>JASKOS020000035.1:0-600000 GCA_030770465.2 Perdita meconis | reverse complement strand
TGTTTCATGATTGCGTCTAAAAATAAAAACAGTATACATATACATATATATATATATATATAAAATCGTAAAAATAGAAATTCCTTAAAAATTAAGAAATAACTTTAAAATACTCTCTAACATAAAAAGAATAAATATGCATTGCATTTTAAAATATAGTAATTAATTTTTACTGCATTGATTAACCTTGACATATATATATGTATGCATTCCTACATATATACATATATGTGGGTAAAACATTGCTTTTAATATACATATATCGATACTATCTTAATAGTAGAACAAACGTTCCTTTAAAATTTCTTATAGTTACAACTTTATTATAAATGGAGTAAATTATTCTCAAAATAATAACAATCCTATCATTCTGTACGCATCGAATATTGTAAAATGCAAAGAATAAAAAAAGAAGACATGAGATATTAAGATTGATATGTTACCCGAATTATACGCGTGCTGTGAGATCGTAAAATCGGTCTCTCGTTCAATTTCTCACGTACTTAAACGACAGCTTTGTACCTTGTTTGTCAATTTACTCCTAATTGTAACAGACACATATTGGGAGACTCGTTCGGTGAAACCTAGCAGAGATGTTGCTTAAAGATCTACGAATGAGTATTTTAAACTCGACAACTATGTCTGTAGTTTTTAAAACGTTTGCGTAGAGAGATAATGGGGGATGAATTGTATGAAATTTCGGTGGTGTATGATTTCGCAACCCGGAAGGCACTCTCGTATGCAAAACTTTACAATTGCTTCCTACGTTAACTTTCGAAACTGTATCACTTTAAGTAATGATCTTTGTACAATTTCTATAAACATCACAAGTTTTCCTCGCATTTGACACATCGTTACGCTTAATCCTTTCTCTTTTCGATTACAAATAAACATTTCAATTACGATAATCAACAAACAGTCGATTCTCTTTCAAATAAATTGTTAAAGCGCTGACCATAAACGTAATCAACTACTTCACGCTACTTATTCAACTAATTAATATTGCATCAGACATCACTACGCGTCGCGTTACAAACAAGGACAGTCCAAAATGCTGACGATGTACAATCACTATGATTATATGACCTTATAAATAAAATATTCATTTACCTATGCGTTTCATACTGTCCAACTATGTACACACATATACTGAGCAATCGGTGAATCTCTCGATGGTAATATTCGATTTGTCAAACTATTCTCTCGGCTCGTGAAAACTCTTCTTGATATGAGAAGCGAGAAGTATCGATGCACAGAGTGGCCAGAAATATTACTCTTCGTGTAACCTGTTTCTTTAAATCACATTGAAAATACTTGAAACGATTCGATCGGAATCCGCAAGTGGCGGGGAAAGTTTATGTTTCACCAAGCTCTGGATCCTTATCTTTCACGCTGCTTGGCCCCGCGCTATCAGAAGGTTTCGGAGTGGTGCCATTCGGCATCCGATTGTAGCGTTCGTAGTTGCTAACTGGCCTTGGAGCGTCTAACTGGTCGTATTCCGATTCGTCGTTGTTCTGCTTGATTTCGTCGTAAACGTGCTCGACTTTCTTCGCATCCAATTCGTCGATGCTATGGTACACGTTCAGGTTCGGATTTCCCATATCCGCGTCTCTATTCTTCATATCGTACCGATTATACGATCCTGAAAATAACGGATTTATTACTTATATCCTTATAAACCATCAGTTTGCAGATCCATGATCATCTGTTTTCGCATTAAGCTGTTATTTTGCATCAAGACCCTGTTTATAGCAAATCAGAAAGCAGATTGGCGTAAACAACCGAGCAGATGATGTCAGCAACTCTGCTCAGTTTCTGCCAACAAGTTCTGTCACCAAGATCTCAGTTTTTGCAAATTTGCAGCCAGTCTGACAGAAAATGCTGGTGGCAGATTCTGTCAGAATCTACTCGATCAAATTTGGCTAACAGGGTCGAACCTTCTGTTTTATATTTTCGATGGATCATAATATTTACCTTTAGAATCGTCATCGTCGTCCATACAGTTGCCTAATCCAAGTTTCATTTTCTCGTTAGTTATTTTCTTCACTGTGCCAAGGTTGTTTCTGAACTGGAAGTTGTTTAATAAGGTAGTCGTTCCGTCGTCGAACTTCGAGGAACCTTGATACGCGTACACAGGATTGTCGAACTGAGTTTGTTCTGTGGAACGTGCGTAGTCATTAGAATTCAATTTCTAAATTGTTGAGATTGATTTGAAAAATTACCGGGAGGAGACGGTGGATCGGCTATGTACTGAACTTGTGCGATTTCGTTCTTCAGATCCGCCACTCTACGTCGGTGATATATCCAACCAGCTAAAGTCATAGCGAGCACTACGACAGCAGCAAAGAAAAATCCTGCAACTATACTGCCGTAACCGCCTTCATCCCTCTGCTGAACGTTACGCGAAATCAATTCTTCGTCGCAATTTGGACCTAAACAATATTCAGTCATTAGTCAAGACAATATGAAATCATGTGAATTCGTTTTTTAATAAGATAGTTACCTCCGTATCCATGCCTGCAGATGCAGCCGTTCGCAGGATGACACTGATAGAAATCATTCTTGCAATCGCAGGGTTCCATACAGTGATCTCCGTAATATCCTTCTGGGCAGACTATTAAAACGAAGGGAGATCAATAGGTATGCAGTTTAGTAGTGTAGGAATTCCGGCGATTAATAGGCGTTTTTCAAATAGTTAGACTTTATTCTACATTCACTTTTCAAATTCGACCGTCCCGCAAAAAAATCCAAATTACAAAGTCAACTTTTATATTTTTTACGCAGCCAATTTGTTTCTGCCACGTTAATTCGTTTCAGCTTCACACAATTATCAATTTCAATTGAATTGACATGTTTCACGATCAAACGGTCAAAATGCCTACAAGATGTTTGGATTCGATTTGGCAAGAAGATTCTTTTCACTCACCGTCAGTGCATTTGGTGCCCGTCCAACCAGGCGCGCAGCGACAGTGACCATCGTTGGATCTGCATTTACCTCCGTGTTGACACGTGCAATGTTGGCTGCAATTCATGCCGTACGTTCCTTCTGGACATGGTATCTGGCAGAATTCACCTTTCCAACCAGGTCGACACTGACACACACCTAGAGCAACGAATTGCGCATTCGAACCAAATTAAAAAATTATTGAATGATCCGAAAAGTTTCCCAGTACTTCTAAATTTTTATTTTTCAAAAATTCAGTGTTTCCGGAAAAGGAATTATGAAATTAATTAATAGGTTTATTGTTTGTTTAACCATCTATCACACCTCAGTGCAAAATTTCTCACGCACATAAAATATTAGGCGAAGATATTCAATTATTTTTAAGATGCATGTAATTTTAAAATTTGGTACCTCAAATATAATTATGTACATAGTCCGAACTTTAAAATTCCGTAACACTTTTTTCTTAATATTTATTTATTACAGAGATACAATTTTTCAACCATATATTGATTTTTCCTTCCTTTTACTTGACAATTTGATTGCTATGAAAGAAACCCTTTAAGATTCAACTTTAAACTTGGATAAGCTTTAATAATTGGATCATGTAATGGAAACCTTAGGAAGTATCCCAGAATTTTTTCAGATCTTTTTAATGCCTACACTATACAAAAAAAAATAGAAATTGAACACTTTTCTGTATGAGCTAGTTAATTTCGCGAATTTTTCGCAGCATTTGAGATTTGACGGATATTAATTTAGAAACACTACGAACTTCCTGGGCAACCTAATTATTTTCATAGTAAGATTTCTATTTTACCTGTGACGTGGTGACACTCTCCGCCGTTTTTGCAACGACAACGATTTGCACAGTTCAATCCATAACGATCGGGTGGGCAAGGATGTTCACAAGTTAGACCCAGATATCCAGGACGACAGACGTACTCTCCAGTGACATGATCACAGGTCATATTACCTGAAAAATGATATACATTTAAGGAACTTGAAATTTTCAAACTGTATTCTCTAAATTGTTATAAAAAAAGTTAGAAATGAGTTCTACTGAATCCTGTTTTTATGGTAAATTGTATTTTAATTATATTACAAATTACTGCTACGTGAATTTCGTGGCGAAATTCATGACTTACCATATTTTCAGAAGTGTTTGAGAGTTAGAATGAAGAATAATGAACTGTGGAGAAACTATTTGCATTGCGTTAATGATCGAAGCATTCCCCAATGTTTTGTTACAAAAGAAATATATTAAAAAGAATCTGTGCTAGTTATCCACACGCATGCAAAACGCAAACTATATTATTCAAGTTTCTAAATTTTCTAACTACGCAAAATTTTCGTGCCAACGATGAAGACCTTTTATTAAATGTATCATTTATAAGTAGACTGCGGATTTTATGCATTTATGGCAACGTTAAGTATGCAAAACGTCTAAATATACAAAATATCAAAATTATAATTGAAGTTAGTTTAGAACATTAAATATATTGTTTTTTGAGTTCCAATTCTTTATTTGTGCTTGTAAAAATCTTCTTTTGCATAAAGATCCACAGTCTATTTATAAAACTACCATATTTACATTTTGAGGGGACCTCGAGAGCATTATTTCTCCTTCGCCTAGAATAATTCAAATTGCTCTTACCCTGCATTTTCTCCGGACATTTTTCTTTGCAACGTACACCAAACCAGCCCTTTTTGCAAGGTTGAGTGCAATCAGAACCCTCCCAGCCTCTGGCACATATACAATTGCCTGTTTCCGGATCGCACGAACTATTATTCATGCACTCGCACTGTGAATGACAGTCGTCCCCGTAAAGGCCTTCGGGACATTTTGTCTCACAGCGGATTCCTGTTTCGTATCATTAAAATGAACAACTATATCGAGGATCAAGTCGCCATCGAGCATCGCTTTCCAGTCTTCCATATCGCTCGAGTTTCTTTATAAGCTTATCAGCATTGCATTTCAAATTTCTGCTACGAAATTGAAACTATGGAACGACAGGAAAACGGCGTTTCTATTCTATGCACAATAGGATGAAACAAGAGCGACGAATTAAGTAGGATCGAAATTGTTAATACAAGGAGAGGACAGGTTCCAGTTATCATGTATGGCGATTGATCGACGAATGAAGGAGAAAACGAACCTCGCCATTCTGGCTTGCAGATGCAACGGCCCGTTGCAGGATCGCAATTCAAGCTGTTCTCCTCGTGACAATCACAGACCTGAGTGCATCCCAGCCCGAAATATCCTTTCTCGCAACGATCCTGGCAAAATTCACCGGTGAAGCCAGCTGCACACGTGCATGTGCCTGCGCGTTTAAAAAAGATGATGTGTCTTGGTGCATGTGCAACGAAGAATTAAGGAAACGAAATGAAGAAAGCGTACTTTCGAAAGTGTGCACGACACAAATGAGAATGAGAATGATAGTACACGGATTGATTAAAATAAAACTTAACGTTAAAGTAAAACTAACTTAAAACGTAATATGAGTGCATAATTATAGGGCAGTCCAATCAAAATTAGTACTTGAATATCTTTGTTGTTTTTCAACATATGAAAACCATTCCACTAATAGGAGTTGATAAGTATAAAAAGCTCTATGATATGGCAGCAATAATTTTTTTTAGAGCTAGAGAAGTTTCTGTTTATGCATTACTTGATGGAGCTTGATATTTTCGATAAAAAAAAAGGACTGACCTATGTATATAAAAAAACTAACTTTTGCCCGCGACTTCGTCCGCGTGGATTTCGTTTTAAAAGTTGCCTAATTTCTAAGCTGTTGAATAAGATTGAACTGAGCTTTTATATTAATACCAATTTGGGGATTCGAGGCTTTTACGGCCCGGTATTAATACCAATTTGTTAAAACAAAAGCCAAAATTACATTTAAAGAAAGAGGTTTTTTTGGTATTTTAATATTATGATTTTTAGATCTTGTATTTTAGTTGCTAATTTATATCGAAGTCAAACACAATTATATCTAATTGTTCTTGTAACCAATAAGTCAATGCAATACAAATCTGAAAGCGTGTAACAAACATAACGACTTCAAGACTTAATTACTGAAATGATTTCAATTGAATTTGGCCTGAACATAGAACACTCGGTTTACCATTTTGTATTAATTGGCTCCTCCTGACAAAAAAAAATATTTCCTATGTCCTTCTCCAAATTTCAGGCTACCTCCCTGCCAAATTTCATTGCAATCAGTTCAATATAGTTTAGTCGTGAAGAAGTAACAAACATACAAACACACTTTCGGATTTATAATATAAGTAAGGAAAGTAAGGATTATTAGTTTGAGAGATATTGACGACAATATAAATATAAAAAAAACGTTACACTTAATATTTCTCTGTTATACTAGAAATTTAAAAGAATAACACAATGTAAGGGTAGGTTTATGTTGGAGCTGCAGTAAACAGTAAGAGGTGACCTTGGAATCCCTGCAACTTCTCTAGCGCCAAAAAAATACTTGTTGTCTTAGAGCTTTGCATACTAACTTCAGTTAATAAAATTTGTTCATATCTTCAAAAATAACAGAGATATTTAAGTGCTATTTATTATTGGACTACCCTGCATACGATGAATAAATTTACAAAATTAAAATGCGCAGTTCTATGTTATTTGATAAAAAGGAATCGTCGCAGCCGGTCACCTTACCGTTTTGAGGATTGCAGGCGGCATTGTTAAAGCATTTGCATTTCCCCTCGCAGTCTTTGCCGAATGATTTATCGTCGCAGGGACGATCACACGAAACACCAACCCATCCTAATAAAATATAATAACAAATCATGCAGGGGTAGACTTCATTTTTAAATAGCATCAGACGATTAGCAATTGAACTCCGCGATTTTTAAAATACTTACCTTGCACAAAGTAGTTTTCTTTAATTACTATTTACGAACTAAACTTCAAGTTGCAAATCTACGAATTTAGAAGTGACAAGCTAGCAAACACTACTCTGTTAGTCGTTAGATGAATTTTCGTTTCATGCGTTCACGATCGTACGAGGAACTACGTCAACTACGCTCGCGATCAACGGATGATTAATTTAAAAAAACAAAAACGATTACATCCAATAAATACATAAAAGGTACGATCGCAAGATGCTCATTCTATTCAATTACTATTCTGATCAACAATTAGTACCTTCGTGAACTTGTATGCCGTAAATTAGCTTGTTTCATTTTAATCTTTCATTGCGCTTCAATTGTACCAATATAAATTGATTACCTGCCGTACAGTTGCACCGTCCATTCTCCGGCGAGCAAGTGGCGCCGTTCTTGCAGACACACTTTTGCGTACAGTTCTCGCCGTAAGTGTTCTCAGGGCATACCTCGCTACAATCCTCACCTCTGTATCCAGCAGCGCAGATACAAGTTCCGTTCACCGGTGAACACTGCGCGTTATTCCTGCAGTTGCAGTGATTTTCACAGCCCTTGCCGTAGGTGTAGAAAGGGCAAGGTCTGGCGCAGGAGTCTCCATCCCATCCAGGTTTGCAGGCGCACTTTCCGGTCCACGGATGACAGAGGTCCGCATTGCCTTTGTCGCACTCGCACACCTTCACAATCATTAGTTAATTAGAATTTACGTGGGAACAGCGCGAAAGTGAACAAACGCACTCACTTTCGCACAGTTCGGGCCCCAGAAATTGTCCTCGCAGGCGCGTTTATTGCACTTTTCGCCTGTCCAACCGGGACTACAGGTGCAGGAACCGTCAGTCGGAGAACACACTGCTCCGTTTTCGCAGGTACAGTTGCTGGTACAGTTCAGGCCGAACTTTCCTTCGGGGCATATTTTCAAACACTAAACAGAAGATGATATTATTCATATGAGTTTGGGAAGTTTTTCGGTTGAGTACAAAGGTATTAGACTGTTACGATGAACGGCTTCTTTTGAGTGTAATTAAAAAGGTACTAATAACTAGACCGCGGGTGTTTATGGAAATTCATATTTTCGAAAGCATAGAAAAACAAAAGCAATTTAAATAAAAGTGGTTTTTTTAATAAAACCAGTGTGAAAGAAGTGTGTCGATTTTTAATAAAACCAAAAAGGAACCGTTCATCGCAGCAGTTTAATTAATTAATTTATTTATTTATTAACTTCCCAATTTATAGGGAAGTTATTTATTTATTTATTTCAGTTTCACGGGAAATAATTTCCCATTAGTGTACAAAAAGACGGATAAGAGACTATAAATTATATCGAGGACAAATTGATAAGATTAAACAAAAGATACGCTAATTAGATTTAAGGATTTGCATTTTTAGGGAGTAAATGGAGCAACAAAATAGATCCAAATCACCCCCTGGAACATTAGCCAATACGCATATACGATTTATAGGGTCAAAGTTAGAGAATTTCGAGGTATACCTAAGAGGATAAAATGTAAACGAGGGTCTGAGAGACCTTGCAGGAGCATAGAGATTAACAAGCTCAAGCAGTTGAGGACAACAGATGGAATCTTTAAGAATTTTATGAAGAAACACCAAGTCCGAACAAGTTCTTCGGGTTTCAAGCGTATTAATCTTGAAGGTGTTCATAATAGGTTGGTAATTATATGTTACCTCGTGTACTCGTTTAAAAGGGACTGAAAGAAAATTTACCTTTTCCTCGTAGTAACCAGGCTTGCATTCGCACTGACCAGTAATGTGATGGCATCCAGCTCTGTTATAACAGTCGCAGACCTGAGAGCAATTCTTGCCCCAGAAACCTTCTGGACAGCGATTCGCGCAGACTGGACCCTGCCGCAGCAAAGCGAACATTTAATAACTAAACATTCAACCTGAAGATTCTTCATTTTATGAGACATTTACCGTCCATCCATTGGTGCAGTAGCATTCGCCAGTCGTAGGATTGCAGGAGCCACCATTCTGACACTTGCACTCTGATTTACATTCAGCGCCGTGTTTTCCGGGCGGACAAAAATCGTCGCAACTAAGGAAACAAATATTTAATTAATTTTTAATATTTATTAATTTAAAGCGTTCCTCAGAATTTTGTTTTTTAGAATCTCCTTTTAATAACTTGAGTTATTAGCGCATTATAAATGTAGACAATGAAATTTTTGCAGAATGTCAAGGAACAACAAACGTATCTATTGAGTTCGTCACATTTTTTTTTTAAATTAGAACAGTTATTCAAGAAAATAAAATACAGGATCGGGACAAATAGACCGCAAGAAGCACAGGAGAATTAATGAAGCTTATACAAAACAATGAGACACTCACAGAGGTCCTGTGTACCCAGGAGCACAATGACACTCGCCAGAAATGTGATGGCAACTTCCACCGTTTCTGCAGCGACATTCTTCGCCGCAATCCTGTCCATAACGATCCGGAGGGCATTTTTGATCGCAATACTTGTCGGTCCAACCCCTAGTGCACATGCATTTTCCGTCGAAGGGGTCGCAGCCTGCTCCGTTTCTGCACATGCAGTCCATCTCGCAGGATGTGCCCCATTTTCCTTTTGGACACTCTGGGGAAATATTCAACATTATAGTAGATTCTTTATCGATCCTTTGATCAGCGTCTTATTAGACAGAGGAGGAATTCCGTGCTTACTGAAGTTACATAAGGGGCCTCCATATCCAGACTCGCACTTGCATATGTCTGGCGCGATGCAAGTGCCATGCACGCAGTCCTCGGAACAGATGGGAATGCAACGGTCGCCTGTTGTGGTTTCTGTGAATCCTTTGCAGCACTCTTCCACTGGCCTTTGTTTCGTTAATTCCTGGACAACCGACGTACATAGATATTAGATTCTTATAAAATCAGATTTTTACAGTAAATTATTACTTATTATGTAACATTATATAATTAAAAAAACAACCCTGACTTTGTTTAACCATTTATTTTGATAAAACTTCTTTCCATATTGACGAAGGAAAAATAAGAAACTGAAGAAAGCACTACAGAGTTTAATATCAAGTCTCTGTTATATAATTTATATTAAACCTAGAATAATACGGAATACAAGACTTAATCTGTTAACGTAATAAAGTAACAATAATATTTTAAGTAACACGATTATTACAAAGGGTGATAATAATGGCTGCCAAATTTTTTATAAACAAGAGTAGAATTCCAAGAATAAAAAAGCTTTTTTTTCTTCATGTAGACATATTAAATATTAGTACATAATTATGAAAATTTGTGCTTTCGATGAATAAACAAACACAGAAACTGCACTATAATATCAGAATCAGTGCTGAAACTAACAGTTGGGTTTTTTACCCTGTTTGTAAGTTAATAATATTTTAGAATGGAGGTATAAATATTATTTAAAAAATACACGAAATATAGAAAATAAAATGCATTCCATTGATTTGCTAATTTATTAAATTTACGGGTATAAAACCCTTTGGTATACATGTAACAAACAAAAGAAAGGAACTACAGAACTTCAGTAACAATCTTGGCCAAAAGTTAATCTATTTTAAAGATATTAACAAGTAACGAAGCTTCTTCTTATGATGAAAACCATTCAAAAATATTGATCTTATATCAAAAGCTTGTTTGTTAGGATGTATGTATGTACTTGAAATGCAACTGTAGCAACTTCACTCTTAATTTTGTAATATATTTCTCAATATTGTGTTTTCTCATAAGAATTAAAATTCAAATAATATAAAACTTATCAAATGAATTTTTGTTTTAATTTTGCGTGGGGGTTTTACTATTGCATATATGTATAATCATTCTTCTAATTGCTAAAGATTTTGGCTTATTTTTAATATTACTAAAGTTCATCCTTAAGGAACTTTTAAATTTAAAAAATGAGTTGTTGAAGAAGTTAAGAGAATGACAGTAAGAATTACACATCATAATTATACGATTAATACAGTTAAATTGACTATAAAGAGTGCGGTGAGAAATCGTGAAAAACAAGGTGTGATTTTTTAGATTTCTAGATGGTACATAAATCTTAAAGAAAGATAAAAGTTGAGGACAATTTAAGAGATTATTAACAATCTTGTATGCAAATGGATTATGCTAGATATGCATTGTATAATATTTAAAAAATAAAACATACTTTCATTAAAGTTTCGCCAATTTTTAAATATGAATTTGCATAAACATCTGCAGTCCAGTAATAATGTATCTAAATTTCCGTTTTCTGATTATGATAGTCAAAATTTTACATTGCTTACCTGTTCCTTGAACACCGTCTTGTACACGACTCTGTATTTGGAGCATCTCGGTGGAAAACTCAAGCACCAAGTGTTCTCTCGCACCTTGTAAGGTTTCTGCTCCGATATCCTCACCGTTATCTTGTAACTGCGACAAACCGAGTACAACGGTGAACAAAGGTTGAAAGAGAAAAAGAATAACTCAACGAAACGTTCAATATTTAACTTTCATTTCTCGCTTCACTTACGTTTCTTGCCTGGTGCATATATTCGGTCCTTCCAGAGCCTCGCTCGTTCCCAAAACCACAACAGCGACCAGTAACCAGATTGAAAAAGCCATCTTCTTGATTTTGGAGAAATAAACGGATATTTATATCACATTTCTTCGATAACTAGGCGCTATATTCTTCTCGGCAAAACTTGTTCAGCAAGCTTCACGAACTCCCGACGATCGACATGGCTTCAGATCTCTGCGAAATAAATAGTAATCGAGCGTTACCATTCGATCACGCTATTTACCTTTCTCGGGATGCAGAGGTGTATAAGTTGTGAGATTAAACCACTGAAACGTGATATTGGGAAAATCACGTGGACTGGAACGACCTTGCAGCGTTCGTCGCTCGTTCCAAGAAAATCTCAGTGGACTTAAACTCTGTACCCTGAGTTATGTCGCGTATTTATTCGGTAGGAAAGTGGTTTCGATGACTTCGCTTTTGGACAGGTAAGGAATTAAATCGAAGACGGGAATAGAAATTATTCGGTTTCCACGTGTTTCTTAATTAAAAGAGAAAGGAAAAGAATGAGTCAGTTTTACCTTTAAAAATTAGAATAGTTCTGATAATGAGCGAAATTTACCACGTATATTGTCAGTAAACTGCGTATTTTTATGCATTTATGGGAGTTCTACATATGCAAAAATCCATTAAGCTGTTGCCAAATACATAAAATTTTAAATATACATAAAATATTAAAAATATAACACACATTAGAATATTTAAAAAAGGGGACAGAGTATTAATCAAATATCAGTTCTTTATTTACGTTTGTAAAAATTTAATGTTTGCATAAAAATCCGCAGTCAAGTCGTGTTTGAAATTTTGAGGCAATTTTGAGACAATTTTGAGGCATTATTGACCATTCTGAATATATAGAAATTTATTAGGCTGTTGAAAGATACTAAAATATATAAAATATCAAAATTGCAACGTAAATAATAATTGAACTGTGGGCTCTTATGCAAAATTAAATTTTTAGAAGCACAAATAAACAATTAAAGCTTGAATTATAATGTAGTATATCTTATGAATATTGTAATAAGTATTATATAATTAATATGTATTTGGAATGTTTCCACACAAAAATCATATTTTAGTTGATGAAATTTAAACCAGCATTTTTTTGTTTATCAAAAATAAATGTTATATATAATACGAATAATTTGATAAAAATTACTGAAGTATTACTTAAATTGCTATACAATACAATAATGTTTATCGTCCAAGTTGGAGATTCGAAATTTTAAAGTTGATTATTTGAAGAGTTAAAAGTGGAAATTTGAAAAATTTTTTAAATTTAGAAATTTGAAAGTTTGAAGTTGGGAATTGGAAAATTTCGGATAAAAGGCTTTTCAGAATTGGGAATTCGAGAATTTGAAGTTAAAGATTTTAATACTTGAAGTTGGAAATTTAAAAATTTAAAGATTTACAATTGAAGGTTTAAAGTTTTTTAGGATTTCAGTTTAGAGATTTTGAACATTTGGACATTTTTAGTGTTACAATTGAAGAGTTGAAGTTGCAGATTTAAAGATTTTTATAATTAAAATTGGAAATTTGAGGGGTTGAAGTTGCAAATTAAAAGATTTCAGTCTGGGGATTTGAAAATTTGAAATACATAGTAGATATAGAAATTTTTAGAATAAAAATTAGAGATTTGAAGTTACAGATTTGAAAACTTACAGATAAAAATTGAAGATTTGGAAATTTCAAGCTGAAAATATGAAAATTTCAGTTTTCAGATTTTAATATTTCCATTTGCAGACTTAGAATTGGCTAAAAATGAATTTGATAATATGAAAAAATTGAGGTTGGGAATTTGAAAATATAAAATTGAATATTTAAAGACTCAAAGTTTGAGATTTTAAGAGTTGAAGTTAAATATTCAAAAGTTTGAAGAGGAAATTTGAAATGTTAAAATTAAAAATTTTAAGATTTTATATCATATAGATTAAACATTTCAAATTGCTGATTTATTTACTTTTAGAGCTAAAATTCGAAATTTGATGTTTTGAAGGTCTAAAGATTCGAAATTGAGGATTTTAATAGTTGAAGCAAGAAATTTAAAGATATGAAGTTGAAAATTTGGAGGTTTCTATGCCATCAGTTTAAATATTTGAATCATTTGAATATTTTAAAAATTACAATTGAAGATTTCAATTTACAGATTGGAAGATTTTGTGAATTAAAATTGGAATTTCGAGAGTCCGAAATTTCAAATTTAACAGATTGAAGTTACAAATTGAAAATTAGAGATCTGAAGATATCAATTTGCAGATTTAGAGATTTTTAGAGCTAAAATTCGAAATTTGAGAGTTTAAACCTTTCAAGATTTGAAGACAAAAATTGAAAGATTTAACTCTGAAGATTTAAAGATTCGGGCTGAAAGTTAAAAAATTTGAAGTTACAGGTTCAGAAATTTCGAATGTTAAAATTGAATATTTGCGACTTTGAAGTGAAAGTTTCGAAAAGTTGGAGATAGAGAATCGAATCAAAAACATTATTTCCTATAGAGAAGAAATTTCAACGTCTTCTAATGTTATTGATGTCATGAATTACAATACATCATGAATTTAATACTTAGTAATATACATTTTAATTTGCATAGAATGCATAGAGCATTTAAAATGTAGTGTCCCATAAAAGATGAGACCACAGCTTGCGTTTACTGCGCTTTATAGTAACTGCGGCCTTGGCTATAAACGCATAAATTACAACCAGCTTTTAAAATTAAAGTCACTAATCACCTGACATCAAATTCAGTAAATCTACCTTCTCTCAAGGTTTCCTTATAATCAGAATACTCGGAACATTTCTCCTAAGCGTCAACCCTGGTACTACGCATCAGTTGTCGTCTGCATTATGCTGAAACGGTCCTTGAAAAACTTCGCGTGAATCGCTCCAACTAACCAAGTACATTCGTGTCACGGCAAAGATCCTGCAATAGATTTCTCTACGCTTCGTTTTCATAAATATTTCGATTTTCCACGCGATCCATACTCGAATACTCACACACGCGAGTTCAAAATTCCTACAAAATTCGTTCCACAAAGGAAGCAAAGAGCGACGAGGATTCTCGTCCGCTCCGAAGCGGAATATGACACCGGTGACGAGAACGCGTCGCGAACGTTTGCTCGCGTTACATTACACGGTTCGAGTGCTACGCGTCACGTTGAATAAAGAGAGAGAAAAAAAAAAAATTGCACGCGAGTACCGACGGTTGATTACTACTTCCGGATCATCGTCGTCTTCAATTCGACGAGTAGAAAGTTTAGCGGCAAGCGGCGACGTGTGTCCCACGCTAATCTAGCGGAAGGGGGGCGTATATAACTTCGTAATAAATGTTCCCCGGGTCCGGGGGCTTTTCGGAATAGTTACGTGCAGCATTTCTAATAGCCTATCATAATGGACTATTAACCGCGACGATGACATAGCACATGGCACGCGTGTTTCAGCTTTTCCGCGGCATTGTTGTTTAAAAAATCGTGATACGCGAACTGAGTCATCTAGTCTCGCTTGTGTGTCTTGTTTGGTCAGCGACAGAGAGGAAAGTCGCGGAGGAAAGGGTCAAATGATATAAGATCGTCCTGGTGCCTTAGTTTATTCACTCGTGCAACAATGCACCAGGACAATGCGGTGGCACTTTCTTTTTTTTCGTGTGGGACTTTGTACTTTTCTCGTATGAGTTGATTCCTTATCGAAAAATGTAACTAGGAACAGATTGATGTCGCGGATTGTCGCGTCACTTGTGTAATAGTTAAGGAAATCCATACTTTAATATTTATTTAAAAAAAAGTCCAAAAGAAACAATAATTGAATTCTAACATAAATTCTTAAAATAAAAAAGCAGAGGAAGCAAGTTTTCATTTTCTAAAAAAAATGAAACTTTCAATGAAAGTTTTGTCGTCTCTGTTGGACTCATTTTTTCATGTAGAATTATTCCTTCGTCTACTACCAAATATCAGATATTCCGTATTCGATGTACAGTGTTCTCTCGTTACAGGCTCGTGAGTTAGAGTCGAATTTTACGTTGTAGAACATGTAAGGCA
This sequence comes from Perdita meconis, assembly GCA_030770465.2. Lineage (NCBI taxonomy): Eukaryota > Metazoa > Arthropoda > Insecta > Hymenoptera > Andrenidae > Perdita > Perdita meconis. The sequence continues at coordinate 584,585 of JASKOS020000035.1, read as the reverse complement.
CGTGTTCATGAAGGTAATGGAATAATGGAATCGATAGCTTTTTGTACGTCGTCAATGATTACGATTACAGTGAAATTGAAAAGTGACTCGATGAAGCGACGGAAACGGCAAACTTATAGCGAGAGAAGACTGTAAATATCAGTCAACAAAAGATTCAAATTTACGGTGTCCATTTAATACTCCGCGAGAAGCTGTTTGATCTTTCGAAATGTCGCACGTGTTTCGCTCCAAAGGAACACCTGGACATTAAGTTCAAAGACAATTGCTCAGTAACCGGCCGAACAACGTAACTTACTTCTTCAGGGCATCGCAAGTGGCAACACCGTACAAAGAATTTCAGCAAAACTAAAAGGAGAATGCCCATTTTTACTTTTAAGGTCTATGGGCCCAAAGCGGACAAAAATGAAAGTGACACTATGAAATTATTGCCAGATATTTTTATCACAATGAAAATCTTCAACTTAAATCTTGATAAATATCGATAAAATTATATACACTTAATTATTCTTCGTGCCACTTTATAAACTAATATTAATATATCCTCTGCCATGTTTCTAGCCCGTTGCAGTTAAAAAATTAAATAAAAAATCTCGGGACAAAGTCACTGTCAAATAATTCCCATTTTTCTTACATTCTTCTAAAATATACTTTACGGATTAGACCGAGTTGCAGTTTCTGCAGTAGAGTTGTCGTTTTTATTCATTATTCGGAATAAAATTTGCCCAACTTTTGATTACCCACACAAAAATCACTGATTTTAATTCTTAAACATAACGCGCACTGGCGACAAACCAGTTTTGTCGCTCATTAAAAGGGGATTGATTTACATGGAGAAGCGTGCGTATGGCGACAGCGAGGTTTTCGTTTCCTTCCTTGCTGCAATACAACGAAAAATCACCAGTGGACTCAAAGGCAGTGCCGCCGCCTAAACATAGCGATAAAAAACCCGGATTTTATACACTCGTCTGTCGATTAAGAGGCGATTTATTGTGTTTTCTTTCCGTTCCAATTGTGAGACTCTCGTTTTCAGTACACACACGTACGCATACAGCCGTCTCTGCTAAGTAGTCATTCTCGCCGAGGCCTCAAGATCGATATCGATCTCTTGAAATCAGGGTTTTCGTGTTTATGTTTAGGCGGCGGCATCGCCTTTGAGTCCACTGGCGACAGAATCATCCTGTATATTGCTAGTGCGCACCGCGTCTTTTAGTTCTAAATTCATTTCAGTCCTCTACTGGGCTCGAAATGGACATTTTCCTTTCTGTAATAAATTAATTACCGCTTCGATAACAACCATGATTAATGATTCACGCGCGTGCAGCTGTTCGCCGAACTAAATATGCATACGTATTGAAACTGAAATCAAAACTGCTCACCGCGTAAAATCGCGTTCAACAAAAATCTGAATCACGGAATCGTGAGTATGATCCACGTCCTCGTGGTTTTTGTCGCTAAGTGGCTCCAAGACTCGCGTGTGATTCATTCCCAAGCATGTGTAAATCGCGACTCGAATGACTCGTGGCCGGAAGCAGCCGGAGTCAATGAGAAGAATTGCGGGAAAGGGATAATTCTGGCGGATAAGCTCGTTTCAGATGACACGTTTCGCGATTATGGCTCGCCGATAAGATTAAGAAGACCCGACACCGGGTATCACGATTATCTTTAGTAAATTTCAAAGGTCAACCTAATGAATCAATTAGCGCTGACTACACGCTATATTGATGTTTGAATTCTTTCATTAACACTGACGTAAGCGATTTCATGTCGATATACACAACTGTATCGGACAATTATGTCTGTTTAGGCGGCTCATAATATGGCAGAAACCCTAAAAAATATTCTCCATTACAATCTCTGTGTCAATATTAGATTGTTCAGAGTTCAGAACTCGTGAAAATGACTGATGAATAGTGAAAAGTGATACATGTAAGTAGACTTACGCAAATACTCAGACTTATGCAAATGCATATTTTTGTGGAAACAGATAGATAAAGCGATGGGACCGAGGCACAGATTTTTTTGTGAATAGATTTTCAAAATATGTTTTTTATTTTGCTCTGTCTGCATAATGCACATGCTTTGCAGATTTATGTTTAAGAATATGTGCAATGTGCAATATTATAGATTATGTAAAACATATTTTTAAAGCTTAGATTTGTTCAATAAGCATTCGATGTGGCAGTTCATAATTCCGGTTCAAAGAGTTTAGTACGATTTCTTCAGTCGTATCGAGAATTGTGTATAAGTACATCAAAGTGTTCTTACTGTTTATTTGTTTATCAAAGTGTTTTTACAGCAATAAATTGCTTAGTTCATCACTACCAAATACAGTGACTCATAAATTTGTTCATGAAGGGTTTATTAAATTCGTTCAAACTGTAAAAGAAGTATTTTCCTGTACATCATAAAAATCATCGAAAGTGAACAACGATCAAACGTCGAAGCTGAAAACAATCTAAATTGAAAGAAAAAATGAATACTGTAAATTGCATAGTTAATTAACATTTGCAATACACGTGAACAAACCTACGAGTCACTGTACTTACAACGTATGGTTCATCTTACCCCATTTGCATGAGATAAATGGAGGATCTAACTAAACAATTACAATTGCTAAATGATACTAACGTTCAACTTTTGAAATATACATAAACATTTATTCAAATAATAGAATAATTTAATTCATTATAACCGCATAGGAAATTGATTGTATTTTCTAAAATCTAAAATACAGTAGAACCTCGATTATCCGACTTAATATTTCTAATATAAAATAGTAATAATTAGTGGAAAATGATTAAAACATGGTTCAAATTTTACTTGAAGTTCTAGTGTATTTTTATAATTAATGCATTGAATAATTGGAATCCTGGCTGACAAATATTGAAGATACAATAATTGAGAGTCGAGTAATCAAGGTTCTACTGTATCGATTTTCTCTATCATTTTATAAAATTGAAATCTAAAATTGATATTGATAGCAACGCTTGATCGTTGTGATTGCACCAAAATAAGACTAACATATTGCTCCTATAAAGAATAGTTTAGAAAATATTTGGCTGGTCTCTCATGCAAATAGTTTGAGTTAACAGTGGCTTTTTAAACACTAGTCTGTATATTTTAATGCATTAACAATTCTAGATATATAGAAATATGCAAGGCAGTTGATAAATGACTAATTATTAAAAATATCTAGACTGCAGATGTTTATGCATTTATGGCGACTTCAAACGTAAGAAAATGTGCAAGGAGGTGCTTAGATGCAAACATACACGAGACATCGAAAATAAATTGCATTCTAAAATATTTAAAAAGTGAAACGCAGTTTTATTCAAGTTTCACTTCTCTTTCTATGCCTTTAAAAATATGAATTTGCATAAACATTCGCAGTCTAAAAATATCAAAAGTGTAATATGTACAAGTTAGAACATTTAGAAAGCATGACACACTGTATTGCAAGCTTTTGTTCTTCGTTTCTGCTTCCGAATATTTTATTTTGCACAAAAATCAGCAGTCTATTAATCGCACTCAAAAGAAACTTCATCGCAGCAGTCTAACACCTATGTAACTTCTTAAAGCTAACCACGTGCACTAACTAGAATCATAAGAATTCTCCAATTCCACGGTGACTGTTCCACGGGGTACGCAAACTTTGATCGACGTATGCACGGAATATTAATGACGGACAACGAAGAAGGAACAGAGTCTTCCGAGACTCATTCAAGGCCACTTGCCCCGTATAAAGAATGTCGAGTGGTGCTTGAAATTCGCTCCACATTCGCTTGTCTCGCATCCTCATAAGCTATTTTTCAGATCCCCCCGAAGAAGGGAGGTCTTTGATCATGTGCGTGACCTATACGCGTTCCTCCGATACCATGCGGGCAATAGCGGGCATGTGGGTGATACGTCAGTATTTAACTGCCCACATGTTTTTACTACCATACTCGCGCATCCGTTACTTCCGAGCATCGTCTATTTGCTGACCTAAACTGTCCCAGAAATTTCTTTGCTCCTCATTCAAATCCCCATTTGGGTAATTTAGCGGTCTATGAATAGGGCAGTCAATGTATCAAGGGGACATTTGGAGCCCCGATTGCGAGGGGAATTTTTTCTGATAGACTATGAAGGGTGACGTTTTAGAATTTTTTTTTATACTGAATGTGTTATCTGCAGCCGATGGATTTTATGCATTTATGGCAATACTACATTCTACATTCTACATTCAGTGTCTACCGGCCCACCTCGCCGGTGCTCAGTGGAGGCGTCTACTCCTTTATTTCGTGTGGAGTTTCAATGGCAATACTAAGTATGCAAAAAATGTATGAAACTGTTATGTTAAAATATCGCAAAATATCAACAATACTTTTCAATTTAGAATGTTTAAGACATTGAACATACTGTTTTTCACGTTTCAATTTTTTATTTGCACTTGTAAAAATTTTATTTTAATAGTTCCTTTAGTTACTTCTGAACAACTAAAGTAACTAATTAATGACTACTTAGTTACCTTAAATGTAACTAATAATCAGGGGTACTTGGAAGTAACTAAATTCCTCACTACTAATCTAGGTCTTTCAAATAAATACATTGAACTCAAATTCTCTAAATTGTTTTTACGAAATACTTCAAATATTTAAATACAAATCTATCTTCATCAAAAAAATTCGCAGGAATTTTTTTCGTACCAGAAAAATTCTTTGATCCTTGAAGTCTTATAATTAGTATAGGATTTAATAATCTCATTCATTCTAACGAATCTTCATTATCTATTTATGCACTGTTAAAATAGAGATTTAATGCTTGTAGTGATTTAAAAAAAACAAAAAATAGTTTATACCATCAGAACTCAAAACAAATTTTTTCACAGTTACAAAGAATTAAATTTTTAAAAAACTTGATTGAATAAAGCGACTTAACATAAATAGTAAAAAAGAAAAATTTGTTTTCTCATTAAAAAAATACTCCTCCAACGAAAATTTTATGTGAATTGATACGAAGTCCTCAGCCCCAAAGCGTGAAACAAAGGTAGGGAAATTAGTGTCTCGTATCTCGTAATCGAGGAAACCTTGGAACGCAGACTTTTACTCCTCGCCTTCCACTCGTCCAGTCATTCACGCGCATCGTGACACACACTCGTCGCATTCTTTTATCGTTGCGGACTGCAATCGATGCTTCGGCACGCACGATACCTCAGGTGTACCGTGTGTATTTCAGGACCTGGCCGATCGTTTCATACGCTGAAGCGGGCCGTTCTATTTTGCTTCATAAATAAACGCGCCGCAGAGAACGTGTTGAATTAACTCTTCCGCTGGTCACCGTGCGCCCTCGAGCGATCCCCAAATCGACTCATCGCGTGCTGCGAACGCCTATAGGCGACTTGGAACTGAGAAAGTAGGGATGGGCGATTTCGTTCAAAATAATTGAAGAATCGATAAAAGCAATAAATAAGAACACAATCGACATAAAGGTTAAGTTAGAATGGTAAAAATAAATTAATTTTGGGGATTTTCTTTTTATGAACTACTTAGCGAATTATTTCGAAATTTACACGGTGTGTTATTTCATACCTCGACAATAAAAGTTAATTTTTTCATTCAAAAATTGTCTTTAGAAACACAGTTGTATGAATAAGTCTGTAGGGCCTCATCATCGGAGTATCAAAGCAGGAATTCTGGAGCTTTCAATTCTTCTCTAAACCAAGAATTTTCTTATTTCTCATGAAATTAGGTTGTCGATAAACCTTAAAAACTATAAGAAAATACAAAATTGACATATTGGTGGTCCTTCAAAAGAAAAGTAATGATTTTAACCAAATATTTTGTATTATTTATGCACAAAAAATGGTCTAATTCTATTGTTTTTATAAAAGTTGGAGGTTCATCGATGATGTAATTGTACGAGGAATAAGAAAATCCCCGGTTTTTTTTTGTTTTAGAGAGAAGAATTAAAGGCGCCAGAAAAAATTATAATTAGAAGATTCATAAAAGTACAAAGTGTACATTTAGAATATGTTTAGACTAAAACTGTAACACGCACTAACCATTATCATACAAAAACTGTTAACATACCCAGATAGCGAAATCTGATCGAGCTACTATAGATTTACAGAATCTATACCGTTATAGCATTTGTTGTTAGATTGGCAGCAGAATCTGTAATGTACTACAGGACTATTGGCAGATTAGCGACAGAAATCGAGCAGGTCCTGCTGACATAGCCTGTTGGCAGATCTGCTGCTGACAAATTGGCAGCAGAATTTGTAATGTGCAGGACTGTTGACAGATTAGCGACAGAAATCGAGCAGATCCTGCTGACATAGCCTGTTGGCAGATCTGCTGCTGACAAATTGGCAGCAGAATTTGTAATGTGCAGGACTGTTGACAGACTAGCGACAGAAATCGAGCAGATCCTGCTGACATAGCCTGTTGGCAGATCTGCTGCTGGCAGATTGACAGCAGAATTCGGGCCGATACTACTGACAGACCTGACAATAGGTTCTGCTGACATGATCTGCTGGGTTTTTGACGCCAATCTGTGGAAATTCGTTGCTAGAAATTACGTAAACTTTTTCTAATCGAATTATTAAGAATCGATTCTGAAAATAATTGATAAAAGGATCGAGTACTTAGAATCGCCCATCCCTACTTGGAAGCATTAATAACCATGTATGCATCTTACTTAGTTCGCACAGCGCGTTGCATTGCTAAAGAATTCTGTTGTAGTTGATCAAATAACTGGTACAAATATATTCACTGAGTTTCCTTAAAAATCTGATTTATTAGGTGATAATTTTATAGACTGCCAATTTTTATGCAAAGTGAAAGTTTTACAAATACATTGAAAGAAATGAAGCTTGAATAACAGTGTATTTTACTTTCTAAAATTTTGTACATTTGTATTTAGTTTTTTATATTTTGAACTGTTCCAACAGTTTGTAAAACGACATTTGGAAAAAATGTGTTTAACCCATTAAAGACCGAAGCGGATTTGCTTAACAAATCCAGAAAGTTGCATAAAAAAGTCTCTGAAAATCGTATTCTTAGCAGTTTACTTGAGTCTCTCCCTTTAACGAGCGAGGAAAGACGCAGGGATACGTGACCCCTTTTTCGCCCCTCGTGGAACTGTTCCTGGTACATGGACTTTAACACCGTTAGTCGTTCCGTCTGGTAATTCGTGCGTGTTCCACGACTCGTCTGGTTCTTGTAAAACTCGCTCCATTAGAGGGTCTCCATCGCGTCGAGACTCGTTCTACCTGCACGACAAACTTGTCTGGCTCCGGATGATCGTTACGCTCGCCTCTGCGTCGATCTGGTGAAATGCGCTGGCGTAAGCCGACTACGTTTCCGCGCAATGACCCACCTCCTGATCTGTTTGTAACGAAATACACTGTGGAAGTTCGTATACATATACATAATATACAAGTTTAATATTTCACAGACACGGTTGAAGGAATCGAAACTGAAACCGCTCGAGGAAAATTGGAGAGGGGACTTCGACTGCGGAAGTTCTGAGATACGTCGAAATGAATAGCGGTCGGCCATCGGTCATTATCTGACCCTAATTTATTCACGAAGAATGGGGCTATACCGTTATGCGTCTCATTTAGGTGGAGTAGCTCTTATTTCCTAGATTTTGAAACTTTTGTAGCGATTTATGGATATGTAGAAGTACGTATCGATAGTATCGAACGATACCTTCTACTGGCATTTTACACGCCGCGTGTTGCACTTCGTGTTTTCTCCATGTAGTCTAATACCACGTATTTGAGAAAAAAAGTAATTCAAGGGAAGAGTAAGAGGATTAATTATTTTAATGATTACGTTTCATCGTAAACTTTTTGTCTTATAAGCAATTTTTTCGTGTACTTTTTCATGTAAATATGCAACACTTTTTCAATAATGTACCATTCTTACAGAAAACGGTATTTTTCAATTTCCATGTGTAGCTTTCGAGCTAATTTTATGTAGAACTCAAAAATTGTGTTTTTTCCCGTAGGTGAAAAATTGTAGGAGAAATCTTTTCGGCCGTGAAAATTTCTACCGCATCATTTGCAAAACTGTAGACTAGATTTTTACTTGTAGGGTCATGTCAAGTCTGTTATATATAGTGACGATATAACTAGAGTGGAACAATTAAGAAACAAAATTACATATTACAACGTTTGAACAATTAAAAGTCCATAATCATACATTTAGGAAACTTTCAGTACAATCTAATAAGAGCACAGTTATTTTTGCAACAACGTGGTCATCACTTTCAAGAATTCATAAATTGAACGAATTCCTGAAAAATAAGTACTTTTAATATTGTAGTCTCGACTGTCAATCTATTCGATGTATACAGACATTGGAAATGTTTACCAACACGAATAAAGGTAATCTACAGTGAAATCCGCCAAGCTGAAACTGAACCAGCTGCACGCGTACTCGACAAAGTTTCTAACATATTTTTCGCGAAAACAAAGCCTCGTATGAAAAGAGTTTATTCTGTATTTTCGATACAGTTTTTCATGTAGAATCCCTGCCTGCTTGTACCACCAGTTACGGAACACCATGTATAATAAAGGCCATAAAAAAAGATTTTGTAATCCATTCACTATATCCGCCAAAAAAATTCGCAAAATTGGACTGATTTTTTCGGACGTTAGTATTGAACAGATGAATGCAACACTGAATGCTTCAGTACTGAACATTTTGAACATAAAATGCTAAAAATTGGTAAATAGGGTAAAGTATACAGTTATTGACCCCCTTATACAATATAATTACCCCTTTCAAGGAAAGTAAAAAATTTAGAATAATCCTTTTCTTAGATAATAAAAAATATATACATATATTTCAATGATTCAAATATTCTTGTTTCGAATATAATTAATATTTTACTATATGTATAAGAAAAGGATTATAATATATTTTTTACTTTTCTTGAAAGGGTCAATCATTGTATAGGGTGGTCAACAACTGTATACTTTACCCTACTGTGAGAGCGCAGAGTAAGACTGAATTTCAAGCTTCAAATTTCTAACTTTCCGATGTTCAACTTTCAAATTTTAAATTTTCATAATTTCAGGCTTTAAATTTTCAAATTCTTAGAACTTTAAGCTTTGAATTTTCAAATTTTCAGAATTTTAAGCTTCAGATTTTAAAGTTTTTCAAGTTCAGAATGTCCACTACTGGAGCATTGTCCACTATTATCGGAACATTCACTTTACGTTATATGTATTTTCTACTTTTCTTAAAACCGCGGTCAACAACTGTATGCTTTACCCCATTTAGTTTGCTATTTCTCCGAGAATAATCTTATTTTAGCACATTCATGGTTATCATAAATGCATGAACATCCGGAGTCCGCTAATAGAATATACAAATGTATATATTATTATATCGACGTTAGAATCGCTAATTAAATCTGTTGGAACTTAGAACATCAGAACGCTAGAAATGAAAATAACTTCGCTTGAAATTAGACTTCCTAGGCGAGATTGAAGCCGGGAATCCACCAGAAAGCTAAGCTAAGCTATACTATGCTATGCTATGTTTAAAAAAAATTAGCTTCAATACATTTTTATGGATCCGTTTCCACCAAGAGCTAAGCTATGCAGTGGCGGATCCAGAAGCCTTTCCTGGGGGGGGGGGGGAGAAATGTATAAAAGTAAAAAAGTACATTTTTTAACCGTTTTCTTAACCTTGATAAGCAATTAGAACAATTACGTGTTATATATAATTGTGATTAAAGACTTTATTTTATAAGGAAAACAGGTATAAAAGATATTACAATAATGAGATTACGATACTACAAAAAATTTATTTCAAAATACAAATTCTGTTCTACGTTTGCGAATCGATCTATAACACTGTCTTCATTTGCCTCTATGTATATTGTAATGTATATTTAACAACGCACGGCCGGTGAGTCTATCTTCTGCCATAGTTGATCTAAATACGTAACAAGTTTTTACGAATATGAGATTACATTTTTATATTTTATTACTTTTGGGGGGGGGGGCGACCGCCCCCATCGCCCCCCCTGGATCCGCCACTGAAGCTATGTTAATGAAAATGTATTGTTTAAACATAGCATAGCATAGCATAGCTTAGCTTAGCTTAGCTTTCTGGTGGATTCCCGGCTTAAGAATTGCTGACTTTGCAAAGATATGGAACAATGTCTCCGGTCTCTAGTTGATGAGCTACGAATGCAACTCGCAAAGCGTTTCAGTAATTCTCAACTGTTCCCAGAGTTTCTCTGCCTTTTTTCTGGAATTTGTACCAAATAAAAAGAGATAGAAAAACTGATGTAACATTTCTTTAGAATAGAACAATGCGTCACTGAATCCTTAAACGTTCAATAGGCCCGAGAAATCTGAATTACAAACTGCACTTTGTACTTCACGCGAAGAAACGATGTTATTTTGCTGGAAATAGGTACGACAGACCACGATCCGTCCATTTGCGTAAGTAATTAATTAACCAATCCGAGCAATACCGAGTAAAGATGGAATTAATGAGACGTATTCAAATCTGTCCGGATTTCCTTGACATTTACTAACGCTTTTACTAAATTTTCATAGGAATTAAAACTGTTATTCGAACGTGAAAAGTCCATCAATTCTGGTGTCATTTCACTGTTTCTTATTTAACAATAACGATTACGCAACGATTTGCACAAAACCGAACAATAAAATTGTGAATATTGCGCATTTGATTACTTTTTAATTTTGTTTGTGGTATGGTGTAAATATTTGGAGGTCAATGAATTTCTTATTACTAGACTCTACAGATGTTTATGCATTTACGGCGACTATAAGTGTGCGAAAATACATCAAGATTTAGATGCAATAAAATACATTTTATAAGATTTAGAAAGTAAATAACACTTTTATTTAAGGTTTTCTTTTTCTATCTCTTTAAAAATACAAATTTGCAAAAACATCCGCAGTCTACTTATTACTTATTTGCCGATTCATACGATACGATTTTTTAACCGAATCCATATTTTTGCCGAATCGGTCAAATGAATCGACAGAAATATCGATTACGCTAGGTGTGTCCTAATCAAGATGTCGTTCATCGAGAAAATCGTTGTCGCATAGTCGATATATTAAACAAACACAGCATTATTCTACCGCCGCACAGTGGCGCGTTTCGGGAAAAAGTGTGAAAAAAGTCAATTTTCGACTTGACAGATAATGGAAATGTAAATGCAGGAAAATCTTCCCATATATGTCTATTTTAATGACTGATGCTTCTTTTGTTTTTAGAAACACTACAGACTGCTTTATACATGGTTAAAGCTTAACCATCTTTTCGACCCACTTCAGCGAGCATTTTATTTCCTTTGTTGTTGTCGCATGAAGGAGTGAAATATATCAAAGCTTTACACAGGAATATAGTGTATTTCAAGACGAAAAGAATAAGATTTATCTGAACCTTTTTTGTTAATTTTAACATTTTCTACAACTGTTTTAAGTAAGCACATGAAATTTATGAAAATTTTATGTTTAATATTCAATATCAAAAATGTTCCAAAATGTTCCGCTTTGGCAATCATGTTTTTTGAAAGGTATGAATGTGTACTATCGAATAAAAAAAAAATTAGCTGCTAGTAAGTGCTACTTTTTGTGTTCGGTCCCGAAAATCATTGCAATGAAGTGGTAACCGCGCAGCAAACCGTTCCCATTAAATGCACGACCATTTCAAAATGCTGTGTGAAGGAAAGGGATAATTAATAATTAATTACTTGGAAACTATAATTTATTACAACAGCGCAAAAAAATAATACAGGAGAGATTTTGGGCGGAAATGGGACTGAAAGTCGACCGTGTAAGACAATCCTACGGAAATACCAATGACGGTAATACTGCCAGGCGTATATTCGATAATCCTCAATTAGCAGCAAGTATAACCGGGGTTAACGAAGAACTTATTACTCGGTTCTCAATAATACTAAAGGTTATTAATAGTTATTATCCTATTAATAAGCCAGTATTCCAAAACTATTGCCGAAAAACTGCTGAACTATATGTAAAGCATTACAGTTGGTTTTACATGCCAGTAAGTGTGCATAAACTTTTAATGCATGGTGCACAAATTGTGGAGCATTTTACCCTTCCGATCGGCGAATTTTCTGAAGAGGCATTAGAATGCCGTAACAAAAATATCAGAAACTATCGAGACAACCACACACAGAAGAAATCTTTAACCCATTCAAATAGGGATCTTTTTTACCGTCTACTTACATCGTCTGATCCCTTCTTAGTAGCGAAATATGGATATCCAAAAAAACAAGTGAAAGAAATTCCAGAACAAGTGAAAGAATTATTATCTATAACAGAAGATACGGATATGAATACGGACACGGATACAGATACGGAGATGGAGACGCACTCGGATACAGATACGGATATAGATGCGGAAGATTACGCATTGTTTATGTAATTATTGTAAGTCTGTTATTATCATTATAATTTTTTTAGTTCTTAGATTCAGTGCATTTCGAATTCTATGCCTAAAATTCAAAGAAAATATTACCATGTACCATGCGTAATGTTTTATATGCTGGCTTCTTAAAAATTCACAATATATTGTTCCATATTACTTTTGCTTTTCAGTTTACCCGAAAAATAACAATATATTTTGCATCCCCAGGTCGAAATACGTAATAATAAGGCATAAAATAATTTTTTCACACTTTTTCCCGAAACGCGCCACTGTGCGCCGTGTCCAAAGTAGCAAACCGTTGCAATGCGAAGTCGTACTCATCGGTCGCAATGTTTAAAATTCAATTTTGTCGCATCGCAAGCACGACGTCTGCCATGGGTAATTTTGCGGAAGAGCATCAAACACAAAGATATCTTAAAAACTGTTTACTCAGTCGCAAATAATATTTGACAGTCGACTGTAATTGGACACTGACGAATTGTATGATCAACAGAAATCGGTCGGCTGAACGTCAAGTATGTACATTGTCGCTGTGCGTCATATAAGTTAGATAGTTAGAACATGGGGTTAATCAAGGAACCGTATTATGTGAACTGACTGTAAAAATTGCAAATTGCGCACCAAGAAATTCTACAGAATTTTACAGAAAATTCGAATCTTCAGGTAGCCTACAGATTATCCCTTCGGCCCTTCCTGCCCCATCAACACTTTCTTCCTTAATTACAGGAAAATTCTAGGGAAATCCCCAAAGAGGAAACCGTTACCACAGAAAAATCTCAACGCTTTACCGAAAACTTTCAGTTTCAGCTCTCCGAAAATTTGTCCTCGCATTGAATATTTCAGCAAGTTACAAGGATCGATGGCAAAATCGCAGACAACTCCGTCCAAAAAAGAAAACGTTCCCCGACACCGAAGTAATCGTCTGTTCCCCAGCATCGACGTCAGTCGACACGTGTGAACGCGAATAATCCAGTTAAGATACGAGGAAACAGAGCGTCGTGTCGGCGGAGGCGATGACGAAAAAAAAAATGGGGTTCGACCCTTCCGGCTTCGAACTCCGCAAAGGGACTTAATTCGCTTACGAGGGGGGAGTGCGCGGAGAAAACAGACGGTTTCAGGGTCGCCAGTGGTACATACAGTCGAAGAACGCATGAGTCACAGGATGCGGAGCCAGTTTCGCGATAAAAGGGTGCATCGAAATTATCATTCGTCTCCGCAGGATGTGCATCATTGTTATTACCGTTTCTCAATTTCTATTAACAAAGAAATGTTTAAATGTTGGTGATTATCTGAGGGGACAGTCTCACGAATCATTCTTGAATTCTTAAATTATTACTGCGACACGATTATTATTAGAGATGTACCGAATAGTAGCCGACTAGTCGGTTAAGCTGACTATTCGGCCAGTTTTATAGTCGCCGACTAGTCGTCGACTAGTCGGCAAGAAAGACCGATTGATCGGCCTTAAATTTTAGTAGCAATAATATCGTGATATCTCAGAAAGAAAAAAATGTTTTTTATCTATTGTACTTATATTTACTTATTTATCGTACTTATACATATCTGTATGTAACCTGTTTATAATTATTGTATAAAACATTAAAAATAGTAATTATTATTTATTTAAACCAACTAAAAATATACCAGTTAACTATTATGAACTTTGGTTATTATTTTTTTTATTTTATCGAAATAAAAAACTCTAAAACAATAGCAGAATGCAATAAAATAATAAAATAAATGTAACAATTTCCTTTTTGAATAATATTAAACAATAATAAATTTTGAATCTTTTTTGAACTCTTCGCATGAAGGAGAGTCCGAAAACGGACGAAAGATAATGAAAATGAACGAAGTGATTTGCCTCATTTTATAGCGGCGCGGTGTACGAAAATGATCGACATAGCCGACTAATCGGTCGACTAGTCGGCTTCTTGGTGGTCGATTAATCGGCTAGTCGGCTAGTCGGCCAAAACCCTAGTCGGTGCATCACTAATTATTATTTACTTTGTGCCAAGAGAACAGTCCGATATAAAGACTCGAATGTCAAACAAGCGATGCACAGTGCGTCGAGTTTCTATCAATTCTGCTACGTTCCTCTTGAAAATTCAGAATTGTATTATTATCACGTTGTTAAGAATGTAGATGAATTTTTTAGAGATTTTTAGAGTTGAAATTGGAGATATGAATATTTGAATGTTGGAATGTATGTGAAAGAGATAGATCGACTAGAGTAGTCTCAGTTAGTTTTATATTCGTTGGCTACCCTGGTCTTACTTCCGGTTTTAAAAAAGAACAAAAATATCGATAAGTTTTGTTAATGTGCGGGTATCCTTATTTATGTTCGTTTTTAACAAACTAAAAATATTATACATGATAATATTGTAACTGGAAATAGTAAATATATATATTGTTTAGTCAACAGACCCAAGTGAGAGTAATCATTATTAACTTCAAGCAGTTCTAATATTGAAGGTTTAAAACGAAAAATCTGTAGATGTAAAATTGAAGATTTGAAAATTTCAAGTTGGAGACTTGAATATTTCAGGTTGCATATTAGGAAATTTTAAGTTTTCCAGATTTTAAAAGAGTTCAAATTGGAAATTTAAAGGTTGAAAATTAGAGATTCAAAGACTTCAAATTGGGAATTTGAATAGCTGAAGATGGGGATTCGAAGAGTTGAAATTAAAGAAGTAAATTGGGAAGTGAAGTTTTTGCACCTGGACGGCCAACAATTCAGGAACGGCCCTGCATATGACAAAGACTAGATATTAATGTAAGAAATAATCGTATCAAATCTCATTCCAATTGACTCAATAGTTTTTGAAATATCAAAGGCACCGATTAAGAACAACACAGTTTTGAGAGAATGAATTAAACAAATGAAGGAAATGAACAGATTCTGGGAATACCAAATTCTTTTTCGAATGCTGATCACTTGTACTTGGTTTTATCAAGTGTCTGTTTATAAATAAAGACGCTCATGGCTCATGTTGCAGAATATCGAAAAAAAACCGATTTATGAGTGCGATATGTTTCGTGGATCTTTGCATCTCACTTTCGAGAAGAAGAGACCTGAGTGATTGAAAATGAAATATAATCTTGGTCAACGAGTGACGAGTGACCATTTTAAAACACTGTGGACTCTTATCTAATCGCGACTGCGCCTGCAGGGTGAGCCGAGTGAAAGTATCCTAACTTTATCAATATGGATTATAGATAAACATGGAAGACTCAGATAACTGCAGCAGAGATTATAATAAATCTCGTTTTCGGCGATACCGGTTGGTATAAATATTCCTGGTGCAACTACATATATTCCTTTCACACATTAACCATGGAACTTCTTCAACCGAAGTCATCTAAATTTATGCACGTTAAATCTGTATTGGAGTTTTTAATGAAAAATGCACTTTCCATTTAAATTTGCATTTTGTAGCTTTCATTTTTATAATTTTGCTTCTTTTATAGGTTCAATGTAGAACCAGAGATATATCAAAATAGAATTTACAAGCGGAAAACAAAAGAAAATCCATTAAAAAAGCCTCTGTAATCATCCACTTATTGCGCTATTTATAATGCATATCTTGGCTAAAAAAAACATATTTTTTCAAAATTTATGACGTAAATAAACGACGTATCAAAACACAGGTCTCAATTATAATTTATTTCTTTATAATTAAATGAAGCAGAAATTCTTCATTTTCAATAAAAAAAAAACGACTGATTAGTATCCAGAGTTGGGTAAAATGTAATCTGATTACAAATCACAAATTGCAATTAAAGTGTAATTATTCACTCAATTACGAGGCATTTTCTGTAATCGTTAGTTGTTACTGACCACAATTTGACTGTGTAGTCAACAGAGATTAACGATTACAGACAATAATGTGTAATTGAATTAGTAATTACACATCAATCGTGATTTTTTATTTGTAATCAGATTACATTTTGCCCAACTATGCTATTCCTTCATCGATTAGGTGATTTTCAAGCCAGACAGTCTTTGAGCGCTTCATTCTTTAGAACTCCATTTCTACTATGTATAAATGAAACTGATTCTTCGTGCATTTCGAATCGTTTTGCAGGGAAAGCGGTTTGAATTTGCCTCGTTAAATATTAATATTCTCTGTGGTTGTAAAATCACTTCAGCCAATTAAATAAAATCGTATTGACGACTCTGTGGTTCATTTTATAATCACACAGAATATACATATGTACATATTTAAGGATTCAAAATTTACGCCGTTCAAATGTGCCCTGTGCCCAAAGGAGCCAAACTTCCACCTACATACTATTACCTCACCGCGACAAAGAACCAATACTTACCTAATGGAATAAAAAACAATAGCGTCGCGGCGCGCGATGGAAAAATGATAAGTTGCCCCATCGAGTTCTGCGTCGGGCTTTCACTCGTGTCTCGTATTACATAAGAAAAATCGCGTTGCCATACTAGCGATTATCTGGTGAATAACTCCGACTTCGGTTCGGAACATTGGCACACACAACGTCCACTCTACCCGAACAGGTGCAATTCGAAACTGACGCGACTAACAGACCAACGTAAGACGAGTCGCATTGTGCGATTGCGAAAGTGATTATTAACTCTGGAATGTTCGCATGAGAATATGTTTAAACTTCAAACTCAAACAGAATGTCAAACAATCTGACAGAATCAAATATCAAAAAAAATTAACAGAGATTGAATTAGTTAACTGTATGCAAAATACCTTTCAATATGTTGCGAAGGCAATATCATTACTTAATATTGGTAATAGAATTATGTATTTCTATTCGTTTATGATTTGGAGTATTTTCTATTTTTTTGGAACCTTTATTAATTACTAAATGGATTAATTCGTTGACGTTGTTTGCTTTCTACAATAATTGTAATGTCGAATTAAATAATCTTATAAGAAAATAGAAGACGTTAATTCGAAACTCTAAAAAAGGTTTTTAAACTTGAACTCGACAGTTATTTTCTACATTTTTATGAGATTTGTTTTGATTTTACAGCTCTGTAATTTTAACACATTAGTTTATTTATAGAGGAAAAAAATCGTAAAACAGTTGCAAGAAGAATTGGACTTTTTTTTAAAGAATTTTTTATTTAAGGAACAAATTGAAAGTTTCGGTCTGTCTTCCAAAGAAACATTGACATTTATAATATTTGGTAAACAAAAAATGATTTTCAATTAGATAGAATTTTTCTAACTGTACTTATTTTTGAAGTAGTATTTTTTACTAAAAACTGAATGCTTTTAAATGCATGCTTTTAAAGAATTAGAAGACATATCAAAAACCGAATTGAAGAGGTAGAAATAAAAATGTTCAATTTCAATATTTCAAAATTTACTTTTTCTTTTAAGCCTATCATAATGTTCAAATATTTACTTATGAAATAATAATGAAAATTAGTGCATCTATTTGTACTATATAACCTCTGCTAATTACAAGCATTAAATTACATGAAATGATCAACATAAAGTAAATAAGAAGCGATGTAAAATGCAGATATAAGAGAATCTGATTTCTGTGTTACGTGACGTTATGATCGGTTAAACACGAATTCACCTGAGAAATATTGTATACTCGGTAATTGCGTTGCATGTAGTTAGTAACAGATGCTCCTGTTAAACTGCGCAGTCGCGCCACGCGCAGACAAGTATCGCGCCCACGCAACGGATGCGATACTGTCATGTTTGACGAAGAAAGATCCGAAGAATGCAAACAGAGCGAAAAAATAAGGTAAAAGCGATAAGAGAATCGCGATCGTGACAATGGCCAATTGGGCACGAAGTTCCTCGAGATAACCTGCACGTGTGCCGCGCGGAAATGAGTAAACGGATCGATGCAGAAACTGCGGCAACCTGATTCTGCCGCAGTTGATGCAAAGTGTCCTACAAGGTGGTTGCGCGCGATCACGTGACTCCGTGATCGAGAATTATCGCGGGAACGGAAGGGCGAGCAGCAGAAATTTAACCATACCCTCCCATGATCCATGCCATGATACCCGTTTCGTCCAACATAATCTAACTCGTTGTTCGACACCTGTTTACGTTCAGCGCTCGCCCAAACTGAATTTGTTTATTTACGTATCACAATTCCGGCTGCTGCGTAGCCACGTTGTACCACTCGGTTTTTTGATCGAGCATTTCCTGTCCTCTAACAAAGCGCGTCGGGAGAGTGGACTCCCTCGATTTTAGTTATCACAGTCCCGGCGAATCGTTCGTTCTTTTCTCGTACACGACTCTCTCTTTTTGCTACAAATGCGTTGCCAAATCGCCAGACACGATTGTTCTCAAACGAAATTATTGTCCATTGAGAGATTGTAGTAAATGCCGGTTTTAGATTTCTTTTGGGAAGAGAAAGGAAGCTAAACACCGTATTTAGATACTTAGTCGACATATTAAGTCGAGTATGAAAGTCTTGCGATATTGTTAGAAGGGTTACCAAAGTCAATTTTCACCATACGCTTCAGATATTTAAAATAATATTATATAGCTTATAGCCCACGACCGTTCCTGCGTTGCTGGCCGCCCAAGTGCAAAACCCGTCCTTATTTTATTTATTTATTTAACCAGATAAAGTACATAGAATATATAGAATATACACACAATGTACATCTTGTAGAGTTAATTTCGGAATTAACTGTATATAGAACTGGTGTACAATGTAGAAAATACATGCATTTTAACACTAACAATGATAATAATAAATATATAACAATATAAGTAATACAAGTAAGAATACGTCTCAGATCTTGTGTTATGCATAATACTTTGGTATTAACAACTATAAAACAATAATACTGCACATTTACGTAGAATGTTTAAGTCAAGGTTCGTTGTATCCAATTTTTTATTTATTCTTTTTTAATATTGCCTTTGCTAAGTGTTAGAGTTATTTAATTTAACATTATTTCAATCAATCAGTGCCATTGATTCTTGTCCCTAAGGAAAAATGTAATGAGGAAAACTGCTTATTTCCCACTGAAATATACATTTAAAATACAATATATACAGTATATACTGTAGTGTATGTATGTATATGTATACAATAGTGTATGTACGCATACAGGGTGTAAATAATATACGTTTAAATATTTTCAGGGATGGTTGGGGAGCTCAAATGGAACACACAATGTCCTATTACATAGTGTCCGATCTGTCTCTATTTTGCAGTAATAATGCTTTAAAGCTAGCGGTATGGTTTTGAGATGGATACTAACTCCGGCACATCGACGAGGCAAACAAATGGAACCAAGCAGCCGTTTAGGCTTCCCTTCCTCTGTGTGCGTAGCCGATGTTCACTCCTACAAACATCTCCGGTTTTTAAAGCTTTATAACAGTTAAACTATAAGAGATACAACAAAATGCATTAAGACTCTTTTACTCTATTGTTGCTTGCCAATGTGCTTGTAAACTTTCAGAATCTTCAGACTATTAGTTTAGCGTATAGGGTAATAAACTTTAAGGTATTATTACTTCAAAACGAAGGCAGATCGGACACTATGTCATAGGACATTTTATGTTCCATTTGAGCTCCCTAACCACTCCTGAAAATATTTAAACCTATATTGTTTACACCCTGTATATTAGTGGGAATGTGCACTTTTCCTCATCCCATTTTCCTCTAGGGATAAGAATCAACGACACTGATTGTACCTGAAGATCCCTTTTGTTTTTAAATACTGATGACCTTGAAAGAAAAAAAGGATAAAAAGTGATCCAACGATCTTGTATAAGAGTAGTATTACAAAGATTACGTATGAGCCATTTAGTGCAAAAATGTACAAGTCAATTACAGTGTTGACTCGAAGAATGGCTGGGTTTCAGAACCGAGCGCAGCTCTTTTTCGAGTCGGGTTCGATCTCGGTCACGCCGGAACGAGGAGACTCGCACCGGCGAAGAAGTGGTGAGGATAGAGAAATCCCTTTTTCCAATCAAACTCAGGCATCGTTTTTTGAGTCAACACTAAGATTATCCTTATATCGGGACAATACTGTACTTGTCTATTTGATCTAAAACTACATTTCGAAAGCTGAAGCTTCATTTTATTTTGCATAGTAGTAGGTAGTAGGGTGAGTGTATGTTTATTAGTTTCTTGGTGGATAACACAATCCACAAAACGTCGACAAAAAAGTTCAATACAAAAGTACTAAAATTGAAAACGATATTGAATAAAATGGTGTACACATGTATCTTGATTTTCGACAAAATACAGCATTAATGTTTTAAAGAAACTTATATATAAAAAAAAAACAAATCTTTTACTTTATCCCTTATTACCCAGTAAACACATTTTTCAACTTGCACCACTTTGAACGGCTTAGATCATAGATATAGCCTATATCCATGGCTCAGATACAATTAATTTCATTGGATTTCATTTGTCTAGAGTCTAAAGTCTAGAGTCTAGGAGGTTAATAAGTATTAGAGAATCTTATGTTATTATTGTTACTAGTCAAAATTTTATGTAAATATAGAAAACAATTTGCAGCCGCCCTTTGATTCGGCACCTTTTGCACCCTCGCCAGGAACGGCCCTGGTGTCATAGCTATAAACGTGTTAGTTCAGTTCTAACCTTTTTATCGCCAACATTCCATGACTTATGCTTACACAGTTACGAAAGCTCTCACCAATCCTATTAATCAAACCAAACGCGCCTACCAAGCGGATTACGCGCAGTAATGCAATTTCGCTTTTTTTGAGGTTACAGGAATACCAAACGCGAAATCAAACGCGAAATAATTACGGTGCTAAGTTTCTACTTTTCGAAAGGAGTCGTCTGTCTACCACTCTAACGAGCAATCCCCCAGTAAGATAGCGATCCTTTGAACAAACACGGAACGAACCCAAGCACGATTTTAGCATTCCATCAAGCCGGTATCCTCAGGCCCTTTCCCATTCAACCCTTTTATCAATAAAAATGTGAATGTGAATAACCGCTACTTTCGGGGATCGCGTTCGCGCACAATAGACAAAAGTCGAGACACAAAAGTTCCATTCCGTGTACAGGAGAACCGTTCAACTAACTCAAGTATTGTCCGTGAAATCCTACGCAAAAGAACAAAGAGGTTGCGCGAAACAAAGAGACATGGAAATTCTTTTCAACCGATGACAATTGATACGAAAGTAGGGGAAAACGATTTAGAAGGAAATGTAGATCGCATTCTCTATCTTTCTTGCAGCGTGACAAAGAGTTATGGACAGTTAGACAGTCGATGTAAATAGATATGTAAAATGACCGAGTTTCGATTTCCTGAACGATTCGTCGACCGATTCGTCCTGAGTCACCGGTTCGTCAGAAAAACGGTCGGCGACAGTCGCGTGAAATGCAAACGGGATATTAAACGTAATTAGAGGTGCATACGCGCGGTGACTGAAGTTTCCGAGAATGTTGACGAGGGACGGCAAGGACGTTTGAGCCAACGAGCCTCTTGCGCCGGAATTCGTACGAATTTCTGTAGCCGATAATGGAACTTTAATATGTATTTTCAAACATGCAGATGCGACGTTTGCGAACAGGAACTTTTTGGGGGCCCTTGGCGCATTTTTATGAGAGTTTAAAACAAGAATATTTTCTCTATTTTAGTTAATGAAACTTGAACACATTTTTATGTCGATTGAAAATAAAAATTGACATTTCTACAATAATTTTAACCACTTCAGTGCTGTTTGACGTAAACGGCGTGTTTTTATATACATATTTTTTTGAAATATTAAATATTTCAAAATTTTATTAACGGGTAAAAGAACCCTTTGGCTCATGAAACTACATAAAATTTAGACTACATGGAAGAGAAAAGCGTGAAAATACGTAGTTTCTATTGCAACGCATGTGCGACAGCGCATTTGAAGTTAATACTTAATTGCTACAGCACTGTTACAGCCAAAAAATTTTGTTTGATCATTTTTTGAAGGAGAAAATTGAAAAAAATTATTAGATATGATTACCCAAAAGAAATCTATCTTAAACAAAATTAAATTAAACAAAAGCTTCCCTGAAATAATGTTCGAATTTTTGTAGCAGCGGAAGTGTTAAAAATCTTTTCAAATTTTGATCGAAATCGTTATTATTTCGAATTACAAAGCATCTGCCTGAAACAGAGGCGGATTTTTATTATTATGTACGTTATTATTATCGACAAAAAAATAAACAGTTACAAGCAAAAACCTATTACTATCTTTTTCAATTTCTATTGCTCAAGATTTGCCGCCCTTAAAAACACTGTGCAACACGAATTTTGTTTTGTAACAACCACTAGGTGATTTTTATAGGGTTTACTCGCCCTAAAAACGAATCGGGAAGCAGAATTGCGCTATTACCCTCAGTTTTCAAAAAACACGAGTTTTTGTAAAAACGCGGTCTTTCCGGCAAAAATCACTTATTACGTGAAAACTAAAAATGCTAGAAGTTTCAAACTTGTCTTAAATGAAAGGGGAGAGTTTTCTGCATATGATAGTGCCCATAGTTATAATTGTTTATGGTTCTGAATGGTTGTAAATGGGCATCAAAGTTTGAAAAAAGGTTGATTTCCGCAGTTTTTACGCGCTATTCGTTCATTTTCAGGAGAAATTGTTTATTTGACACGAATTTGCTACACACTATCGGATTCTGTAGACATTTCTGAAGAAGAAACAGTCTGCAAAAAGTGTCAGAATGGCTTTTAACTCGAACAGGTTGAGAAAATATTAATCGGCAGCGTATGGGTGGAGCTTTGCCGCCGCGTGGCCATTGCTCGTCTATCGCGACTCGTCAGTGCCGTAACTACGCTCAATCGACACGAATAAAGTTGTCAATATTTATAAATATAAAGTTACCCCAATAAGGGCCCAGCTTTTATATCTAACGTATGATTTTTTTTTGACTCTTTATTTTATTTAATTTTTTCATACATTCCTTGCTATTAGTCATCGAATGGTAAAGAACTGTTAACTTATTTTTGATTCGCGTTTTCCCGAACTATTTCGTTTCCATATTGAAAGCAAAAGCGATTTTGCACTTTCCCTTGACGCAAGCCGCAACCATTTCTAAAGTACCATGGACAAGCGATATTGCAGTTAATTCTTTTCTTACATATTCCATTTTTGTCTCTATAGTTCAAGAACAGGACTAAAAACATGATTTTAACCGGATATGAATTTTGGCTAAAACTTTCACTAATTGAAAATAATTTAATAGTTTTTTACCATTTATACCATTCATAAAGAGTCAAAAAAAGTCATACGGTAGATATAAAAAGTGGGCCCCTATTGTACAACTTTATTGGTGTCGAATGAGCGTAGTTGCGGCACTGACGAGTCGCGACAGACGAGCAATGGCCACGCGGCGGCAAAACGCCACGCATACGCTGCCGATTAATATTTTCTCAACCTGTTCGAGTTAAAAGCCGTTCTGACACTTTTTGCTGACTGTTTCTTCTTCAGAAATGTCTACAGAATCCGGTAGTGTGTAGCAAATTCGTGTCAAATAAGCAACTTCTCCTGAAAATGAACGAATAGCGCGTAAAAACTACGGATATCGGCCTTTTTTAAAACTTTGATGCCCATTTACTACCATTCAAAACCATAAACAATTATAACTATGGGCACTATCATATGCAGAAAATTCTTCCCTTTCATTTAAGACAAGTTTGAATCTTATAGCAAGTTTAGTTTTCACGTAATAACTGATTTTTGCCAGAAAGACCGCGTTTTTACCAAAACTCGTGTTTTTTGAAAACCCTATAGAAATCACCCAATGCATATTACAAAACAGAAAAAAAATTTTTTTTGTTCCACAGTGAAATTCGCCGCCCTAAGTTGCAGCCTACTTAGCCTATATGTAAATCCGCCTTTGGTCTGAAACAAACTTAATTTTCGTCTGCCGATTGAATGGCAAGTTTCGTGTCTTCCTTTCTTCATCGGGGTTGTAGCCAAGTCTTGAGTCCAACGAGCAGTAATAAAAGTTCGTTTAAAGTTACCGAAGGTCGTAAATTAACCTTTTGAGTATCAACGCTTTGTGACCATCTTTTGTTCGTCTTGATGAAACTACTTTCGGCGCGAGAAATTTCAAAATTAATGCAATTTTGATTTTCGAGTTCTCTGGATTAGCTTTTTATGTTAAACAGACTTGTTAAGCTGTGTTTTGTGTGTTTGAATAAATATTTGATTAAATAAAAAATCAAATTAATTATTCTTTCATTTGAAATCGAAATAACGAAATAATCCCAAGAAAAATAATTAGTTCAAATAAGCTAACACATGATTATTTCAGATAACATGTAGTCAGATAAAATATTATATTATCATAATGATTATTTTTCAAATATATTCGGATAATGTCCAAATTTGGTTCAGCAATAACCGCGGGAATTTTGAATTTTTGAATTGTGCTTCGCATGTGGGAACGCGGTTTAAGATATTTAAATACAACCGGTCTTCCGCACTCAGCCAGTAAGTTGCGTTCATTGAACGATCTTCTCTAGACCAGGGGCGAATTTAGAGAGTCGCCGCCCCTAGGCTAACCAGCGTTTGCCTACTTTAAGGCTTTATTCATCCAACACATGTTATATTAAAATAGAAATGTATGCTAGTATTGTCTACCAAAAAAAAGAGTTATGTTTGCGAAACTTTTTTACTATCTTCTTCAATTTCTTTCGCTCAAAATTTGCCGCCCTAGGCTGCAGCCTACTTAGCCTATACGTAAATCCGCCACTGCTCTGGACTGTTCCGAACTAAAGCCATAAGGCGAACCCAAGCGCAACATGTCCCTTTTCTCCGACCATCTCCGACACATTTCCTGTTATTGATGGTCCTGGCAAGGGTAAATTTGACGCTAGAATACTAAGTATACAAAACAACACCGAAGACTTTACACACATTGGAATAACTCAATGAAAGCTTCTTTAACTCATACGAAAGAAAATAAAAAATCTAGCAAAAAATATCTTCCCCGAGTTCTTTCACAAATATATGTACATACATATGGGGCATTCCACGCCAAATCAGACAGTTTTGAAACTTTGATTTTTTGATTTGTCTAAAATTTTTTTATATCATTCTACCCACTAAATGAAATTTTTATGCATTTTTTTTAAATTTTTTTATCGAACCCGAGATATCGATTCTCTCGGTTTTTTCTTCTAATAGATGTAACTTGGCCAAAAATAGACGAATTCGAGTGTTTTTTTTTTCATTCTGATGGATTTTTCGCGCACTTTCTGAAGAAAAATATAAAAAAAATTTTACTCGTTTTTTTCGGTATGATTTTTCAATTTTTAGGTTAAATTATTTTTTTCAAAAATGTTTATTCGTTTTGATTTTTTTGAAAAATTTATATGTTAAAGATCTGCTTTTTCAACAATTTCTGTGAAAGTTTCATAATGGGATTCCGATTCTTTATATTTTTTTCATAATTTTGAAAATTCACAAAAAAAATTTTTCATGATTTATTGAAAATTTGCGTATATTTTTATAATATTACATGTAATTAAATTTTTGTAAAAGATATTTAATGTTATTAAGTAATTTCTTTCGTCATTATAAATTAAGTAAATGGATATTTCTTACCAGCAATCGTGAAATACATCTATATTACTATATGTATCATTTATTTTCGTTTTGTCTTGTCTTACAGTGAAAATCTGATTGAAAGTTCTTCAATTAAACTGTGATGAACAGTAAAAGTGACACATAAACTGCAATTTCGATAATTACACCGACCGCTCAAAATTTGTCAACTGCACACTCCACAGGATCCATGTGCGCGCGCAGTGATATTGATCGAGAATAATCGATACCTCGTGGTGGTCAAGTTCATGGCCATTTTTCACGAGTACTTACGTTTTCGGCGCCAGTCGTGTCACATGTGTGTACGCTTACACGTGCAATATTGCTGTAAAATTATACATGTGACATATCATTTGTATTGATTTTATTGTGTAAATCGTGATTGTGAACAAAATTTACTGTGTTCATTAAATAACTTAATAATGGAAAGAAAAAGTCAGTTTAACCGGTGTTGCAATCCTTTTCATTTAAAGAATCACCGACAGTTGAAAGATTTGAGACTAGTATCTCAAACGTTGCAAAATCAATTTAATTTGCAACCCACTGACTATTTATAAATAGTGCAGTTGACAAATTTTGAGCGGTCGGTGTAATTATCGAAATTGCAGTTTATGTGTCACTTTTACTTTTCATCACAGTTTAATTGAAGAACTTTCAATCAGATTTTCACTGTAAGACAAGACAAAACGAAAATAAATGATACATATAGTAATATAGATGTATTTCACGATTGCTGGTAAGAAATATCCATGTACTTAATTTGTAATGACGAAAGAAATTACTTAATAACATTAAATATCTTTTACAAAAATTTGATTACATGTAATATTATAAAAATATACGCAAATTTTCAATAAATCATGAAAAAAATTTTTTTTGTGAATTTTCAAAATTATGAAAAAAATATAAAGAATCGGAATCCCATTATGAAACTTTCACAGAAATTGTTGAAAAAGCAGATGTTTAACATATAAATTTTTCAAAAAAATCAAAACGGACAAACATTTTTGAAAAAAATAATTTAACCTAAAAATTGAAAAATCGTACCGAAAAAAAACGAGTAAAATTTTTTTTATATTTTTCTTCAGAAAGTGCGCGAAAAATCCATCAGAATGAAAAAAAAAAAGCACTCGAATTCGTCTATTTTTGGCCAAGTTACATCTATTAGAAGAAAAAACCGAGAGAATCGATATCTCGACAACGGTTCGATAAAAAAATTTAAAAAAAATGCATTAAAATTTCATTTAGTGGGTAGAATGATATAAAAAAAATTCTAGACAAATCAAAAAATCAAAGTTCCAAAACTGTCTGATTTGGCGTGGAATGCCCCATATGTAGTTATAGATTGTATAGTAGTATATGTATAATGTAAACCTACTTCTTGGAATTGATAAGTTCTCCAATATCTTAATGCCACAGCGCACTCTTCTTTCTGATCAATTGAACGTAATTACAACATCTAAACATTTCTACTTGAATGAATCATTCTATAATGCATACTGCATCGAAGCTTATCACTTATAGGAATAATTCAATCCTCAAGTAGATCCAGATTTATCAACGTGATTTGAATGAATCCGTGATAAAAGAAAGCTTCTTAGTTTGATCTGTGATCAAAGGATGAATGGAAAATAAATAATGACTTTCAGTTCGATTTTTATTTATTGGTGCAGGAATAAGTTTTTTTCGACGAATTTTTTCACACAATTAGTAATTTGATTCTACATAGAACTATAGAACATAGATATTATTTTTTTATATCTATTTTATTTTTTTCTTAATAGAACTTTTATTTTACCCGAAAATCGGAAAGAATTCATTTCTACACAAATAAATTTATTATAATCAGAATCAGATTTATAGAATCTGCCATTAATACAGGACTGTTGGCAGATTGGCGACAGAAACCGAGGAAGTCCTGCTGACATAATCTGTTATCGAACTTGCTGCCGGTCTGATAGCAGATTGACAGGAGAATTCGAGTAGATACTGCGATAGTCCTGGCGGCAGACTCTGCTGACATGATCTGCTCGGTTTCTGACGCCAATCTGCTTCCTGATCTGCTAATACAGACCCTGTTTGCAAAATGGCAGTCAAATACGAAAACAGATGACTATGGATTTTCAGACGGGTTTCGTTACATCTGTTGACAATCTGCTGCCAATTTACACGCTGATGGTTTATAGGGAAATTTTAAATAAAAAATCATAGGAGGATGAAAACAAATATTGTCCTAAGGGCGCCGCATACCCTTGAGCCGGGTCTGATTATAATCGTAATATATTTACGAATATACATAACGTTATTGTCTTACGGTAAATAGTTAAGTACTGGTGACAACGAATAAGCAATCCTGTCGCTCGTCACTGATTACTAATAACCTTATAAATGTAGAAAAAAAATTGCAAGCAGATTGCAACAGTGAATTATCGCGACAAACTTTGTGAAAAATAAGAAAATGTTTAATAAGCTTATGACTATATCGAGATAACGCTTGATGACGTTGATTGTGCATCAGTCCGCAAGAACTCATCGATTATAAGTCAGATTCCTTTAAATTCTCGATCGATTGGTGCTAATTTTAGGAAAACTTTGATCAAGAATTCATAACAGTTATCTATTAAACTACTATAAACTTATTTCAAGAGAACTACAGAAAATGTAAACTTTTGATTGCAGTGTTCTCAAGACACAAACCGGTTTTCACAGATCTAATTTAGATGAACGTCCATTTCATTTTCAACCTGCTCAGGTCAGAGAAAATGGGAGGGGAAAAGATCACGGAGGGAAAACCTGTTGATCGATTATTCCGAATTCCACTGAACAGTAAAAACAAGCTCCCAACGCGTACCATGATCATCGATTTACGCGACGTCCGACACTAAATAAAGCAACGAAATTATAGAAACACTTTCCGAAAACGAATGCAGTTTACGCGGAGTTTCAAAACATTTCGAGCGAACAGAATCGTTTAGGAAGAAAGCGAAGTACACCTGGCCCCTGACTAACAGTAAAATAAAGGTCTGACTTCATCTCGTCAGAAGCGGTTGCTGCGCGAGAATCTACAAAACATGTTCTTTCAAACGCTACGATCTTATCGTACCTTCAATTTATTAATCGCCAGTCGTTTGATCTAATTGTTTTTAACGTGAGTATCTGCAGTCCCGATTATCCGATTATCACGCTACGATACAAGATTATCGTCCATCGCGGTTCGATCGAACAGTTATACTGTATGCAATCAAATTGATGCATCGCGATGCCCTACATCGAAAACTATATGCATCGAGATGTGTTACAATACGGGATCGTGATAACACGCACAGCATCCCTTCCAAATGAGGAGACGGGATCGCGGGAATATTGATATCTTTAGAACTACTTACTTTGCGATTGATTGCCAAGCGATAATCCGAATCTGTATTAGACACGAGCACGTTACGGAGAGTGGGAGGAGAAACAACAATATTTGGCACAGAGAAACCGGAATACAACTCGCACTACACACCGTCCGACACTCGACTAAACACTGTAGCGTTCGCGTTCTGTGCGTAACTAACCGAACCCATTGCACTGGAGTACATACCTGTTTTCTGTTTATTTTTCCTGTGCTGCCATCTACGTTCACTCAACTTTGTAGTAAATGATCGGTAACATAGCAATTCCAAAAATTTGATTTGTAGAAATGAATTCCTTCCGATTTTTGGATAAAATACAATTTTTTATTAAGAAAAAGATATAATAATTAAATCACCAAAGTATTTGCTATTGTTATTAGTGACTATAGATTGACTGCGGATTTTATGCGTTTATGACAATCCTATAAACATGAGAAAAATCTGTGATATTTTTGTTATGTCAAAATACAGAAAATATTAAGAATGTAGTCATATATTGTTATTCAAATTAGTAGTTTTTCCATTAATTTTCCATAATTTTCCATGATAATTTCCAAAATTCTTACAATTATTACAGCATCGGGAGCTTCTTCGATAATATATTCCTTGAAAAACATTATAATTAAAATGACGTCAAATGTAAAACTGTGCAAAGAAATACATAAATAAACACGACTTTTATTCTTTTTACGTATGCAAAAACCTACACTAAAAACATACGCATATCATTCACTATAGCTATACTTTCAGTAAAACATTTCTCCTCGAGGTTCGAATAATTCAAAGACTTATAGATAAGATAAAATTCGAACAAAAGAAATTTTCTTTTTTTTACTGTTTAATAAGAAAAGGATTTTTCAAAATAGGCACTACAAATGTCTTCTATTGAGTAAATTTTTCAATTTTCATTATTTCCAATAGGAGCAGAATTCAATAATTTAAAGTTCGAATTCAAATAAACAAATTGTGTTCCAACTTCGAGGTTCTACTATAGGTATGAAATATATTCTTCATATTAAAAAACCCGCACATGTAAAATGAATAGAAATAATATTATTTTTAAATATTAGATAAATTTGATGTAATCACTGGTAATCACTTTTAGATGTATCGTGATTCATGATAGCGCGTTATTCACGCTGTTTGCGCATGTATAGGTACTAATTTATCTACGCTACGCAACAAATCACTGCGTGTAAATAGAAAGTTAAAATTTGATTTGATTGGAATAACATCGGATTTCTAGCATAAGGTTTCCCCGAGCCCAAACTCATGGTCAATTTGCGCCAATTGACATACACTAACACGATCCACTATACACGTGTACGTGTATACGTTTAAACCGAAGATCAATAAGCAAAGTAGTTTTTTTCTCACGAATTGTTGTACGGAAATCGGTTCGCGTGAACATCGTGAACCTGTAAACGGAGTGTAACGAATATCAAAGTTTTTTACGATCGATCGCGTATCTGCAAAATGCGGGACCAGGTAGGTTTATTGTCTATGTGGTAGTTGATATGTTCCCCACTTCGCTATCAAAATCGTTCGTTAAAAAGCGCTCGCAAGCATTCGCGAATGCAAGTGAGCACAAGCGGGCAGAAGCGGGCACTCGCGGTCAAGTTTATCGAGTGTACTTGATCCATAACAACCGAAACTAAAAATCGAAATACGTGTTACGTAATATCGATTGACAAGAGGTTTGTAAATGTGTCTGCAGTTCTGTATATATAAAATATAGGGCGGTCGGATTAACTTACATCAAATCGTCGGTTATATAGCTGCTATCATCTGACCACTGACACATTTAATTCTGTAAAAATGACGAGGTTCACTGGAATTAAAGTCGGGCCGCCGATCGAGGTTTTTGCTCTTCAGAAAACCTTCGTGGACGATACTTATGAGAAAAAAGTAAATTTATCGATAGGAGGTACGTGATATGAGTACTTATTTCTTAATTAATGCATTCGTGGTAAACCACATGAATAAATAATAATTCGGGCAAGTTTTCCTTTAATTATTCGAGAAATATTCGTAAAAACATATAAACATATTGTAGTTTATGCATGAATTAAATTGATCTCATGGTTCATTAATTTTCGTTCCGAATGAAGATGATCTTGAATAACCTCCAGCAGTATTTAGCTGTTACATAACTCGTCGTATGGAACACACTTTCATTACTCCTCTCGAGTAATTTCTATTTATATCAAACGCTTCTAAAATTACATTTAAACTATTTCAATATCATTTACAGAGATTGCAGCTAATTTAAATTAATTTCAGCTTATCGTACCAACGAAGGGAAGCCATGGGTGTTGCCTGTTGTCAGGAAAGTGGAGAAATCGTTAGCCGCGGACGAATTGCAAAATCACGAATATCTTCCTATTTTGGGATTGGATGCTTTCAGTGAAGCAGCAACGAGCCTCCTGCTAGGAGCAGACTCTCCGGCTATTGCTCAGGGACGCGCTTTCGGCGTTCAGGCTTTGTCCGGAACCGGAGCGTTGCGTCTTGCAGCTGAATTCCTAAGCCACATAATGCATTACGATACGTTTTACTACAGCAGACCCACGTGGGGTAAACGTCGTAAACTATAGTAAAGAAAACATATTAAACTTGTAGTTTTACATGAAATATGTTCACAGAGAATCACAGGTTTGTGTTCATGTGCGGAGGGTTCAAAAACGGTTGCGAATATACCTATTGGAATCCCAACACTCGCGGCATCGACATGGATGGAATGCTCAAAGATCTTGGCGATGCTCCAGAGAATGCTGTGATTATTCTTCACACGTGTGCTCACAATCCCACAGGATGTGACCCAACTCCGGAACAGTGGCACAAAATTGCGGATCTGATAGAAGAAAAACATTTGTTCCCACTGTTCGATAGCGCTTATCAGGTTCATAACTTTCCACTTGCTTGCACGAGGTTTACAATAATTTAGACAATTATTTGAATTCATTTGATTCAATGTTTTCAGGGATTTGCGAGCGGAAATCTCGATAGGGATGCTTACGCGGTGAGATTGTTTGCAGAGCGAGGAATAGAGTTTATGTGTGCACAAAGTTTTGCCAAAAATTTTGGACTGTATAATGAGAGAGCTGGAAACTTAGTAACTTTTATGTCCGATGCAAAGGAAATAGTTAATGTTAGATCTCAGTTAATCTTAATCGTTCGAGGAATGTATAGTAATCCTCCAAATCATGGGGCAAGAATAGTAGCAACAGTCTTACGGAATCCAGATCTTTTTAAAGAATGGTACTTTCTATGCTATAAAACATTCAGTTACATGCAACTTCAGGTTTCTTAATGCAGATTTAAAAATGTTTTAGGCAAAGTCACATTTGCTCCATGTCGAGTAGAATAAAAGAGATGCGAAAGAGTTTATTCGAAAGACTGATTCGATTAGGAACGCCAGGTATCTGGGACCATATTACTCAACAAATAGGAATGTTCTCTTATACAGGTCTAACAGGTTGGTATTCAAAGAAGCAATATTTTGCCATTTTTTTGAAAATTATTAATTATAACTAACATTTCAGAGAGGCAAGTCGAACATTTGGTTAATCACTATCACATCTATATGCTGCGGAGCGGTAGAATTAACATGTGCGGACTTAACGAGGTCAACTTGGATTACGTAGCGAATGCAATTTACGAAACAGTTCTATTATTCCCAGAAAGCGAGAAAAATTGTACATGTTAAAATGCATCTTTAGGACGCGATATCCTATTGCAATAAGTATATATTTGTTGTTGACGCTTTAGAATTGAAAGCATCGTTGAAGTATGGCAATATTTTAGACACATTCAAGTTATATTAGAGCTATAGAAATTTTCAATAGATGTTATTTTCATAACGTTTTCGTTACAATCCATTTGTTCTCTGGTGTCCTGAAAATTTTTACGTATAGATTACTTTTAGCTAAACGTTATTTGCATGAACCCCTCATTCTCAAAAGCTTCGAAAATCAACACAAACTCTGTTTATTATGAAAGTTTAATAGATTTTGTTACAAATTGCCTTATCTGTAAAAGTACAAAGTGCCACAAAGTATTATGAATTGCCAAATTTTAATGTGTGTCAGTACAATCGCTTATTATTAAAATATGTTTAATCGATCTTAATAATTTCAAAATACTGGAAAATATTTAACACAAAACTTCATTTTGATATTAATTTATCAAATTCTGAAATATTTAGAAAATCAAGTTAATCCTACATATTTTTTATGTAGTAAAGACATTTTTTTTTTTTTTTCGATAAAGTAATCTGAATGAAGAATTTTTACTTTATTACGAAACGAATGTAAAAATAAAATTACAATAATTTTAATAATAAGCGATTAATTTATCATTAAAAGATCATCATTTACATGGACTAAGAATTTGAATTTGAAGCTCGAAATTTCCAAACGTTACAAATTGTTACTGTTAGTTCCTGTTTAATGTTACACTCTAACAAGGAAAGGGCAAGTGCTACGAAATCTCGAATGACTTGGCTGCATGTGCGTTCAATAATTTACTTTGATGAGAAAAGATCCCCAAAAGGATTTGGAGTGTATAGTCCTTTGTTTTCGAGAAATTAGTTACAAAATGTAGTGAAAATAATTCCTAATTACAAAATGTACTCTACATCTTCTTCCAGTTCTACTCACATATGTAAAGTGGAAAGACAATCTATTTACACATGGTAAACAAGAAATATTCCATTGAATTTGTGATTATATCCACCAATTCTTGACACTTTTCTATTAATTTCTCTAAAACAAAAAGCCATGAATTCAAATCCTTTTGGAGCTCTTTTCTCATCAAGTTAAAGTATTGATTGCACATGCAAAAATCATTCGAGATTTCGCAGATCTTACCATCTCGTAAGTAAAAGATTAATTGTTATGGTTTTACATAGTATACAGGAAAACGAATAATTGAAACACTATATTTTTTCTATTTTGAGGAGACTCAGTTTTATATACAACACGTGTCACAATTTAAGTGTATTATTTACAAATAGGCGTGATTTTAGTAAAGTCATTAAAAGATTCAGTACATTATTATATAAATTACTAAATGAAACTTGAAGAGGGAATGCATGATTCCTGTTTAACGTGAATGTTAGATATTCGTTGTACGATACGAAAGAAACTATACTCTTGATTTGCTATATGCTTCCATAGTCGTTCGAAATTGTGCAAATACGAAGGGTATAAAATTAAAAATTTACAATCAAAAATCGATATGGTAAATAATTGACGCATGGAATAGTGTTCTATAAATCTTCCAGATACTACATAGAGAAAATACAAAAGGATCTTTTAATTTCTCACAAACTTTAATTAACACACCGAATTTTTTTACGTACACGTACGTTATTAATATTTTAAATGTTTATATACATGGAACACACGAAAGGGAAAACTATATACATTTGTAATATTTACAAAATATCTATATACATACGTACATATATATACATATATACATACATATATTTTTAGTAACATTGTTACGAGTTTTAAGCTTAGAACACTCATTGTTCAAAAGTCTGGACCAAATTCACAACCATAAAAATTTTTGTAAAAAAAAAAGAAAAAATTACGAATTTTAAATGAACTTGTACATACTGCCAAAATCAAGAACTTGAATATGCAGTGACAAGCGTTACTTTTCTATGTATTTATATAAAACGAACGTGGTGCAGAATGCTGTTTATATTTTATAAGATAATGTATAATTTTGTAAAAAGGAAACGCAGTGCTACAAAGAATATTACTCTAGTTTTAACGCGCATTTACACAATGTTTGAAGTTATATGTACTGGCAATAGGAATTAGGAAGACTGCAATGTAGGGTCACTATAAAAATCGATGTTATAGCGAATGTTCTTAACGGGGGATGTTGAAGCATAGGATTGTACACAAAAAATACTTGTATTTATATGTCACATAACTGTTATATATATATATATACACACATATATGTTTATTTACATATCATTTGATCATGTATAAGCAGGACAGTAGTTTACAATTCACTGATTGTGACATAAAATATAGTGTATAAATACTCTTGTCAACAACATGTAATTCATCTATGTAAATGTTGTTAATTTACATAAAACAATTTAAATTAATCTACCCATTTGGATGTTTTCTTCTTTGAAGCAACCGATCCGTCCGATGCTACCGCATGATAATATTGAGTACCATCGTGTTTTTGGCGCATATAAATAATGTATCCTATGCAACTTAGCATCAGTACACTTCCAACAATCATTACCATTTTATTCTGAAACCCAAAATCGTTTGAAATTACTTGCAGGATATTTTTGGATACTTGTCACGATATTGGAAAAATTATCTTACCGGTCTGGCATATAATTCATAATTAACTGCACGAAACATCATTGTGCTTTTCAGGGAACGTAAGCCATCGCCTGGTGCAGGAGCCTGATCCTTTTTATTCATTGTAAATTCGAATAAAATATATTTTTTACTCTAAAGCTTTGAATTAAGAAGTTCTGTAACAAGCAAGAACATTGTATTTTTCTGGTATAATAGAACTTCTACATACACGAAATTGAATTGTTAATGTTTGCTATCTTTCTACAAATAGTTACACAACATTTTCAATGGTATTTAGGTAGCTGTAATTAACCTCTTTCAAAAATCGTAGAAAAATCATTTTAAAAATTCACATGCTACTATAGTTTGTAGAATTTTTTACTGTTTCAGAAATACAGGGGTCACACGTCACAATTTCATACGTTTTTTGTAATTAATGTATCATATTAATACATTTTTGTTAACAATAACAATACAACATTTTGATTACGCGAATTCATCAATAAAAATATAAAACGAATGAATTGTCATTCGTGGATTTTTTTCTGATTAATACGATTAATTAGATTTACTGTCAAATGTAACAATCGTCTTCTATTATTTTCATATACCGCACAGCTCGCAGAAACATAACCAAACCAAACATAACCTGACATGACCTGACATAACCTATGTTACTGTAAAGTCAAAACAATCCAACGTTCTGCATGGTTCTGCACGTGATAATAAAAGTTTTTTACAAAAATGGTGCGAAAATTGAAATATCATGAACAGAAGCTGCTAAAAAAAGTTGATTTCATATCGTGGGAAGTTGACAATAATTTACAAGAGGTAAAAGTCTTGAAACGTTACAGAATACAAAAGAGAGAAGATTATACAAAGTGAGTAATAATTATCTTTCATGAAATGGTTTCGTTTGTATTAACATTTATGATTTGTTCCAGATATAACAAATTATCGAGAGAAATCCGTGAAATAGGTAAAAAGATCAAAGAAATTGATGCGGAACATCCATTCAGAGTAGAACAGAGCGCTTTGTTGCTAGAAAAATTGTACATGATGGGCCTCATACAAACAAAGTGGGATTTGTCGTTGACACAAACCATATCAGCAAGTTCCTTTTGCAGAAGACGATTACCAGTTGTTATGGTACGAAATAAGATGAGCCAAAATATTAAAATGGCAACGCAGTTAGTAGAGCAAGGCCACGTTAGAGTCGGAGCAGAAGTTGTTAAAGATCCAGCATTTTTAGTAACAAGGTAAATATAGAATATTTCGAGGCAAATTATAAGTATTTTATAATTTATGTGTATTCATATAATTTATGATTTATAGAAACTTGGAAGATTTTGTTACTTGGGTGGACACGTCTGCTATCAAGAAACATGTATTAGAATATAACAATGCTGTAAGTTCGTCATTCACGAAAACATTTTATTTATATATACATGTGTGTTTCTTATATTTAATTAAAAAAATTTTTCTTTTGCAGAGGGACGACTTCGATATGGTATAATCTAAATAAAAGCACTGAAAATACCATTTTTGTGTATATTTTGTACTGATAGTTCTTGTTACAATATAAAAATTATTTTTCATCGTCACACGAAGAATTATAACGATATATAGGTAAAATTCCAATTGTCAAAGGTTTACTATCAGTTTGCCCGTCGGACGGAATTTTTTTGAAAATTTGTTGACGTTTTTGAATAAATTGTTCCTTGTAGATTCCTTGCAATATAACTTTACGCACATCGTCAATAAAATTACTATAAAACAAAAGGAATAATGAAATAAAATTTAGTAGGATTCATATAACTTTACTT
Organism: Perdita meconis; assembly: GCA_030770465.2. Lineage (NCBI taxonomy): Eukaryota > Metazoa > Arthropoda > Insecta > Hymenoptera > Andrenidae > Perdita > Perdita meconis. The sequence continues at coordinate 547,024 of JASKOS020000035.1, read as the reverse complement.
ACCTGAGTTGTAAAATCGATTGAGTAATTTCGATTATACGTTTACGACGGTTTAAAATATTTTCTGTGTTACAACAATGCGACGGATTTTGTTCTTTATTTTTAATAAAACCCGATTTATTATTCAATGTATATTCTTTGGTTTTCTCATTAATTCCAGTAGTTTCTAAAATATTCCCATTTGTCATAGTCCGCGTTTTTATATTTACTTCTTTAAGGAATTCGATGTTATATTCGTCTTTAGTAGACAAATCTCCAATGCTATATATTGATTGCAACAGAGATTTGCAAGTAGAACAGAAACTTGAGCACTCTTCGTCAATATTTTCATTTTTTGCTTCAATTTGCTGCATTTTCAATCGGCACACGTAACTTAAAAATACCGGAAATCGGGATATTCTGTTTATTACAACAGAATTCAATTACATTGTAGGAAATATTTAAAAAAAAGACAACCTTGGAAAAACAATACTTTTTTCAATAAAGTGAAATTCGATTTATTAAAAATCATGTTTTCATTATTCTTCACGATATGCAAATCGTGAACTTGAAAGTACTTAAATGTACTCGTATCGATACATTTATTTACCGCAGTAATCAAGTTTTGAGCTTGTGATGTTCTCTAACGCATTTACTATGTGAAACTTCATCTTATTTTGCTATAATGAACAACAGACGTATTTCATTACTCAAAAAGTATGAAAATCATTTAACAAAATTTAAATATCGCACGTATGTATCACATACAGTAATTGTTTCACTGTTTATGCATGTATATATGCATATACGGTTATTCGTACAATTTCGTAACGAAACAATCGCATTTATTAGAAAAACCCACGCAACGCAGATTTCGCATATTTAAATAGCCGATACATTGACGGATTCTAAGATCACGTGTATTTATGGAAAGTCATTCGCTCGTATACCTACAATGAATAATTAGTATTCGATATGATACAAATGTTACATGTTAATAGTTTTATATTTAAATCGGCAGTCATTGCTGGTCTCTATGACACTCCTACCACATTGTATATTCATGTTACATCACGAAAAGTACAACGAAAAATATTTAAAAAAATTAAAGCATTTATATTTTCATCATTAAATGAATAAATTTTTAACTATGCTCCATTTTTCGTCGAACTTCTTTCAAACAATTTCTTTCGTTATACTGTTTACAAATATAGAAAGTCGATATTAATTGCAAAAATTGTTAATGACAAATGGATTATTTTGGTTCTGACGTCTTTTTGTGATGTAACTGAGAAATCGAATGGGAGTTGTGTCGGCTCAGGTCCCCAAGTATCCCTCCCTTCCATCGACTATTTACAAAATTTCACCTTAAACTCACTCAGAATTACTGCAGTTAAAGTGAGTTAAAAAAATATAGTACTGTGCCTTCCCAATGCATCGATCCTTACAATTTCGTGTTCCCGTTTTACAAAAGTGCATCGCGTTTTCCCAAACAACTATCGCTGCATACTGCCATTTGTTTTGAAATTTTATGCGAAAATGAAATAAATATAATTCGAATGAATGATGCGCCTCCTTAATGATAATAGTAGTTACAAAACAGAATTTCTTTGAAGTCACTTTCTTTCCATCGGCCTTCGTTCGCAAACAATCGTTAGATCAATTATATGAATTATAAATTTTGTTACATACAGGTAACACCAATTAGATTTTTTGTCGCTCTCACGAATATTACATTGTTCATTATCTTACTATCGTTTTGTCCTTTTAAATACAAATTTTAAAGTGTATCTTATTCTATCAATTACTTTTAACGAGATATTCTACACATTTCATAAATTTTAAAGAAGAAGAGATTCCTTTAAATTAAAAGTACTCGGGTGCACAAATAATTAAATCTATGTTATCAAAAATTATATAATTCGACGTATTAGTGGTAAAATTAACGTGTTTATATACACAATTGTTTAATGCATTTATTTAGTGTGCCGAATACCTCATTAATGAAAATCTCGATCTATATTAATTATATTCATGATTTCAAATTTCGTTAAATCATGATTCTGAGAAATATATTTTCCATGATTCTTAGAAATTTGAAATAGCTTTTTCTACATACATCCTTGCTTCCTTTCTTTCGATTATCGATTCGTATTTCGTTTTACAAATAAACAATAAAACAAAAATATATTTATAATTAATTTCGTACGCTATATAGACAAATAGAAAATAAAACTAAATAATTACATTACACAATATTTTAAATGTGGTGTGAAACATGATTGATAATAATACACAGCAATAACAAAAAAGCTTTTAACATTTTCTGATTTAACGCAATTAAAAAAAAGAAATAATAAAAGTTATAGTATAATTGAATCACTGTTTATAAAAAATTGTCTTTTTGAATTGAATAGTAATATTATGCATACATATTGATCAATCAACTTCTTTACATTCAAGACGTAAAAAATATATTTGGATTCCTTTATGTTTAAATTTTTCATGAATTGATTTAAACAGGCAAATAGATTCATATGTTCGGTTATAAAAATAATTATAAATATTGTACAATTATTTACAACAGTTATGAGAAACTTATATTGGATGCAAATCTGTTTTCGAACAAAGCACTTATGCAGTTTTCCCTTTTGGTTTTATACAATTTTTCATATCGCAGTGAATTTGTTATCAAATACATAGCGAACGTTACTGCTACCATGATCGAATGAGCAACCACATTGTTGCCGAACAAATAAGGTACTAAAAATAAATTCAGACATAATCAAAAATCAATTACTATTACGTGACATACTTTCAATTATGATTGAAATTACACTTTTCTGTTAACCCTCCGATGTTAATATCGTAAAATATTATGCATTGTAAAACATTTTAAAATATTCAGTTGTATAAAATATGTATCAAATACCTTTGTATACATACAAAAATTATATTGAACATTTTTCTTCTGAATTTCCAATTGTATACCTTCATCTTATTTTTGTCACTTGTGCGATGTATACAATAAAAATTCAAAAATCTTAAAAAAGATAACAAAAATATTGTAAAATTTTTTTACATATTGTACACTATACAAACACCGAAGGGTTAAACTGTTTCTACCTTTATGTATGCTTGAATAATTTCCGCAAATAATGCGTTCGCATCTAAAAACACGTGATCTTAGAATGATTGAAATGTTGAATTCTGATCGTGACAATCACATCAGAATTAGAAACTTTTTCCGTGATAAAAATTGTTTCATTATCTTAAGAATATCATGAAACACGCCATTGTTCATTTTTAGAATATTGCATGTTCTACGTTGAATGACTTGACTATTCAATAATTACATAAGCGATGTTATCAATCGCATCGCATTGCTAGGAAATTCACAATTAAATTCTTTATAAACAGACAGCTTGCACCAACACGATCAATTTAAAAGGAGCACTTGATTCTGAAATAATATTTCGTATAAAATATTCACTCGTACAAACATTTTTTCTTTACGTGGATCGCGGATTACGCAATAAAAACTCGTAATACCAATCGACGCGTATTAAAAAATAATGCATAAAAATTCTTAATTAATCGATGTTCGCTATAAAACGATTTCACTTTCTTTTAGTACAATTTTTTCAAATAAAATAAATGTTAACGAGGAAGAGCACCCTATTATTATGTGATAACGGTTGGTGCATCGCGTCCGGTACATTCGCGTAGTTTACTGAACTGTAGCGCAATGTTGACCAACGGCTTAAGAACTTCTTGAGCATCTTTCGTTAAAGAGTTTGGATCGTTTTCGTAACTATCGACATAGACGCGGATCGTCGCTCCGGAACTTCCAGTACCGGATAAACGGTATATTATGCGAGAACCATCCTCGAATAAAATTCGTAATCCCTGCCGATACAAAATTACATAAGAAACTTACATAGAAACTTACATAAGAAACTTACATAAGAAACTTATAAAAAATTATGTGTTTAAACTCAAACACTTTTATACCAAAGAATCACATAATACCTGTTTATTAGCTTGACTCCCGTCAACAGGATCTACATAAGAGTAATTGTCACCTAATTTGACGACGTACGTTTTACCTTCACCTGTCAATTTTGAACCTACGAATTCCGGTTTCTGTATTTCCGATTCAATGCTCTGCATCATCTTATTCGCCCCTTCGGATTCGCAATTTTCGTAATCGTATCTGGCGCACAAAAAATAATGATAAAATATTAGAAACACGAAGAGTGAATAAAATTATTATCCGCTGAAAAATCTACCTTGTAAAGAAGTTCCTGCCATACGTTTGCCAGTGGTTTAACAATATTTCTTCTACAGGTTTACCCAGACTCGCAACCACACTGAGCCACGCAAGGCATGCCCATATTCCATCTTTCTCACGAATATGGTTAGACCCAGTACCGAAACTTTCTTCCCCGCAGAGGGATAGATGCCCAGCATCCATTAAATTACCTGAAAATATAAGATTAATTAATAACAATATACGCCTGTAACGATAATAGTAATGCCTGACTAATTGAAATACTCTCGGGATCGGTGAATTGCGAAACTCGAGATTACAGAAGACTGTCGAAAATAAGGACAAAACCATCTATTAACTATTAACCCTTACGGGGGATCACACCCCGAACATTATATGAAATAGGCAATTTTTAGGAATTTTTTTCGGTACAAGATATTATGTAAACACTTCGGGTTTTTTTTGTATGTTACAGAGACATATTTAAGGAGTTGTATCAAATTTTTTCAGGTTTTAGGTACTCGTTACAAAACGAACGCAATTGTCATTCGATCTTGACGAACATAATGGCAATAGATTTCTTGTATTCTCCCAATGGGGAAAAGAAGGGAAAAAAAAAAAAAAACGCAAATTGAATTTCTGGCGTTCTCCTGATTAAAATAAAATGAGACCAAATTTCATGTAAATTAATCTATTTCTAACGAAGCTAGCAATTTCTCTACTTTTGTTAAATAATTATACTTCATTTGTGTCGTGTTTGATTCTATTATTATATTTTGTGTTAATTCTACGAATTTCAATGTGTCAATCAGTCAGATACTACTCCATTTAGTATCATTTGGAACGAAATAACGGCATACCAAAATATTTCCAGCCTGTGGGTACTTCAAACAGCTTAATGCCATTCTTAGCTGCCACTCTATCCACAGCAGCACCCGTTGGCATAGACCTAGCGTACCCTTTAACGCCAGTCTTCTTGAAATAAGGTATTGAGTTCAAATTAGCAGCTAACACAGCTAACGAGTCGGAAGGTGTAACAAAGAAAGCTTTCTTGCCTAATATCTAGAAAAAGGAACAACAGAAATTAACTTACATATTCCGTTTTTGTTTCACCTGTTTGTAAATCTCATTTACCATGTTCCTATCTCCATCTCCATCAAATGCAGCGCCAAAGTCGTATGGACCATCTTTTATGGCATTCACTAAGTCTTTGGCATACGTTAGATTCGGATCAGGATGGAGTCCTCCGAAATCTTCTAACGGAGTTGCATTGACAATACTTGAATCATCAACGCCTAATTCGTCACTAAATATTCGTTTTATATACGACCCAGTGACTGTAAAATATTGGAGAATTAACTGAGGAAATATTATGGACAATTAAATGGAGATTACCACAAACAAGGTATAGTTTTTTCAGCTTGTTTAGGATTCATGTATTTAGTTTCAGCCAATAACAGTGTAATTCTAATCCATTCTGAATTGGTAACTCGACCCTTCGATTGCCAAGTGCCACAGTGGTCTCATAATAATTTAATCAGTTACTTAATACCGGTATCAATAGGAACATCAATCCGATTTTATAGGATTGATTACCACAGTAATATCTTGTGGTGTTCGACTGTAACTGCTTTGAATACTATTTGCCAGTGCTGAAAGGATTAAATGAACTTGCGTGTCCCTGTTATGTAACATTTATCTTATACCTTGTTTGCGACATTGCTGTAAAGTAATTGACACACACACACCTCCATTCATTCCATTAATAAGAACTTTAAAAGGCGGTCGATCATTGCTTCCTTGCAGTAGTTTTTTAATACTCGAGAAATCAAAGATTTCTTTCATATGCTCTAAATAATCGTTCACAGAGTCTATTACATCCACCGTGAATTGGTTTCCATCGACCTGAATCGTAGTGCTCTGTATCTTATCTATATCTATGTTTATATCAGAAGCAATTTTATAGTTTTTGAGCAACGTGGTGATCTCATAAATCTTATTGGTGACGTTATCAGGGGCTGGTCCACCGTTTTCACAGTTGAACTTTATGCCGAAATCGGCGTCCGGTCCGCCAGGATTATGCGAGGCGGTCAGAACAATTCCACCTTGAGTTTTATATTTCCTAATGATAGTGGATACAGCGGGGGTCGAAAATATTCCATTCTGTCCGACTATCAGCCTCTTCACCTAAAGCAATTCGAACGAAACACGATGTAAGCTGACTATCGAACGAATTGACGAAATTTTGTTATAAATAAGATATTTTGATCAATGACACGACAAACGAAAAGCACGTTTGACCTGTTTATGCGACCTCCAATCTTTCCAGCGTTATTGTAAGCAATATAATTCAAACGAAATCGTACGCGAAACGATAAAACAGATAAAGCCGAAACTTACTCCGTTAGCCGCTGCTATCCTGATAATTTTTCCGACCGCTTCCTTCCCGTAATACCTTCCGTCACCGCCTACGACCAACGTGCTACCGGGCAATTGATCGCCGAGGGCCTCGAGAATCGCCTGGACGAAATTTTCCGTGTAATGTTCTTGCATAAACACCCGCACGGCTTTTCGCAATCCTGAGGTACCCGGCTTTTGACCCTCGTACACCCGGGTCGGAACGATTTTGCTCGTAACCGCACTCGACATGCTTCAAGGATTGTTGCAATCCGAACACGAGGACAACTAAAACAAAGAGCAACTGTGTTCACGGTGGAGTCGGTCCCGATCTCAGCAACGAAGATCCCGTTTCGGGGAGCAAAATTTCATAACAACGACCGTCGGTGTCTGCTAGCAGACTGAACTTTGTCTGCCAATGACACGCAAGGGCATGGGTCACCATCTTGAAACATCGCGCCCGCGCTTTAACCGAACGACTAATAATATCGTTACCCGGCCGAGGATAAATCTTTTTCGGAAAGAAAACAAATAAAGCTTTTGTCGTGCGTAACTCTTGATAATCCCTACGCAAACATTTGATAGAAAATCTCTATGATAGAGGTCCGGCGCTGACGCATTGTTGATCACAGTAGTAGACTTCCGCCTTCAATATGAATCTCTACGTCAAACCGGGTATGGTAAAAATGGCAAATTAAATTTTGTCTTATCGCTGCGAGATTTAAATAAATAACCCTCGTGCACAAACTTTTTCTAGAATGTTCTGCGAAAGATTCACTTTGTCTCTGTGCTAATAGTTTTTCGGTTATTGAACATGCGACGCGAAGAAAAGTTCTCAGATATTTTTGTATCTGCAGTTGAATCTTGATTAAATAATTTCATGTTTGCAATATGAAATGTTGGAAATTAGTGAACCATTATTAGGTCATAGTCCAAGTTGTAATTGAAGTCCTTGGGAATTGGGAAATTGAATTTTAGGGTTACATGTACCATAAAGCGCACTTTGCGCAAGTTGGAGCCACGTAAACAAAATAAGTTAAAATACATATTGCTGAATATTAAATGCATAATGTAAATATTAGAAGTCGTTGAACATTCCTTCTCCGTTTGAAATAATATTTTCGATTCGATTCTTCATCTTCAACTTTTTAAAACTCCAACTTCGATTCTCTACATTTTGTATTATATATTTAAAAATTTTGAATTTATATTTTTCAAATTTCGAATTTTTAACCTTCATATTTCCAAGATGAATTAAAAAAATTTCCACCACTGCAATTTAAAGTCTTGAAGTCTTCAATAATAAATCTTCAAATTTCCAATCTTCGTTCTTTGTAATTTCTAAAATTCTAAACTTTTAAATTATTAACCTAAACTCTTTTAATTCACATTAACTTTTCAAATTGTTTGTTTCCAATCTATGATTTCAACTTTTTAAATCTCCAACTTCAAGTCATCTCTAAATTTTTTATTTTATATTTTCCAATTTCAATTCGAAAAATATCTAAATTTGTAATTTAAAGTCTTAAAATCTTAATAAATCTTCAAATTTCCAATTTTCGTTTTCAAAATGTTTAAAATTCTAAACTTTTGAATTTTCAACCTTTGAATCTTTTAATCTACAATTCTAATTTTTCAAATTGTTTGTTCCAAATTTTTTATTATAACTCTTCAAATCTCCAACTTCAAGCCTCTAAATTTTTAATTTTATATTTTCCAATTTTAATTCTAAAAATCTCTAAATCTGCAGTTTAAAGTCTGAAAATCTTCAACAATAAATTCTCCAATTTTCTAAACTTCATTCTCAATATTTCTAAAATTCTAAACTTTTTAATGTTTGGATCTTTTTTAATCTTTGAATCTTCAATTTTATCTTTGTAAATGATTTGTTTCAGATTTCTGATTCCAACTCTTCAAATCTCAAATTTTAACTCTTCAAATTTTTCATGTCAAACTTTAAATCTCTTCAAATTCTCAAATTTCCAACTTTAAGTCTTTAATTCGTAGACTTCATATTTTTGAACCTTCAACTGTAACTTTTTAAATTTTTAACTCCAAATTTTTAAATTTCTCAACTGAAATCCTAAAAACCTGTGAATCTCAAATTTGTACTCTTCAAATGCTCAACTTTAATGCTGATTCCAACTTTTCAAATCTCTGTACTGAAATCTTAAAAATTCTTCAAATTTCCATTTTTATCTCTTCAAATATTCAACTTAGAAAATAAACATTGTATTGCACAGTAATTTTAATAAATCTCTAGTAATTCTTATCAAATAATTCGTATTATATATAACTCTTATTTTCAATAAGCATAAAAAAAATGTGTTCAAGTTTTAGTAACTAAAATAGACTTAAGTCCATTTATAAATACGGCCTTGATGAAATGATTGCTACTTTGAATAATAAAATTTTCAAACTGCAATTAAAATAATCGAGGTTCTATTATATCGCAATATAATCTGTCTTCTCACAGAATGCTAAAGAAATTGTAAATCCATTCACATAAACCTTAAATTTCCAAATTCTAATGACTCTCAAAAATTTGAATCTTCTGAACATCAAAATACTAATACCTTTTGAATTCGTTTAAAATAATTATTTACTCCACAAGTACAAATATAAATTTCTATAAGCAGCGTTCGAGCGCGTAAAACGAGATTCAAATTTTGAAATTGAGTGTGATTTCTATAAATTTATATTGAATTTGATCGCGCTCATCTTATAAAGCACGAAATCGACGCTATAAGGAAAAGATAAAGTCCCATGCGTCATTCGCTCGGTCGTATCTAATTGCTCGATGTTATTTGATAATTTTGGTTTTCGAGTCTATGAAGATACAGGAAAACGCTCGTGTGAAAATGACACAAGCTAGTAGACGATCAGTCGGTTATTGTGACGAGCAGCATTGGCGGGAAAGAAAAATGAGGAGGAGGGAGCTTGTCATGTCAAGGATGTACGATATAAGTACCGCGGATTTACAAAACGGCCAGTTAGTTGTTTAAAACAAGTTTTCCCGAAGTCTCGGTTCTACGTGCTCCTCTCGACATTAGGTGATCCTTCCAGGATGTCTAATTCATTTTCTTCGTGTTTGTTCATTATTTTACCTTGCAACTTTGTTGTAAACGTCTAATCGAACAAATTATTCATTTGTGCTAATAAACACATCATTGGGTAAGTAAGTTTCTTACAATATTAAATCTTCAATATCTTCCGTTCAATTAATACTTTATATTATTATAATATTTTTATTTATTCAAAAGGAAAATAAACTGAACCATGCACAAGTCACAGAATGATTGGAATAGTGATGCGCAGCATGATAGTGGATCAGAAAGTGCTCCGTTACTTTCTTCAGAATCGCATACAAGCGAATCTGTTTTATTTCAAGATTCTGAAACTAGTGACTTAGAATCTACTCCTACTAATAGATACTTCAAGTACTTTAATTTCTCTTATTACTAGACTGTAATACATTAGAATCTAGATTATCAGACTTAATACGTGTAATATAAAGTGTTAACAATTGGTCAAAAATTATTAAAACATAGTTTAAGTTAAAGATTGGGAATAATTGAGAGTTGGATAATCAAGGATATTCTACTGTAAGCAGATTTTCATGCATTTACTGCAATTTTAAATGAGCAAAATTAAACATCTGTTGACAAATGCCAAAATATAAAAGATATGAAAAATATAATAGAAGTTACTGTGTTTAGAAAATGAGACACGTTATTCAAGTTCCAAGTCTTGATTTTTGTTTCTGGAAATTTGATTTCGTGTAAAAATTCACAGTCTAGTTATTACTTATTAATTTATACATTTATGACAATTTCAATATGAAAAAATCATTGGGATGTTTGCAGATTCTAAAACATAGAAAATATAAGAAATAAAGTACACACTACATTATTTAAAAAATAAGACACTGTTATTGAAGCTTCAAGTCTTTATTAGCATCTGTGAAAATATTAATTTGCATAAAAATCTGTAGTCTACTTATTGGTATTAGTTTCTATTTTAGTTTTCAGCTTTCACTATGTTTGCTAATATCTGCTTCTAATCCTGAATAATAGAAATGTTAATAATGTTTATGTATAACATAAATATTTTTTTGTAGGTACGGTAGTGTAGAAACTTCTAGTTTTAGTTCTACCGCCACTGTAGTGCCAAAAAGACCTCCACCCCTTGTCCAAGATCATTCTTTAGTTACGCCTCTATCGTTAAACAGCTCCTGTCCATTGAACGTAATGCAAGACAGATGTTATGAAATCCATAATACAGATCTGGTGAGATACCACAAATTATGTAAACGTTGCATCTTCCATTATAAATGTATTTTTCTGTATATCAAGGTTGAATACCTTTCAGATGCATGTAGATATAGATATACACAGATACTTGCTTTCTCATATTTAATTTGCAAAATATTTACAATTAAAAGTACAGCAAGAACCTCTATTAACCAGCTTAATATTAGAGTTAGAACTGAAACATTTCTTTGATGCAGAAATTTTTTATTTGTAGTATACCATTGTTAAAGGGAATCAGACATTGATTTTGATAAAAAATTTCGAATTTTTTAAAGATTGTCTTTCTTTAACTTCGAATCCAGTTATCCGAAAATTCTATTTTTCCACATAAAATGTACCTTTTCTCAGGAACTACAAGAGATATCTTTAAAAACATTTTTTTGTTAAATTCCTCATTTTACTCTCGGTTTTTCGAAATATTACTTCTTTGAAAAATTAGCTGTAAAAGCAATTTTTTTTTTAATTTTCTGAGGATCAAACTTCGAAAATTTGTTACAAATATAATTTAAAAAATTTTTAAAACCCTCTCATTAAAGTATACAGCAAAACAAGAGAAATCAAATGAAACAGTTTTTTTAAGATATCTGTTATAATTACCAAGAAAACGAACATTGAATATTGGGAAATTTGCATGGTCTGACTCCCCTAGAAGTTCAAGGTTTATCAAAAATTCTGCTGAATTCATCAAATAATTGAAACACCGAGCAATGGAAATACAAAATAATAAAGAGCCAGTTAACTGAAGTTCTACTGTACCTTATTTAACCCTGTGTAATTCATAATAATTTAATCTAAAATATAGTTTAAACAGTTTAGTGTTTTTTTAGAATAGAAATTTAGTTTGCATAGAATTCGCTGACTATTAATAAAGATCCTAGAAGAATGCGCTTTCATGTGAAAATATATGCAATGCTCCTTTATGTGATAAGAACAAAATTTATTAGACTGATCTGGGGTAATTATTTGAACTGTGCACAAGGGTTAAAAATAGACAATTGTGCTATAAATATTTCAATATTATTAGAATATCAACACGATTCCAATATCATTTGTTGCTTTCTTTTGTAGATGTTTAGCAATGATAAATACGAAACAAGCAGCACGCAGTACCTGTTGAATAACTTTGCGAATAAATATTTATCTGAACCATATTCATCGAAGCAGGAAAATGCAAGTTCTGCGTGCAAAGATTCTAAATCAAAACAAAGCTCCTTGGTCACTATGTAAGTAATATCAAAAACGTACGATTATGTTAAATAGAGATGTTGTTCTAGATAAACGTGTCCTTAGAATTCAGTTCCTAGAATATAGTTTATATTGTGGCATAACTATTAATTACAAATGATTATCAGCTATCATGTTATCATCAAGAAAGAGTTCTGGGTCATTTCTCATAGCACGGTGTTCAGAAATCTAATCACATTCATAAATTTTTTTGTTATCTATCGCAGATGTTATTTTTAGTAAGTCGATGATGAGAGAAAAATGAAATCTTGCGTCAGAAATGCTGCATGTATTTTGAACAGAACGATACTTCCTTTGTACTAAAGATCAATTTCTTTGTCTTCTATCTTGCTTATTAAATCATACGTTATAGTCAAAAAAAAAAAAAAAAAAGCTGTACAAGGAGCATGTTTGCGTAAGATTTTTCGGCACGTCTTATCTGCATAGAGTTGCAGATAAAGAAAATAATCTCGAAAGACAGTTTTTGCGCTTACCTATTTATGCAAAAGTTCCGTCCATAGAAAACTTGTTCGAATTGTTAAAGGTATTACATTTCCATAATATTAAAATTCACTATTACTAGTTATTAGTTGTTTCCGTTAACTTTTAACAGTCGAGAAACCGTCGTTCGTTTCCATATCTTAAAGGCACACACTGACACAAATATCTTAATGAGAAGGAAAGCAATTTGGAATTATGTATGTATATATATGAGTATATCTTTTCTAACGTTCTACATGGTATGAATTTATGGTTTCTTGGGGATGACCGCGTGCTTTTAAGATATGGAAACGAACGAGAATACGCGGCGAATGCGGTTTACCGGTCGCTCACGTTTCGACGACCCATCGGGTGGTTGTGTGTATTTGCTGCACGGTGTGTTCACAGTTCACATTAACAGGGGTTAGTGCTCCGTCGGTTGCCTGGGCAACAGACGTCCACCCGAAAGGTCAATGCCCGCAGCCGGTACACCGAAGCCGTACCAGGCATTCAGGCATTTTCGGCATTTCCATTTCACCCGTCTAACCTTGATTCCCCCCTTATTTAGCGACGCCTGTACGAACCTAAACTTCGAAACGAATTGATGCTTAGAACTCCTGATGGGCTCGAAAATCTTGGGAGTCTTGATCTTCTTGAAAATTAAAATTCTGGAAGGGTTCGAAAATCGAAAGTTGTGTCTCGTGAGAGTTCCGACGGATATTGAAAACATAGTGAATACATATCTGATATTTTAAACGTGTTTTGATTACTTTTGTTCAAACAGTATATAAGACATTTAAAGATCAAGACTTTCAGGACTTCCAAAATCTGCAAAATCTTTAAGACTTCAAGACTTTCAAGACTATCAAGAGTATCAAGATTTGGAGAAATTTTTAAGAGTTCTAAGATTCGAATGACATTTGAAATTATTCGAATTTTTTGTTATACACGCATGTAGATTGATTCGAAGCGACTGAAGTATTGAAATTCCATCATTAAACCTCTATTCTCGCATACTTTGTCAACTTAAAACAACAAAAACCGTAATGCATAACTCATTTTAATACTTGTAAGGCAAACAATCGCTGCTTGATTTATATTTATGCAGCTAAGTAGTTGTTCCATTTATATACAGGGTGGAAATATAGTAGTACAGCTGATCAGGGTTTGATTTGGATTTAGTACTGTTATGAATATTCGAATATTCTAAGTATTCAAATATACGGATACGAGTAAAATTCAGATTTAATATTCGAATAACTTTAGGAGTATTTCAATATTCTATTATTCGATTAATGAGGAGCATTCGAATAATTCGGAGTATTTGAAGATTATTCCAATATAATTTTAAGAATATTCCAGTAATTCGGAGTGTTTGAATATTCGAATAATTAGGAATATTTGAATATTCGATTATTCGAATAATGAGGAGTATTTGAATATTATTCGACTAATTTTAAGTATGCAATAGTGTGCTATTATTACGAAAATTTAAATACTTCTAATTATTCGAATGTTCGGATATTCGAATACTTCTAAGTGTTCGAAAAAATGATTCGTATTCGAAATACTTCGAATAGTCAAATATATACTCTTTTAGTTTGATCCTACGTGAAAAAAATAAGAAAAAAAATGTAGTATAATGCTTTTTCGTTCAAAAAGTCATTTTTAAAAAAATCACTTTTTTTATTTTTTGAACTCCAAGAATTTTTTATTTCAAATACCTAGTATTTTAAAAAACTTAATTGAGCATGTAATTTGAATCACTGAAGGATTACTAAAATTACTACAATAGTAAATATTTTATCAATTTAGAAATTTGAAGAGTTGATGTTAGGGATTTGAAGTTGAACATTCGAAAAGTTTCATTTGGAAATTTGGAGATATTTGGAAATGGGTATTTGGAGATTTTTTTAAATTGAAATTAGAGATATGAATGTTTGAAATGAGAGATTTAAAAAGTTAAAGTAAATTGTTAATAATAAAAATTCTGCTCTGCTTGCAAATTGTATATTTTTTATATATTTGCAGATTTTCGATATGGAACACTATATTGGGTTCGTCTTTGTTAACAATACCGTGGGGTATTCAAATGGCTGGCTTTTTTCCTGGAATCATTCTAATTTTTGTAATGAGTGGTTTATGTTTATATACCGCATACTGTCTTCTTCTCGTTCATAAACATTATGGTATTTAAATTTTATTTAAAAGTCAATAACATAGAATAAAATAGCAAAGAACACTTACAGTAAATCGAAAATATATTAGACACTGAAATAACTTTAATTCCTATGCTTTATATTTGAAATAAATAAGAAAAAAGAAATGACGAAAAAATATTACGAAGTACGATCATTTTTACAGAAAAAACTGGATCTTAAGATTGGTAAAAAAATGACAATAAACCACATAGAAAATTGATAAATTTATATAGCAGAATAATAAAACACAGTATCGATCATTAACAAAAAATAATGTTTAACTTATTAAGTTCCTTAAAACATATCCAACACTAGAAATATTCAATCAATTACTAAGCTATCATAAAAAATTGTTGAATTAGTACTTCGAACTTAAATTTATATGTCCGAATATTTTTCGTCATGAAAATTCACCTTCTTTCAGATTTCTTTTGATATTTAAATTTCATATAAAAATTTCCAACTTTTCTAACATCTATGCACTATACTTTAATACACTGTAAAATATTGTCATCGCTTAATTTATAATTATTTTAGATACAAAGTACAGAAATTAAATATTTTTTCGATTCACTGTAAATGTGATAATTATATTCATTGTTCAAGGTGGATGTCAAGGCATAGAAGTGGTTCAATTAAGTCGAATATACCTAAACAAATGGGCAGAATATATAGCCAAAATTTTCAGTATTACTGTTTTATTGGGAGCGATTATTGCTTACTGGGTGCTGATGTCTAACTTCCTGTACAATTCTGTAAATTTTATATACGATAGTATAGTTGGAATGCATCAACCAATAGTTGACAATTCTTCTTATCCACTAGAAGGTAAATATTTACACTTCATTTGCAATGTATATAAGATATTTTACAATGAACAGTACAGCAAAAGGAGTAACAGTTTTCGTGAAAGAAAATAGAAAACGTACATCAAAATTTGTAGTCACTCTTGGTTGTACCATTCATTATGGAGTAACTTGTACAATTAATTCACATAGCCTTTGTATAATACGCTTTATTTGTTTTAATTGTAGTATTGTGTCCAAAGCAAATAGCATCTAATACTACAAATATAATTAATGATTACACCTACAGCTCTCTGGGATCATTTTGGGACTTATATAAGACGGTTCCGCTCTTCCTCGGTTTATTAATATTTCCGTTATTGAATTTTAATAACCCTACATTCTTTACGAAATTCAACTCTTTCGGTAAGTAAAATGAGTTTACGTTTCGCTTGATTAAATTACAAAACTTGTGCATACCTACCAGGAACAGCGTCGATCGTTTATCTGATAATATTTATCCTAATGAAATCGATATCGTGGGGCATTAACATGGATGAAATGGACTGGAAAATCAGTTGGACATTAAAGCCTTCGTTTCCTGCTCTTTCCGGAACGTTGGCTATGTCGTTCTTCATTCATAATATCATAATAACTGTGATGCAGAATAACCGTGATCAAAGTAAAAATGTAAGTAAATAAGATCATAAATAGATCGCGAATTTTTATGCAGAATAAAATCTTTACAAAGAAAAATAAATGATTGAAACTTGAATGATAGTGACTCTCATTCTTAAAATATTTTAGCTTAAAATTAATTAACTTTCATTATATTTTGCCTCAGATTTTTGCATAAATGCATAAACATCCGCAGTCTAATCATAAATTATATTTATATTGTTGCTAGAAATATTTCCTTCTATTGTAGGGAAGAGACCTTTCGATAGCGTACCTCCTTGTTACTTTAACTTATTTAATAATAGGTGTAACATTTTACGTATGTTTCCCGTTCAAGAAATCGTGCATCGAAGATGTAAGTAATATAAAACATTTGCTGTACTACTGTATATACTATATTGAATATTGTATTATTTCTGTTATCTTTTTTAGAATTTATTGAACAACTTTCAAAAATGGAGTGCCATGACTGTGGGTGCTCGTATTGTTTTACTGTTCCAATTGTTAACAGTTTATCCGCTGCTTGCGTATATGCTTCGCATTCAATTGTTGTCGTCAATATGTAAAACGGCCAGCATGAGCAGCGTCATTATTGTTAACCTTATTGTGGTATCTATATGCATTTTATTTGCCGTTTTTGTACCATACATTGGTACAATAATACGATACACAGGTTCTTTGAGCGGTTTAATCTATGTCTTTACATTGCCAAGTTTGTTATATATGGCAATTTTGAGACAACAGAAAAAGCTGAGCATATTTTCCACAATTTTGCATATCAGTATCCCAATATTTGGCTTGTTGAACTTATTAGCTCAGTTCTTTATTTCAGAATCGTAAATGTGTTCCATTTGTGTTTAAAATATTTAAACTCTGAAGACTTTCGCTCTCTAATAATGCAGAGTTACCTTGAAATCATCGACAATCATTCATTTACTAAGATGCTAAAATCATATTTAGACAATGTTTTCATTGACACGATTTCATCGAGACCAAATAAATTCGATGAGATCGAAATAAAATTAAACACTTATTTCTTAGCTAATTTTTTTCTTTCGTATTTTAAGTCAAATTAAATTTTTCATATTCTTATTTATTGTGTACATTTTTTTTTGTATGTAATTGATAACATTATCGGATTTTAACGTATCGGTAAATAAACATCGAAGTTTCGTCGATGAAAACATCGTCATTGATTTCAAGTTAGCTCAATAATGCAGTAAAATTAAAGAGTGAGCAATGCATTTGTTTGATTGTATGATTGTGTATGCATGAACCAATATCGTTGCAATTCCGGATTCATGCAGAATTTGATTAACGAGCGTGCAGACTTTTAGTCGTATGAATGCTAAAAAACTATTTAACATAATATAGATATTTAAGAAAATTATTTATTCAATAATCTGCTATAAAATAAATTTTATTCTGTGTCATGAGATCATAATAATTCATGCTATACTTTATCTAGCATAATTTATTTATGACTATGTAACATTTGCGATAATAAATATATTAATTCGTACCTAAATATAAAAATATAGTTCTAAGTCTTCTTTGGAACTTCATAAATCCAAACAGTGTCAATCCCTTGGCCGATCATGTTTATTGCTTTCATATTAGGCAGTGGAAATCTACAAGTGACTATGATGCATTCTTTCTGTAACTCTGTTAAGATTTTCTGTTCTATATCTTCCATCTGTAAATATAGCATGTCGATTACATTTAATATTATAAATAATCAGATTTTTACTTTGTTGTCAAAAATTAGCATCTACTTTACCATTTGGTCAACACCAAACAAAACAATATTATCGTAAGTGCTCAAATTGGCTTTCCACAGATTTTTTTTTATGAAAGATGTTTGTGCAGATGATCCTGTAGTTAATGCTTTCAACCTAGAGTACCATACGAGCCAGGGATTCAATTCGACACCATGAGCTTTGAATCCAGCTTTAGCGGCTGCAAAAACCTGTAGACGCAGTGTCAAGTTTTATTATATGCGCTAGCGAATCGCATTTGTAGAAATTACACAAATCTAGAGATTCAAACTTACGATACGCCCATCTCCGCTTCCGAGATCAACCAAAGAGCCAGAGCGACCTTCTAAACCCTGCAAAATGTTTTGCACCTGTTGCCTCGTAGCTGGTACATAAGGCAAACATATTTTGCGAAACGCAGGGCTCACGAATGGAATACATATTATACTGATAGCAACTGCGACACCTCCTAAACAAATACATACTTTCATGCGCGACCAAAGGATTTACAGAATATCATTTAATCTCCATTACCTGTCGATCCAAGAAGATACCAGCCAAGCTTCTTCTTTCTCTCCGATAAACTGGCGGTTTTACTTTCATTCAAAATGAAATCTAATTCGTTAACCTCTGCTAATTAAAACGGTACTATTAAAACTTTTGAATAACATTGAAAGTTTCTATGACAATATTCACAAGTTTAATGTAATTTGCATTTAATGAATCTTACACATTTCACGTGGTTAGTGCCTGTCAGTAATTCGAAGAAATCTTTTTTCTCGGCGTAATTGCAGCTCATAACCCACATGGATGAACCAGGATGAACACGATGCTCCAAGCTATTTTCAAACTGCGCTACACAACGATTGATGCATGCATATATATTCTATTTTACAGCATCGTTAATTCAACCAATCACGTGCATCCAAAGGCAGCTCTGATTGATCGAATTCGGAATGCATTTGTGGTAGTAAAGACAATTCTACAACCACCATTTTGTGATTTACGCATCGATCAGCATCGATATATGAAGATATCGAAAAATATCGAGATATCGAAGAATTTGAGTACAAAAGGCGCGAATTAAGAAAAAGACTTACTTAAGACTTATAAATGCAAAGATATAAGAAACTTTAAACAAAGCTCCAAAATAGAAGAAGAGAGGAAACAATTAAATTTTTGCAATAATCGTCAGTTTAAGCTTGAATTAAATAAAATAATACAGTTTTATTTTTTCCTTCGTATGTTACAAAATTGTTTACACCTAAGATGGTGTTTTAAGAGCACATAGGCCTCTATTTTGCCCAACGAAAAATAATCATATTGAAATGAAATTGTTAAGAAAAACTCTTTTCTGGTTTGCAATTGAGATCACTGCAAATAACTACCATAAAATTCTATTTATATATTTATATTTCAAATCTTGTTTATGTAAAGGTTGCTATATCAGTCTCGTAGCCTCAGTTTTATTTATACTTATTTGAAAACTTTATCTCAAATAAAGTTATTTATATTATCGAGTTTCTACTGTTTAAGAAATTTGAATGAATCGATACCTATCGATTTCGAATGACAGTAAAACCATGGTTACCAACATAGTGCTTTAAACTCAAATCTAACTAGGAACGTAAACATCTGGCTGCACCGTTTCCCTAGGTTTCTCACACTACAGCGACGATGCATCGATGCGATTTTCTTGAGTAGGGCAATCTTAATTCTTGATCGTGATCCATTGAGGCCTGAATTACTTTGCACCATCGCGCTGGCCGTATCGTTCTGTGTTTCGCGTTGTTTTCTCACAGTGACGTTTCTCTCATATTTTCCAATGTGTTAACATAACATTCGCCCACCGATTTTTTTTCTTCGTTACGTTCTCGCCGAAATTCTTTTCCTTTGTGAATACAATCGGATAGTCAGTATTTCTACTTTTTTACTACAAAAACAATCAAGATGCCGGTATTTCACACGAAAACTATAGAAAGTATTCTCGAACC
Organism: Perdita meconis; assembly: GCA_030770465.2. NCBI lineage: Eukaryota > Metazoa > Arthropoda > Insecta > Hymenoptera > Andrenidae > Perdita > Perdita meconis. Next base: position 526,944 of record JASKOS020000035.1, on the reverse strand, counting down.
TGTAGCGCAGCAGGTAATGAATTTTTAATTATAACATTTGCGAATAGCTGTAACTCTCGATGCTCGAATATTTTGCTCCGTTCGTTTAAAGGGTGGAGGGAGGGATTCTCAATAAAAGAAACTGACAATTAACACGTCATTTAAAAAAAAAAAATCACGAATCTACCGTACGATAGATATTCATAAACGTGTCACATATTTTTAAATATTTCCCTGTGTTTTACATTCGATGCTATGTATAATCAGATTGTGTACATCCGCGATCTGTCAGATACCAATTAATTTAATGAATGAAAAGTATTGAATATATATATTTTTTTGAAAATACGATTCCATTTATAATACTCGGTTTTATGACATTATTAATTAATATGAGTGGTTGCATTGAACATGAGTCAAATTTGCCAAGTGACTTGTACATCTTTATATAGAACTATGACATCATTCTACAAATATAGGGCAGGAATACTAAATTCATCTTTAGGTCTGAAAGCTTGCACCCATGAAACTTAATCCCTTTGTTTGTCAAATCGCGAAATGAACTATATTAATTACCTGGGATCCGAGTATTTCCAAATAAGGAGATGCTGAAGCTATCTGTCATCACATCATCCCACACATCATACTTTGAAAACTTTCAATGTCTTACATGCCAACTGTCCTTTTAAATATGCTAATGCTCTTATTCCAATATTTATGTGGAATAAATATCATGTATTTGTAAACAAAACCCTTGTCAAATAAATCTATTCTTCAAATTATAAATGTTATCATTTCTGTTAAAAGAAAAAAAATTCTGTAATTAGTTTCATTTACTGGTATTATTAAGTGTATTTAATTACTAATAAATTTCGATTATTACTGAATTTAAATAACATGGATTGTAGATTTCTTTTTATTCTTTATAAATAATTTTTGGAGCATCTTTAATTCTTCTTTAATCTTTGAGCCTTTTTGTTGACTCAAACATATTAAATGATTGTTTTAATATTACGAAAAATTCGAGAAAATTACCCACAATAAAAGGATCCACACTTTTAGTTTTTAAAAAAATTGTTACGCATCAAATTTTTGAAAAAAACAATAAAATTTATTTTTCTGTTTTCATTTTTTGAATTCATTTCTCTGCGCTTTCTTTCATTCCAGCTTCATTTCATTTTATCATCTTCACAATCCTCAAATATTTCTTAATTATAATTTATGCATACAATTTATCTGATAACAGGTTTCGAGGCTGGTTATTCTACATGAAGAAGCTGAAGATGGAAACGCAATGCCTGATTTGGGCAGGCCTGTGCAGGCAGTCAGTATGGCGGTAGCAAATCTTGTAAAGGTAAATTAAATTTAAAAAAGAGGAAATTTCTGTTCGGAGATTCACTATTTTCTATTAACCATTTGCTATTAACGTGCAGGTTGGAAAGGAAACAATAAATTCTTCTGACGATGCTCTGCTGAAACAAGACATGCCTGCAGCATTACAGCGTGTAGAAGGAGCTTCCAGGCTCTTGGAAGAAGCCTCAGCCATGCTAAAACATGATCCATATTCTGGACTAGCAAGGTAACAAAAAGGCAACATTTTTGTAATACAGTATTACCTTTCATCAATTATTTTATTTCAATCGCGACTTGAATTGTTACAGGAAAAAGCTGATCGAAGGTTCGCGCGGTATTCTCCAAGGAACCAGTTCGTTATTGCTCTGCTTCGACGAGAGCGAAGTGCGCAAAATTATTAGAGAATGTAAGAGAGTATTAGATTATTTGGCGGTGACGGAAGTGATCGAAACAATGGAGGATCTGGTTCACTTTCTTAAGAATTTAAGTCCTTGCCTCAGCAAAGTGTCGAAAGAAGTAAGCGCTCGTGAAAAAGAGCTGACTCATCAAGTGCACAGAGAGATTCTTGTACGCTGTTTGGATCAGGTCAGCATAAAGAGGAAAAAATCCATTGCGTGATATGCCAGCGTTTCTCAATCTATGGACCGCGGCCCAACGTTGGACCGCATTCAATTTTTAACGGGCCGTGAAATTATAGCGAAGTAATTTATTTCTAAGAAATTTTGATAGTCATAATTAGGGAAAAATTATGGTAATCCTGCCAAGAAATTGAGTAATCTTCATAAAGTATTTACTAAGCAAATGAAAAATACTTTTGTTATATTCGCCTATTTCATGATTATACAAAACCAATTTTTTATTGAGCTTTTAGTTGCTTTTCTTTTTTATTCAAAAGTTGCGATCGAATGTGACGCTTCCAAAAATTATAACGGAGATAAGTTTCGACTTCTAAATTTCTCGGAAACAAAAATCTTCATAAAAGAATTTTTAATTTGGAATTATGAAATGGCGGTCACTCAAAGTTCGAGTATAAGGAATCAACAGTTTCTTGTTTATACAGTAGAAAAAATTCGAAATTGTTACTGAAAAAAATTTGATTTTGCTTCCTGTGATAACTAATTAATTAATGCAATGTACAGTGATGTCAATATATCAGATTCTATAAATTTTATGTTACGAATTTACATCGTTTGGACCACAATAACATTCTAAACAAATATGTTGAATCGCATGGTAAAAAGATTGAGAATAGAATTGAACAAAATGTACTATAATTACAAATCACAAATCGTGATTAAAGTGTAATTACTAATTCAATTACAGATTATTTTCTGTAACTATTAATTTTTATTGACTATACATAGTTAAATTCTGATCAGTAACAAATAACGATTACAGAAAATAACTCGTAATTGAATAAACAATTACAGTTTAATCAGAATTTGTGATCTGTAATCAAATTACATTCTGCCCAACCATGGTTGAGAAACGCTGCTCTATATTTCATTGATGACATAACTTTACACATATTCATGCTATAGGTGAAAACTCTAGCGCCGATTCTCATCTGCTCCATGAAAATTTTTATCCACATCATTTCCCAAGGAGGCAAAGGCGCGGAAGAGGCGGCCGAAAATCGTAACTATTTATCCAGCCGAATGTCGGACGAATTGAATGAAATTATTAGAGTATTGCAATTGACAACGTACGACGAAGAAGAGTGGGACGCCGATCAATTAACTGTGAGCATCTCATGCAAAAAATATTAATCCTTATGTGGTATACTGTGATCACGATGCTGTATTAAATTAATTTATCTTTAATTTAACATTTCGGAGAAACCTTGTAGGAATAATTGAACTGTATTGTTATGTATTTTTATAACAGTAATCCTGTATTGTACTACAACATGTAGTATTATGAACTACATATTCATACATGAATCCATTTTTATACCACCAAAAGAAGTTCGGAAATATAATATATTTCATTCTGTAATTCTCTTTAGGTGCTGAAAAAAGCACAGAGTGCCATAGAGTCCAGAATACGAGCAGCTTACGACTGGTTAGACGATGGGCTTGCTTTACGCGGCGGAGTAGGAGAGAAGAGTCTGCGTCAAATAGTGGAACAAGCGCAGCGCCTAGCCGAGAGATATCTTCCTCCTTCGCAGGCGGATCCATTGTCGAAACTGACTTCGCAAATTGTTACTATGACTAATGCTCTCTGTGAACTGCGACAGAACGAGAAAGGTAGACGGTTTTTTATGCATGTACCGCAGGATCGGCGCAAAGAAGGTTCAACGCGTTCACTGTAACCCTGCTCCACGGTTTCCATAAAATGTAAATTTTTTAGTATCTATAATTATCTTTGCACTTCGTAACATGTCGAACAGACAGTGGAAAAGTTGAGTTAAAAACTAAAAATTCTCCGCTAAGGACAATCTTGAAAATAGTACAGTTCACGTTTTCTCTGTGATATTAGGTATATAAAATGTTTGAACCTGGTCTCGTAAAACTTTGCGCCGCCCCTGATGCATGTATTAGGTTGAGCAAAAAGTTCGTTCCGTTTCTTCGGTTAAATTAAAAGACAATTTTCTTTCACTTTAATGTGGCTTTGTTCATTGAAGTATTCTTCATTTTTCGTGTCATATTATTCTATCCCTGTAAAACTTCTCTGAAAATTGTACAAACGACACACGAACTTTCCACTCAGCCCAATATAAAGCTTGCATTATGAATTTTCTTGGACACTTTTATTTTTGCAGGAACCACGCCCCAAGCAGAGGCCTTAGCACGCGGTATAAAAGAAAAGATGAACGAGCTTCGCAGTTCCATTGCCTCCGCCATAGTGGCTGCCGATAAATCCGGTACCACGCAAACCGCCCATACAGTTGCGGGCCGTTTGGAACAAGCCAACAAGTGGCTACTCAATCCACAACACGACGACAAGGGACTCGGACAGAGGGCCATAGCTCTGATCATACACGAAGGGAAAAAGGTACGATATTATCGCCAAACAATTTTCAATTCCCTCGTATGGATTACCTAGGAACGGTATAGCAATGCAGACGCTTATTATACAACTTTGATAATTTGAATGCCGCAAATGGAAAGAATCAGCAACACGTAGCAAGCGTAAGTTACGTGTAACATTCCCCGAATTGTATAGCAATAAATTAATTATGCTGTTGGCAACGTGGTTTTTATACGAGACGCCATTTCTAATCTTTCTCATGTTTATTAGTTGGTTTATACTCTAAACAATAGGTTGCCGAGGGTTTGCCGGGCATACATAAAGCGGAAATTTTGCAACTCTGCGACGAGGTTGACAACCTTTCGCATCAGCTCGGGGATTTGTGCGCCCATGGCCAAGGAAACACTCCTCGCGCGCAGGAAGTCGCTCGACAGTTGTCGCATAAGTTGTACGAGTTGAAGAATAGAATACAGCAAGCTGTTGTGTCCAGAGTGGTCGAAGATTTCATCGATATCACGACGCCGCTGAAACAATTCACGGATGCTGTGTTAGCTCCGGAAGGCACTCCGGGGCGCGATCAAAACTTTAACGACAAGACGCACGCTCTTCAAACGTTCTCCAATCGGGCGGCGAAGACTGCCAGAATGGTAGCTGCTGGTGGTGCGTATGAAAATAGCAGGGTTGGGCAGATTTTATTTGAAATAAGATAACAAATAATCATTTGATATAAGCAGTGTTAGGCATTATTTAAATTAAAACTCATTTATTATCTAAAGGTTCAAATGAAATAATTATCTATTATTTGAATAAATCTAAATGAATGATTTAAAATAGTAAAATTCATTGTTATTTACAAATACAAATTTCATTATTATTTATTATTGACCGGGCAATTAAAATTGCAAATAATATTACGCAATAAAAGCATTTTCGACGTAAGTTGATATAAATTTTCTTGATCTACTCGGTTTCATTCACACGTATAAATTTTAGCCCGATGTTTTCTAGACATAATGCAAAAAATATTAATATCGCAATGTTTTTATAGTGTAAACTATGTAAAAGATATGTGAAAAGACAGAAAACTATGTATTATTTGTTTTTTGACTATATTCAAATAAGAAATAATATTTCATTCGCAAATAAGAAATAGTAAATACAGTATTTTCAGTAAATAAGTAATTTACTTGTTATTTATTTTATTCAAATTATTCAATTTTAAATCCAAATCACGGAATTATCCCAACAAAAATCGGTTTTTTTTGTTCAAATAATTTATTTGGATAATGCCCAAGCCTGAAAAATACTAATATTTTTATAATAAATTATTATATCATCATTTTACTCACATCAAATAATTATTTCTTGTGACTGAATTTCAGGAAGCGGAGGAAACAAGAAACTAGCAGAAGCGCTGACAGCAAGTGCTTCGCAAGTCGAATCTCTAACACCACAACTGATTAACGCTGGACGAATTCGAATGACGTATCCGGATAGCAGAGCAGCGGACGAGCATTTCGAAAACTTGCGACAACAATACGCAGAAACTATGCAAAGAGCGCGGGCATTATGCGACGAAGCAACGGACAGCGGAGATTTTATTAGAACCTCCGAAGAACAAATGCAGAAGCATTCGTTCCTATGCGAAGAAGCCATCGCCAAATCTCATCCACAGAAGATGGTTGACAATACGGCTGCCATCGCCAGACTGGCTAATCGAGTAATACTCGTAGCGAAGCAAGAGAGCGATAATAGTGAAGATCCCGCATTTATTCAGAGGGTGAATCACGCTACAGATGTTCTTCAAAACAGTGAGTATATTATCGATAAATTTAATAATACTGTGATAAGAAATTTATGCGAATTTTGTGTACAGGTGTTGCTCCGATGGTTCAGGATGCAAAATTAGTTGCGATGAATATCAACGATAGTAATGCAGTTTCTCGATGGAGAGAAAGTAATCGTGCGGTGAGCATTTCAATAGTTCGACTTTAATTATTAGACTGATAAGACTGTTTTATTCGTTATTTATTAGACTGCGGATGTTTATGCAAATTTATATTTTCAAAGGCATAGAATCACCTTCGCTGGCACAGGTGATTCCAGCTGTTCAACTTATCTGAAACAAAAGATTCAAATACATTCTTCATCAGTATGATTGTCGCTATCGCTCGTACTGGAATTAATTATTTATCATAGAAATTAACAAAATAGCAGACAAAAATGTAAAGAGTATGATGCCCTTTTTTCTTGCTATTTCTCAATGTTAAAAGCAGATTAAATTCGATATAAAAAACTTGGTTCTAGTTTCGGCGAGAGCTTAAAAGTGCATAGAATGAGCAGTAAAAATTTTAAAGCAGTCGGTTCGATAATATTAAAATCGCCATAAATGCATAAACATTCGCAGTCTAATTTTGTGTGCACTAAAGTCGTATTATTATTATTATTATGCTTTTTCGTTGTAACGTTTTAATTTTTATGTATTATAGCTTTTATCCAACGTGGGACAAGTTCGCAAGGCTATTGTAATTCAACCTGACGTGATACCTCCGCCAGAAGTATCGCGATTGCATCTTAACGATGGTAGGTGCACAGAATGTTTTCCTGTATATTTTAATCCTTTTGTGAAAAAAATTGACACTTCAAACGTAGATTTCTTTGGAAATAGATATTTAGTAACTTACACGCAGAGGTGTTTGAGAAATTGATATTTTTTTTCATAATTTTGGCATAGCGCGCTTCATCACGCTTTAGAGCGCCTAAAAATTAGTATCTTTAAAATGACTTATCAACATTAAAAACAAGCGAAAATTTTTGAAAATCGGAGAAATGAATCTTTATGCTATTTCAAAACCCTTCGTAAAATTTAAAAAAAAAAATTGATTCGGTAGTTTTTAAAATTCTTTAACTTTTAATTTAAGGATGAATTTCAGTAACATTAAAAATAAACGAACATCTTTGAAAATTTGAAGAATTTTTATGCAATACTAAAACCCCACACGAAATTTTAGAATCATTCATTCGATAATTTTTAAATTATTTAACTTTAAATTCTTATGAGAAAACGTAATATTGAGTGATAATTTCGAGTATGTATGTTCTAACAAATAAGTTTATAAGAAAAGATCACTATTTCTGACTGGTTTTCATCATAAGAAGAAGCTTTATTAATATCTTGGAAACTGAGTAACTTTGGGCTAAGATTGTTACTGAAGTACATCTTTAAACTTGGTTTAATAATACAAAGAAATTGTCTTTTTTAAAAAAATTCCAAATCAATATTGCCTCGTAAAATAAAAATCCTTAAAATGTTTATTCCAGACGAACAATTTCCAACTCGTCAATATAATTACTTCACAGACAAAGGTATTATATACTTGCATGATGTAGATTTATGCATGATTAATCATCATATTGTATCAGGAAAAGTCAATTTTTATCAGATTATTTAGATACGTAGAAACGAACGATATTAATAATGTTTTAAATCATAAAATATTACATTTAATACCGACGAATTTATTTCGTGTAGCAGAATATACTTTTATATATAATTTTTTTTTTTTTTTAATGTCTGTGAATAATTCTTTGGATATTAGTTGGCGAGCCTTTAAGAAATCAGCCGTCACCAAGCAATTTATGTGTCATCAGTCCTAGTCTGAACTCAAATAAATCTCATCGTTCTCTCAGTCCGTTGCCAAAGTGGGCGCGCGAAGGTATTTACCATGATCAGAAAGAAGTGAAAATGAACGTAGAAATTTCGGAGGCAATATTTTAAACATAAAGATATGAAATGAATTATTTTTTTTTATCAGGAGATAACCCTGATCTCCTATACCAAGAACTGGCTTCTGACAACGAGTTAGAAAAATCAGTTCACGATGGAGGTAATTTCAAATTAGTATTATTCGGGTCTGAAAACTAGGAGTTTTCAATGTTCAAAATCCTATGGGGGAAAAGCATGTGTTAATTAAAATTAAACGTATTATCGGCTTGATTATTATTGTTCGATAATGGACACGATTATTGAATAAAAAATTATATAGATTATTATTATTATATCTATATATTACATATGATCAAGAAAGATTGCACTTTCATTTATTCACGAAAATATGAGTTCATGCAAATATCTAGGAAATAGAAGAGTTTTCGTTACGAATTTATAAATTAATAGCAAAATTCATTGGTTTTTTCAGTTCAATTTTTTTTTATTTCACACAATACGAAAAAAGCTGTACTGCATTCAATTTCATTCTTACAACAATCAACTTTTACGAAATTCATTTCTGTGAATGCTTTTAACAAAGTACTTCATTTGATCAATACTCATATATCGTGAGTGTCGTTTTTTTTTTACTGCATGCATACTAAAATAGTTTGCATTAATATGTGATTTGAGCCTCTAATATTGTTTTTATATGTTTAATGCTGCGTGGAATAATAGGCTATTACTATAATCATGACAATGACGATGGTAAATATATCCCTGCATTAATTTCTAAGTGTATGTTATGTGAAACGTTTCAATGTCAAACAATGCAATGTCTGTCCTGAAAAAGAAAGGATTCGCTATTTGGGCAATGGATATGTTTTTATACTCATAAAAGAAATGACTGTGAACAGTTTTAATTGTCTTATGCAGAAGTCGCTCCTCCTCGCCCGCCTTTGCCTGGCGGAGATATTCCACCACCGCGACCACCGCCGCCAGAAACGGACGACGAAGATGAAATGTTTATGCACGCACCGCAACCTAATCAGCCTATTATGGTACATATTCAATTAAAATCCCGAACCTCTTCTCTCGAGAAAAAACTGTAGATTCGAAAAATTAATCCGGATAAATTTCAGATGGCAGCCCATGGCTTGCACCAAGAAGTAAGACAATGGTCGAGCAAAGACAACGACATTATTGCGGCTGCGAAGAAGATGGCTATTCTAATGGGTAAATTGTCAGGTTTGGTCAGAGGGGAAGGAGGCAACAAACGAGATCTAATTGCCTGCGCTAAAGCCATCGCAGAAGCTTCTCAGGAAGTGACTCGCCTGGCTAAAGAACTTGCTAGGGAATGTACCGATAAACGTATTCGTACGGTAAGTATTCATTACTACACTGCACAAAAAAAAATTAAACATTACCTCTACGAACCTGAAAAATGGAGCTAAAACAATTAAATAGTCGTAACAAAGGCAAAAATGGTCGTATTGATATATGTACAGCAACAGAAATTAGTTCAAAGTGATACAGTGTTATCTCTGTGCTTAAAGGTTTTCGTAACTTTAAAATTGCCATAAATGCATAAACATTCGCAGCCTCCTATTAACTGGGGTCTTTGTTACATTATTATTGTACTTGTGTTTCAGAACCTTCTTCAAGTTTGCGAACGTATACCCACCATAGGTACGCAGCTAAAGATACTATCAACAGTGAAAGCAACAATGCTGGGTGCACAAGGTACAGTATACACATTTATATATTTTTTCTGCTATTATACAGATACTATATATTTCATGCAATAAAATATATTCGACTCGGTAAAAAATGGATATCGAGGAGTACAGTTTTCTAGTTTCTAAGAAATTGTTAAAAGAGAAACAATTATTAATAGAATTTTTCATACATAGAGACGCTCCCCACCTGGGAAGAGTTGATGCTTTATGGTAAAAAGCTGATAAATTATGCTTGGTGTCTTACATGATTCTCGTTAGAGTTTATTTTGTTTCAATTTTGATACATTTCATATCTCTGCACTTGCATCGCAATGCATGTATATTTTAGTCTTCCCCATAAAGAAGTGCGAGAGAATTTTATGAATAATATGTATACATTGTGTCACTCCAAATCGAAAAATACAAATACAATTATTTTTTTATCCGTTGGAATTATCGAATTTATAAGCCGGAATCATTCGTCGACTTTTTCAAATCTCAAACTAATATTAATTGGTTTCTCATTTAAACTTTAAATGGTTTGCGGTTGATATGCCTCTCTGCTCATCATGGTGTAGACGAATTGATTGGCTGCAGTAAGTTTACTACTAAGATAAATATAATTTAGAGTAAACAATATGTGAAAAGTAATCTGTACATACTTCAAAATATTCGTAAGACACGTTTTATGTATAATAATTTCAGATTAGTTCACTGTCAAACAAAGTGGTTCATCTTGACATTAATTTGAACTGTTACTTGTATCATCCGCCTCATAGACGTAGCGTTCACAGATATTTCAAAATCTCCCTTGTGCATGATATTCTAATTAGTATGCACTGTATCTTCCATTTTATGTTCGAAACCGTCTAATTAAGGTTGTTAGCATTTTACATACTGCATGCTGTATGACACAGTTTCGTTTTGTAAGTGACATAAATTCGTTATAATAGTTTGCAAGGAAAAATATTTGCTCCCACAATACATGATCACTTATGTGTGTATTTGAAAATTTTAATTTTAATTCGGTTTACCATATTATGTATATCGTAGAATTGAATGTTTAAGAAATTATTTCCATTTGAAGTTCACGATTCGCTCAATGTTTAATTTATATTCTGAAAATGCAGGTACGGAAGAGGATCAAGAAGCAACAGATATGCTCGTCGGAAACGCTCAGAATCTCATGCAAAGCGTGAAGGAAACCGTTCGCGCAGCAGAATGCGCGAGCATAAAGATACGCACCGCTTCCGGTATGAAATTGCGCTGGGTGCGACGTCAGCCTTGGTATCAATATTGAACAAGACAATGCAATAATGAAAGTGAATTAGAGCAGATGGGTAAGACTTCCTAATATTAGGGCTAGATACATTTTTAATAACTGATTCCACATAATATATTTTGATCAAGTGTCCTAACAAGAAGCAGCAATCAATGGATTTCATTTTTCTTGCTCTACTATATATACCTTAGATTTTCAAACGCAGTACAGCAAGGAAAATCAAATGTATTTGAACCGTTTGAATTACGAGCCTCGTAATAGCAGAAATATAAACATAATCATATGATAATATATATTTATGCACATACAGACAAATAATATATTCGTTAGGTAAAAATTTATAGTTCGTAATTTGATGAGCTAGTGATCGATATTAAGAAAATACTTTAGGCATATTGGAAAAGGTCTTAATTATTGAAGTGTAATCTAAAAAGTATTTTCAGATAATATATTTAACAGCCTGTCTCTCTCCCTTAATCTAATTAAAAAAAAAAAAAAAATGATGAAAGTTCAATAGAGACGATAGAGCTTATGCCTTATACAAATTACCAATTTGCTATATATTTATACATGTAATTTGCATACGCAAAATAACGACCTTAATATTGGCACAATTAGTAGAACGAGAAAATTATTGCGTCTATATTTATTAAAATGCAATCGATCTTAAGATAGTAACGATGTATTTTTGCAGAAAAGTGGAAATGCGCGAATCTAATTTTACTAGGTGCTCTTTACCGCAATATTATACATATAGAATCTTAATATGCAATATTACGATAAGAAAATCTATTTTTATAGGTTTTATCTATAATCGTCCCTTTTAGAGAATTTATATAGTTGCCTTTGTATTATTAATTTTTTTTCTCTCGAACTGGTGCTATACACGTGCAATATAAATACGAGATATTGCGAGATAACGTAAGAGTGAGCAATGTTAAACCAAATATGTGGAATCGATTTTGTAACGTACTTTTAAGTATCATAGACGATACTAATCATAAAAAAGTAAACCCTAAAAACGTTGGAATGTTTATAACGTATAATATGAATTTTGGTAACAAAGTATAAAGTAATTTTGTGTATCGACTATTTATAATAAAGACTAATTTTTTATTATATGATACAAATATAAAAGTTTGCGAGATATTAATTTGTATTGTAATAACATTATGTACACAAGTTGAGTCTAAGTATTAATAAAATTAGAAAACAATACTGACTTTGTCGAGACTATTAACACTCCAGAAGATCCCTTTTCATTGTGTGCAAACTGTTAGGAGCTGTGGCGCCAGGCATTTTGTTCTTCGGTATCTTTCCAGGCCTCAAATACGGATTATCTATCGCATCCTGTTGCGTTGTAGTTTCTCCGTTTTGTTCAATACCTTCATTTTGTCCTTTCATACCTGCAATTGAAACAAACTTTTTGAACCAATGTCCTTTGAATTTTGAAAGTACTGTATTCCCCACTTATGACGAGTTCATTTCCCCAGATTACGAATCAAACCACAGTTATTACCATGTTTTATCAACTTAGAACAAGCGTCAAATTAACGTCCGCCAATCGCCCGTCGTTACGTCTGTTTTATATTACACTACGATGGACTTTGCGACGTCCAGACGTTTCGACGTTAAAGCTAGAATCCCACGGAGCGTGAATCACCCGCTGCGGTTTGGGAACAACGCAGAGGCTTGTGTCGTGGCGCATAGTGGATCGCGATAAGCTTCTGCCGTTGTTCTCAAAGCGCGGCGCGTGATATCGTGCTCCGTAGGATTTCGGCCTAAGGCCGCCGCGGGAAGCTGGACACGCGACGGAAGAAAGGAGGTCTTTAGGTCGTCTTCGAGAATCAGTCGAATAATCTAAGCTAAGAGTTGGGCTACGCTATGTCATAATATTTCTACAGTATCCACCGAAATGAAACTGTGCTATGCTACGTTAGGCCAACTGCGCACACTTGCGACTCGTCGCGTCGATCGCAACCATTTTGGTAACAAATAATCGCGCGACAGAAAATCGCATGTGTGCGCCTGGCTTTACGCTTCCAAATTCGCCGCCAACCCCGCTTATGACCGAGTTAAGGAACCCAACTTCAAACTTTTCCACGTACTACTATAATTATAGGAATTGTGAAGAGATCAGACCTTCTTCCGATTCCTCTACTTCTTGCTCCTTCTTCTTTTTAACTGGACTTGGCTCGAACTGAAAATCTTGATCAGTTTCAAACACTTGATCCTGCGGAAGAAGCGCGGAAAGATAACTAGGAAATTGAGGCTTGCACGCTATCACTGAAAATACAAAATGTATGATTATACAGAATTTGAAAGTTTTAGAATTTGAGAAATCACATATTACAGATAAAAAAAATCGATTTGTTTTTTCTTAATCAATAGTAATACACTTGAAGAATGTAATTCCAATGTTTCAAAAAGGAATTCAAAGTATTTGTAGAGCTACTTTATAATGCAGCAGCAGCTGTAATTTTATCAGAAATAGAGATTTGAATTTTTTGAGGAAGATTTCTAGTAAAAAATTTGCAAATACCAGATTATTTTTAGCATTCTATACATAATTTCTCCCTCAAACATTCTACTTACATGGAAACATGCTGTTATCTTCTGTTAGAAACAAACTATGCGTTTCCCCAGTTTTCGCAATAAACCTTGTTAAAGCCCTTTCAATATCGCGTTTCTGAGTTGCTGCTTTCTCTCTTATCGCTTCATATTCTGTCACCGGTTGTTTGTGCGTCTGTTTATAAGAACATTTATATGAGTAAAAAACACATTGCTTCATACCTGAATTAATATTACCAATTATATTTTACCGGTGTCCTAATATATGCGTGTGGATCAGGAAAAGGAGGTAAATAACTTGGTATATGAGCTGGATGACTTTGTTTCACTCCAGCCTGTAAAATATTCAATTGCTTTGATTGAGTTTGCTGTTGAAGTGGCGGTAAAACTGTTCTGTTCGATCTTTTGCCGTACGTTTCTATGTTATCTAGTTTCACGCCCATATTTATTAACGCAACTATAATGTCCGCAATTAGCGGTTCCGTTCTGCCAGACAGTTCGCAATAGTTCCTTGCGGATTCTCCGATTTCCACAATAACTGTCAACAATTTTCATACGTTTCGTGAATGAACAAAATAAATGCACGATATTTTAACGGGAAGAAAGAATAAAGAAAAGTGATACATCGATCGGTCATTAGATTAAATATTTCAACGAAATAAGAGGTTAAGAGCATGAAATTCAATTTACGTTCTTACAAGATTGTAGCATCTCTGTAAGAGTTTCTAATGCTTGTCTCTCGCACGTATCGTAGCCGCATTCCACTAAAATGCTACAGACTACGTGATTTAATATTTTCCTACGTGTATTCGTTGTTTGAATATCCATGTTGAACATAACACACAACTCCACAACATAACACAACACCAATAAACACTAAACCATAAACTAACATGCATAACTGGGAGTTGCATGTATGTAAGTATTGTTGCAGCAGTGCAGTACGAACGAACAACGTATGTACCATCTTATGTAAAAATTTGAAATCAGAAATTTAAACAAACACGCAGTTTGTAAGAATTTATTGACCAAAATTATCAATATTTAATATACGGATGAATGAAATTTCAAACAGCATGTGCAAAAATTATAGTATATTGAAGATTTTATTAAAAAATAAGGTGTAAATTTGAAATTTTTAAGTATTCCTAAAACTATATAAATTTTTCCAGTCGCTGTTTCAATAGATTTGTGTATTTTCTCCAAAATTAAATAAAAGTTTCATACTTATTTATATAACAATTTTTAATTACTATAATTGTATTTGCGAATAATAATCCAATTGATTACGTTGAATATGCACAATATCGTAAGATATAAATAAATATTTGTATTACACAATATAGTACTGCATGCCCAATCATTTGTAAGTACTTACAAATTGGTGCTTTATTAGTAATAACTGGACTATTTGTTGATCCTCGTTTCAACACGCTGACCGGTGTTGAATGTTGAATTGTGTTGACCGGGTAAACATTCGACAGTGAATTTAGAATATTTTTTCTCCGTTACGATTAGCGAATTCTTCGCGTCGTGTTTCGTATAAAAAAAAAACTACCAATAATGTATACGTGCGCAAAATAGTGTGTTAATTGATACATTATTGTTTCAGAAATACTAAGTACACGCGCGTATATTTATGTATATAAATTATATTAATGTATAATTAATAATTAAAATTATGGCGTCAGGCTTAGAAAGTTACGTGAACCGTATCCTTTCTTTATTTCGTTTGTAAAACATGTAATTTCTAATCGATTTACAATTGCAACAATCGTTTGTACATCCTTAACAATTTACAGACACAGTTTCCATTATCACTTCTGATGGCAGGAACTTTATTGTAAGTATATCTTCGGTGTTTTGTCGCTGTTGAAAGTTATTATGATCTTTGTACATAGGTTACTTTGCTGTCAACAAAAGTACTCAAATTGTTTAAGGTTATATGGCAGATATTTGCGTAGCAATAAAAATTTCAGTTATATACACGATAACTTTTTCTGTGCTTTCAGGGTACGTTGAAAGGTTTTGACCAAACCATTAATATAATACTTGATGAATCGCACGAACGAGTTTACAGTACAACGCAAGGCGTAGAACAAGTTGTATTAGGTTTACATATCATCAGAGGCGACAATGTGTGAGTAATTAGCTTATTTCTATCTAATTTATCGCATATTAAGTACATATATTACACAATGTATTTGAATGTTCTTTTATTATTGCTATTTTCGTTAACAGAGAGGCATCGAGTTTCCTTCTTTTTTTTGTTCGTCGCTCGCTCTTGTTTTATATACATTTTTCAATGTATATTTATTACGTCTCCGCTTCGCTTTCTCTTTTTAGAATTGATACATTAACTGTTTAGTTACATTCGAATTATGTACAACATAATAAGATATGAATACATTAAAATATATAAATAATTGATAATTATTCTTATCCTGGCAGTTCGAAAAGTTACACAAATAATATAGTCTAGAAAAATATATAATTATAATCCTAACAGTCTACCATTTTAGTTACATTTTGTGTTGCATTCTTTGAACATTGTTAGCAGATTTGTTATCTCTATTTATTTTCAGGGCAATCGTAGGAGAGCTGGACGATGAAATGGATGCACGATTGGATCTGTCGGCTATAAGAGCAGATCCGTTAAGTTCTATTGTACATTAATGGAAGATGATAATAATTATAATATATATATATAATTCTTTATTGTTCCCCTTAGAGCCTTTTCACACGCTTCGGTTTTCGCCGGCCGGCGAAAAACCGTTCGGTTTACAAATCGGTTACACACATACCGGTTGCAAAGGGCCGGTTCGTCGACGCCTGCTATGCCATGTCAAATGTTCTTGTCCATGGAATTCCTTCTCTACTTCCTTTTTCGGTTTTCAAGGAATAATATTGTTATTTAGTCTGCCACCGGCCGGCAAAACACCGGAACGTATGAAAGCTTCCATGCTGTTCTATACTCCACTGAATAGGCGATCGCCGGCCGGCGACTGGAGCTTCGGTGAGTATGTCCGGCGACCGGTTGACGGCCGGCGTGTGTAAAAGCCGCAATGTATTTCCATGTACTACCGAACCGGCCGACGAAAACCGGAGCGTGTGAAAAGGCTCTTTTAGGGTTACAATTCCTTATACATATCCTTAGCCTACACTTATTCTACGCTTCTTATACTACTTGTCTTAAGTCTACCCCTTTTTTCGCACGCATATGCACACACACTCCCCCCCGTCACTATTTTCCCTAACCTGGACCTCCTCTTCTGGCCGCTCACCATTTCACTGTCAATCCTTTTCTCATTCATCCTGTATTACCATTCTTTCTTCTTTCGTCTACCTTCCTCATCCATTCCTCTCCCAGAATTACCTCTACTACCTCCTGCCACCCCTTTTCTTGTTCTCTCATACACTCTTCCCAAACGTGCTCCCAAGTTTCTTCCCACCCACAGATCCTGCACCTCTTTTTTTCCTCCTCCAGCCAATACTTCCCTTCCCTCATTCCACTAATGATTATAATTATAATAACTATTGCTTAAAAAACAGTAACAATAATGATCTAACAAGAATCTGTATCATTGAATTATAGTTCGATAAAAGTACAACTTCTTACGTGTAGGTTAATATACTGTATAAAACATGTAATTTTTGTATATCCATATATAGGAGTACTTGTATTTTAAAAAGTGCACCGAAAAAATACAACATTATTTACAATGTTAAAACGAACGATACAAAAATCGTAGTAGAATCAATAATTGAACTGTACAAAAAAGTTTTACTATATTGCTAGTAAACTTTATTTTTTACAAATATCATTTTTTTTTCTTCATAGTATCGTAGGAATAATAATGATAAGAAGAATAAGAATAAATGAAAATATAATTGGTAGATTAAACACTGGATAATGACTGAACAATTGATTTAAATTTAAATATACTCTGTTCTCTAACATTATTTCTCAAAGAGGAAGTATTCTTAATCTGCGTTTTAGCAGATAAACATGTTTAACATTAATGTGAAACATACAGTTGTACCACGAAACTGATAAATATAAATACTGGGTATAGTTTCACTAGTTGTGTAAAACCTAGCTCATTACTGGATTCACATCTACTTAAAACGTTTCTTAAGTTTGCAGCTTCTACAAAGTTTTCAGAAGAAAAATTTTCCGTTTACCCATTCTATATTCTCTTCGATTTGTATGCAAGTAGAAAAGTATGTCCATGTACAACTGTCTTCGAAAATTCTTATAAATACATCAATTTTTTTTTTTTTTACAAAACATTGCTATCTCCTACTGATTAACGTACCGTCATCTCAATCAACGTTTCAAAGTCCGATAATGGGCCTTAGGCCGTTCAATAATTGAACGATTCAATTCATATCATCACGGATTTCAACCAAGTCTACCGCGGGAAACTCAATTATGTACTATATATGGAAGACATAAAAAAAAAATTTATATATATATATATAAATCAAACAATTTTCATGCGTCGTGTCTTACATATTAGTAAATGTCTTTTCGAATGAACGATAAATGTTTTCAATATATACAGACATTTTTACTTCTGGATCAAAATTTCATTTCCTATATTATATCTATGATCTTATAGATGTGGATTCTGTATATATTTGTTCATGTAGAATACGATTTATATTTTTAAATAAAATATAGAACGTCACGTGATTATGAGCATTATTCACGCCACATCGCCAATGGCGTGCGTAATTCTTAACAAATGCTTCAGAGTGTACATTCATTTACAATTTCTCAATATCCTTCGACCCCCTTAAATTCTCTATGCCGTCGCGTTTTAATCGCTAGGCGAGCATTTGACACCATGTACAATTGACACGATCAAAATTAATCAATCTGGACCGCATTTAAATCAATGCATTATACCAATGCATGCTGTACAAAAATTTAAATTAGAATGAGAATTATCACCAGGTACTTCGCTTAACGTACCTAATCGAAAAATTGCTTATTGCCTTAATTGCTAGTCACGATATTGGTCCTGTTGCGATTCCGCCGCCTGATGCGGCCACCGCGTCGGTTTTGGTTAGATCCGTTCCATTCGGGTCCGTCCATCCCGAAATTCGGGTTCGGCCCGTTCGGATTGAACCCCATCATGCCGGAATCCTGAGGCACGGGCCCAGGACCAGGGCCGAAGTTATTGAAATTCCCGCCGGAATAACCAGCAGGCGCACCGTCGTACGAAGGATTCACGTCGGGCCCAAAACCTACGCCAGGCGCCGGACCCAGAAGACCCGCACCGTTGTTGCGTTGAACATTGAAACGAGGATCAAAATTCATCTGATTCTGAGGCACAACCGGCCCATTGATGGGCATTCCCGGCGGCATATTGGGCATTCCCGTCATTCCCATGGGCGGCATGTTCTGCGGACCCATAGGCGCGTTCATCATAGGTCCCATCGGTCCCATGTTCCCGAGCATCGGGTTCGGACCCATCGGCATCATGCCCTGCCCACCCTGCATTCCCTGCGGGCCAGGCATCCCCTGAGGCACGGACATTCCGCCGGGGCCCATGCCCATGTTCGGCATTTCCATCGGCGGCTGCTGCACGGGTTTCATCATGGAAGCATTCACGTTTTGAGAAGATAAGTTGGAAGCCTCGAGAGCTTTTCGACGCGGATCGGACCGCACTTGCGGCGGCGACTTCGGAGTGTCCGGTTTCATCGGAGGCGGGGACATCGGGGAATCGGCCAGCTCGACTTTGCCGATCCTGAAGATCTTCCTCAGACGCGGGTCGTACTTCACCTGCGCGTCGTTCTTCGTCAGTTTAAGACCGGTGTAATCGGGCCTCGGTATGTCGACAACGTACACTTTGTACGTTATCGGGGGATGCGAGGAAATGCTCGCGTCGATTTCCGTGCAAGGCACGTGCGACGGAGCCGGTTTGAACGGCAGGCTTAACATTTGACGCAGATCGACGTCGGACTTTGTCGACGCGTCCGTGAATCCGGCGCCGACGACTCGGAGGTCCGTATCGCCGAAACCGGTTTGAAATCGCTGCCGGAAGTCCATGTCCTTCCTCCGGAGATCTTGATCCGTCGTGGTGCGAAGGTCCGTGTCCATATTGGTATCGACCGCGGTTATACCGGAACTGTAAATGCTCGTTTCCAGTCGCAGATGTTTCGACTCCTTTTTGCACTCCATTCTGGTGGGGCTGCTCGATTTCTGCTCGTCTCTGCGCTGTCTAGGATCTCTGGACATGCGGGGATCTCTGGATACAGGGGTGGAGCTCGTTCCAGGCGAGGAACGCGGACTCGACGTTTCATTCTCGATTTTCGATAACTGATTCGAAGCACCAACCGTGGAAGCAACTACCTTAGCATGGCTACTGGGCTCGTCTGATACTCTATCGGGCGAAGATTTCACTTTCGGATGATAATCCTGTCCGTTGGCATTCTGTTGGCCGGATTTGCCAGACGTTGAGCTGTGCGCCTTGAGCGACGATATTAGCTTCGATACTTCGGCGCTGATATCGATTTTACTCAAGTCGCCCAATTTGTCGACGATCGCCGCCGGCTGAGGAATACCAGGCGCGGAGGTCGTGGATTGAAACTCTTCTTTGATCATGACGTTCTGAGCCTTCTCCGCTATTTCGCTCTCCTCTTTCGAAGTGTCTTTGTTGGACAGTACTATCGTCAGATTGCCGCCTTCGTCGTCGTCGTCGTCGTCCTCGTCGTCTGAGTACCAGTCTTCCAAGATTTGATCTGTGTTCCGCAAAGGGCATTCACTGTCCATGTTCTTAAAGCTATCTTGAGCCGCCCGCTGTTGCTGTTGAATGCGCATGAACAATTCCTGAGCTTTCTTCGGCAAATGAGCTGGCACTTCCTGCTCCTCCGTATGCGGCGATGATGCGTCGAGATTGTTACTTTGTTCGGTTACGACACTTGTTTCTATGGCGAATTAAACAATTGTTATTACGTTCGTTGAGAATATAAACACGTAAGAAATTAAATCAATGCTACCTTCTGGTTGATCTGTACTTTTATCCTTTTGTTTATCGTCTTCTTCAGTTGGTACTTCTATAACCAAATTCGTTTCCTCGTCCTGATCGCTCTCTTCGTCGAATTTGGATTTGGTAAGATTCGCTACTTCGTCGGCTATACTAACGACAGGTGGAGGCTTTTTCGAAGTTTTTAGCAGCTGTCTTAAATCCACGTCCTTCGAATTTTCAAGCATCGAATTGTCCTTTTTCTTCGCCTGAAAAAAGAATATTGTAAATAACTGAACGTAAAAAAGTAACGTAATCATTAATAACAATTTTAATTATACCTGCTCCCGAATTTCGTCCTCTTCAACGTCCTTCGTAAAATCTTCCCTGTCGCGCATCTTGTTCAACGCAGCTTTCGAGTCGGGATTAGCTTCAGTATAAAATTCCATATTTGGCATTGGCTGCGACATTAATTGTTTCGAATGTAGCTGCTGCTGAGTTGCTAAACCTAGCGCAGCGTTTGGAAGTTGCAGACCAAATTCATTAGCTGATTGTAATAGCATAATTTGTTCGTATGGAACTCTATCTTCGTCGGAACCCCATCGAGTCTTTTTACCGGATGGTTTTCTTTCTCTAGCACTTTTTTGTTGAGGCATTTGTTCCTCTGTAGAAACGAAATTCGAAGTTTATCAATAATATGATTGTGATATATAAGAAACAACCTGCACGGAAAATCTAAATGAAAACATATTCGAATACCTTTCTCTTCTTTCTCGTTACTTTTCTCCGCGGCGTTAGGCGGTGCAGACACATTCAAATCAAAAAGACTTGGAATCTTTTGATTTGTTACTTCTTGACCTTGTGCTAAAGACCTCGCCGTGTTGTTTATCATTAACATTGCCCCCTCTCTACTTAAACGCGGAAAATCGCCAAGAATTTCCTTCGGCGCTGTTTCTAAATGTTTCAATAAAATTCCTTTCACCTGAAAACCAAAGACACAACCATGAAAACGAATCGAAATCGTCGTAAGCTTCGAATAATTAATTTGATGCGCTACCTGTTCGTTCAAAGGCTGATGAGAGAATTTACAATTGTCTCCCTGGTTGCATTTCAATCCCGTGTGGAAAAATTTACACGGGAAGTCGTGATGCATGTAAAGACATTTGTCTCGTTTCGCGCAACAATCCATAAGATAAAATTTACACAATTCCATTTTCCTAGGTGGCAAAGCGTTGTGTGAAAAAGGGCAGTCATCTCCTCTGTGACATTTCCCTTGCATATAGTAGACGCATATTGCGTCTGGATCTTGATTGTGATCATTGCTTTGATTTCTACGACCGTTTCTATCGTTTCGCATTTGCCCGCGAGTTTTGTTTTTACCACCACGTTCATTTTTACCACCTCTTCGTCCTGTAGCATAAATATTTATTATATGATTAAAATAAATGCAAACGAAAAACAGAGTAATTAGATTGTTTTATAATTATACCTCCTCCTCCGCCTCCCCTGCTATTGGAACGCTTAGTGTCATTCTCTCTATGGCGGTTTACATTAGGCCTTTCATCATAATCAGAGTTACTATCAAAATTTTCATGCTCATTAGTATGTCTCGGAGAACTATTCTCTTGGAGATCTTTTCTAATAGGTGAAGCACCTCTAACAAACAGCATTTCATCCTCATCATCGTTAACATTCTCATCGTCGCTCACCTTACGTCTCTGTAAATTAGATATTTACAACAAAATTATTAACTATTCTATTACACTGTTATATTAATTATAAAAAAAAGAGTTTCATTTTTGTACAAAGAAGAATCTCATGTCTTAAAACCTTTTGATCTTTGCTGCGATCCTCTTCCCTTTCATCGCGTAATCTTTTCCTACTCTTGTTCCTATTATTTTTGCTCTTAGATTTAGACTCTTGGTTTCTAGCACCGTCTTCCTCTAAAGCTGCCCTAATAGCTTTCTCAACGTCCCCAGCCCAATCCTCCGTCGGGCTTTTGTACTTTATAAATCTGTCATGCTTGCTACTCGCTTGAACACTTGGCTTTTTGCTTTTACTAAACTTAGACTCGAAATTTTTATTTTTTAATGTGTCTGTCTTTGACACAGGTTTAGCTGCGTCATCGGTTACTGCTGTTGGTACAGGCTCATCGTCTTCGTCGGACGGAATTTCTCCATCTTCCAAATCATTGTCATTATTACTACGCATACAGTAAAAATACAATGTTAGCTAGGAGCCTTCAAAATATTTCATGTATTTGTTTGAGTTATATAACTCCATCAAAAGTCTGTGAAGTCTTTTAAGTGTGTATGTGTGTGTAAATAGTATTTGTATGTAACGGCTGAGACTATTTGAACTGTATTTGAATATAAGAATTAATATCTGTAACAATGACAAATGCTTAGCCAAATTCTTCAATGTTTAAAGACTGTTTAAAGACAATGAGTTCATAGATTTTTATATTATAAATTACAGATTATAGCAGAGTTATAAATTAGTAAAATTGGGATAATTTCAATGTTATTTAAAGAAAATTTAATGTACCAGATTTGTTAGAAATAATTACCAATAATCAAAACATATTTTAAGATTCTTATTTTTGGTGCATAACTAAAAATTTCGTTTTGCGATATATTTTAGCACTAATGTGAAATTATAAATTAATGTTTAGATAATTTCTGCAAGATTTCTGCATATGTTGAAATATTTATCACCCTAATACTGCAAATAATTATGAATATTTCTGTTCGACGTATCTTTTACGAAGAAAATTGTAGAACGTATAAAAATTGTGCTATAAAATTTCGTTTTCTCTATCACCTTATCATTATCATCATCATCATCA
The DNA here is from genome assembly GCA_030770465.2 of Perdita meconis. Classification (NCBI taxonomy): domain Eukaryota; kingdom Metazoa; phylum Arthropoda; class Insecta; order Hymenoptera; family Andrenidae; genus Perdita; species Perdita meconis. Next base: position 503,534 of record JASKOS020000035.1, on the reverse strand, counting down.
TTATGACCTGTAAACAATGCTAAATAAAACGCAAAATGCGTCCCTTCGACAAAGTGAAATAAAAAGATCTCGTGGGAAAATCGGACTGCGTTCATAATAGCTGTCAAGGGCATTATCAGTGACGGTCATTAAATATATCATGTAGGTTGCGTGTCGGATAAAGGGAACATCGAAAACTTTGGTTGAGTATAGTATACCCAAAAGAAGCTCCCACTACTATTTGAGCTGAAAACATTAGCTTGCCTCTTTGGGACAACGGACACGAAGGCACAGCCAGGCATCGATCGATGAGCAACTGGGACATATACATAAGTAGTTACACACTACCTATACTTGGAAAAAAAAATGATAGCTTCGCCACAATATACACCTCCTATTTCACACAACGATCTCCACCAGATACGTACAAAACGATCTTTTTGTAGATAGTGTCGCGTATCATGTAAAAAGCGTAAAATTATAGTGTAAGGAGAAGGTGAAAAACCATGTAAAAGAAAGCGAATAACCATTCCCACGTTAACAAAAAACAAAAAAAAATGTAATATGAAAAATAGGACAGTGATTGGCAAATTACAGGCGCTAGAAGTTGTTAAATATAGCACAATATAATATAAATCGCGTCACCTGCACGTTCTCGTAGAATAAAATAGATTGGAATCACCTTACCCGACAAACACGTTCATTTCATTAAGCATCATTATCATCATCTCTATCATAATTTTATCATCATCGATGCAATAGCATAAACATTGGATCGATATACATCACATTATCTGAAGCATGTAATTGCATTGTCATCGTTATAGCATTGCCAACAGTGCATGTAAAACATTTTTTTAAAGTCGATGTCGCACCGTCAGAATTTCTTCGCGTGTGAGGACCCTTCTTTCTGTACCTCTCTTGTCACCGTGTATACATATATGTACATACAAATACGTGTAGGAACATGTATGCACGATGTACATACATAAACCTTGAGTCTATAGGTTCGTTGACTATGTGTCATATGCCTGTGACTGTTGAGTAAAACGTGTGTATGCATATGTATATGTGATGAATATGTTCTGTTATGTGTACAAACATGTCATGCGAAACCTAAATGAACTGTGTATGTAAAAAGTTCCGCCGAAGATCCCGTGCATGTTTTCCCAATTCTAACCATTTTTTCCAATGACGGAAGAAATTTATGATAAACGGTTCTTCAATGCTCTTCGCGAAATGGATCTTGAATCATGATAAAATGTAAACACAATCGATAATGCAATTGAATCAACTGACACTAAGTTTCCGTCTTGAATCGCGTGCATGTTGAACGACCAGAGGACATTCGAACGTTTCGCAACGATTTCGCGGAACTTGGGATCGCGAAATGCGTTTGTTAATAATTGTTTGAAGCGTTTGCAAATGCTCGTAGACTATCTTCGTTGCGAAATGACCTTGACCTTAGGAACGGTGTCAAGGCAGTATTCTCGAGCGTCGAAATGTAGAATTAATTTTAGAACGGTTTCGGTCGGCTTGATTTCGGAGCAATGAAGAACCATTGACAAATGCGAAGCAAATAAAAAGAGAAAAAAAATGTGAGCTACGTGTATCCGAACAACATAATGGGCTCGTTTTTTTCCCCACAGTGCCGATGATGTATACTGAACCGAAAGAAAGCGGGGGACAAGCCAGCACGGAGCCTCCGGGGAGGGGGATTCGACGTGTAACGTGAATTGGTAGCAACAGTCGTCGAAAAATCTCGACTGTTCCTTTGTTTTTGGTGAATAAAAAATGTGGAGGCAAACCTTTGGATTAGAGTCTCAGCCGCGGAAACACTCTCTAATGCCATTGTTTTGTCCCGATCGATCGTGTTTTGTACCTTACGATATAGCACTGTGGCCCGACGATGATCATTCGATCGATTGACGCGAGCACACTCGATGGCTCTTTGCTTGCGAGATAATCGCGTGTCTGAATTCTAGCATTTGAAATTTCGAAAGAAATGAAAAGAAAAAAAAAGTAAGAAATGTACTCGTTACAGGACACAAAATTACCCTACGGATTGTGTCTCGCTCCGTTTCTCTTTCTCTCTTGTTTGTTAATGGGAGGCGCGCGTGCGCGCGACAACGATACCGAATATACCAAAGTTTTTCGTTAATAAAACCGTTTCTGTGCCTCTTTTTTTTCCTTGACTTGGTTACGCCCCTGTCCCTTTTCTCTCTCGAATATTCTTCCTCGCCTGAACACCAGGGAACAGGCTTATCTGTCCCGCTAAATATTTTCTCTTAGTCCTTCGTTTCGTCCGTATTATTCTATTATTGCACTTTCGTTTTTTTGCGGCGAAGTATATTTTCACTGTGGGTCCCTTCTCTCCTCGCTATTAAATTTCGTTAAATGGCGCGATCTTGCCACTGCAACGTCATTCTGGCTTGACGTGGCATATGGCTGCCCGGGCGATAAATTCGTAGGCGTCTCGGAATCGTAATTTCCCTTTGCTGACGTGAACGCGCCTTAAAATAGGAGCGTGTGGAAAAAAACGGACGTTGCGACGGAATCGAAAATGAATTAATACGATAAAGTCAACCCCCGACTCCGATTTCTCTGAATACAACGCGGGTGAGCCTCGATGCAATGTACAATCGTAAAGCGTAGAAGCTTCCACTTTGACGATTCCCGTGTGCGTCGTGAGTCGATAACGGCGCCTCTCTTTTTCTTTGTCTCTTCGAAATTTTTTCGGGGGAAAGAGAGAGAGAGAGAGAGATAGAGAAAGGGAACGACGAAATCGATCTAGCCTCTCGCTGTAGGAAAATAACAACGGAGGTTCGATCTGACGCGCGTCTCCGTTAATCGGAGTAGATTGAAATTAATCCACGGATATCCAGATAACCGCGATTCGTGGTTTCCGCGAGATGGATGACAACGTTTACGATATTCTCCTCTCGTAGGTACTTCCGCGTTAAGAGATTGATCTCGGCAAAAGAGAACATATGGTGTTTGTGAACGAGACTGGCTGCAGGCAGGCGAGAAGTAACGATGGTCGGACAGAGCGTATTACTGTGTCAGCAGATAGTATAAAAATGTATCAGTTTATGAGACGATGAGCGAAAACTTCAAAGATCAAACTAAACATGGCCACATCTGGAACTATTCTGAGCGGGCGGCTGCTCCGAGCCTCGGAAGAAGGGCGAACGAACGGTGACGGGTCAGGAGGGAAAGCAGCGTCCGTCGCTCTCCGCCAATCGGAGCGCGAGTTTCACCGTCACGTGCTCGCGCTTCCATTATTTGCATTCCCCTACTCTTACTTCCTCTCGCTTCCCCACCCTAAAACCTCCGCCATTCGCCCGTTATGTGGAACAAATTCTTGAAGCCTCTCGGTGACCCTTGCTCTTCTACGCACGATTCGCCAGAACGCGAGCTTACGATTCTATTGCTCGTATCGAAAACATTTACTTCGATGCTTCGACAAGGACGTCGTTCTACGCTCGCTTCGTTTCCAGGTGTCGCGTACGGAGTACGGACGCGCAAACTTTCGAAACAGGAAGATTTAAATACTAAAAGGAACTTGATTTTATCAATGATTATTTAAAAATACGTACAGTTTTTTTTTTTTTTGTAGAAACAGATAATACATGTTAAAAAAATTTAGGTCCTTACAATGGTTAAATTCTTTCTCCAACGAATGGAAAAATATTTAATATTACATGATTCCACATTTCTATAAAAATAACAATTTATTTTTACATATTTCTGACTCTCGCAATACTCTATACCTACAAGTTTGTACAAAATTATATCAACATAAATATTAACACAGTTTTCATAGACAATACATACTCTTATATCGCAAATTTCTTCGTAAAAAATTGAATACTGGATTAAATATTTTAAATAACATTAATTTATAAAGATCACGACCTCGACAAGCGATTTTTGAACAAAACCGAGCTAGAAATGTTGCGACTAAATGAGTAGACAGCGGATCTTTATACAAAATCAAATTTGTTATAGCACAAATAAATAATTGAAACTTAAAAAGCAGTATGTTTAATATTCTAAATTCTAAACATTCTAATTTGAATAACACTGTTAATACTTTGTATATTTTCATCTCGTAGATTTTCTACATACTTCATAGTGCTATAAATGCATAAAATCCGCTGTCTACTAATGAGTGTACATAAATTCCGAAATATCGGTGTTTATAGTTGACCATTTTAATAAGAAATGACTTTAAACATAAAATTTTGAAATCGTCGAATTAACTTTCTGCTCCTTTCATAAATTATACATAGATGTTAAAAATAGGTTTAATATTAATAATGCAGTACGGATGTTTGACTAAAAAATACAATTTTATCATTTTTCTTCTTATACTTTTTATAAATTAGAGGAAGAATGTTGAGAAAGAACTGAATATACAAAGTTAAATATTTCTTTAAATTCTGTTAATGTCCATAGCTTAATTTGTTTTATACAGGAATATTAAATTGTAAAATGTATTTTAATATAGTATATAAAATAATATAAAATAAAAAATATTTAAAAAGTGAAATCACTTTTTCTACTAGATTTGGACACTTTCGCGGCAATTCGAATAAGTTAATCCGACGACATCAAAATATTTATATTCACATTAATCTTTTTTATGAAAATAGTAAACCATAAAAACCTAATGTTTTAGGATTTCTTTCTATTCATCAGCTCCAATATAAAATTCGTCAGTTCCATATATCATATTCATCAGTTTTCTTTAAAAAATCGATCGTCCAGGTCGTTACCTTTTCTTGTTAAACACATATGACAGCGTAAGACAGGACTATACAAATCTTCCGATTTTATTTCACTTGTTCGTGTGAATGATGATGAAAAACAAATGAAATTCCACTGGACCAACATTGTCGTAGTGGTATGTCTGGTATATGTCGCGCAGCATGGGAGTGTCTCCATTCTGATAAATCTGAATTGCAATCCGAATGCTCGGGCGGCCCTTTCACTTCTATACCATTAAGACACCTTTTACATTTGAACCTGAAATATAAATAAACATTTATGTACCTTACGTAAATTAATACAATCAATAGTTTTCTCTTACTTACTTCGAATGAGTATCCGATACCGTATTTTCTTCCAACTTGAATAAATCTCGCAAATCGTTTAGAGTGAAATGTCTCGCAACGTCTTCTTCTTGATCGACGACCGTTGAGCTCAAAGCTTTTTTATGCGCCTGTCGTTGAAAAATCTTTTCCTCAATAGTTCCAGTCTGTAACAAATTTGAACAGCTAACTAAGACTAAATAACTTAAATGCTAAGACTAACTTACATAAAATCGTTATAAAATGTTTTACATACAGAAAGAAAACGATACACGAAGCATGGTTTCTTCTGACCATCCCTCCAAACTCTAGCCATAGCCTGGTCATCATTTGCAGGGTTCCAATCGGGATCAAACATGACGAGACGATTCGCGCCAACGAGATTCAATCCGCAGCCACCGGCTTTAGAACTGAGCATGAAAATGAAATCATTGCTCCCCGGATCATTGAAATTATCTACTACTTTCGATCTCTTCTTGATGGTCATTGTGCCATCAAGTCTCACATATTTATAACATCGTTTATGACAAAGCTTTTCGAACACATCGAGAGTCTGTGTGTAATTGGAGACCAACACAATTTTATCGTTTGTTGTTGTTTTGATGGATGCCAGAAGGCAATCTAATACCATTAATTTCCCGGATAATTCTGGTAGAATTTCTCTGGAAACAAAATAATAAAAGTGAAAATCGTAATTATCAATGTTAACGGCTAATTTTAGTACATATTTTAACACATACTTAGTGCTATAATTCGTCGGCAGTAATTTTGCAGCGTTTTCAAATCCATCAGATTTTTCTAATATTTTATCGTAAACTAAATCAGGGTGATTGCACAACTTTTTTAAAAGCGTAATCGCTGAAAGAGCGGAGAGACTGTTCCCTTTTTTAGAGCCACCGGAATCTACTGTAAAAGAAGAAATACACACGTCAAATATGAAAGCAGTTTTCAGTATAATGGAGAATGGAAAATTAAAATCAGAGACCTTCCATGGATTTCTTTATGCTATCGCTTTGTACAAAACATTTGTAGAGATCAGTCTGCAACTTTCCCATTTTGATGCAAACTACAAGTTCATATTTCAGTGGTAAATATTTCGAAAGTAGAGCGCTAGTGCGTCTAATAAGGCACTTATTAACCACAGTTATTAACTCCGTTAAACGTTCTTGAGCATGTTTGCGTTCAGTATCTGTAGCAGCCGCGTCTTGACCGCGTAAAATTGGTATTTCAAATTTCTTCCGAAATTCCTACATGATAAAATTATGATTACTCATTTTACATCAGCTAGTAAAATACTTCTTATATTTTGTGGACGTCGATCGATATACCTGTGCAGTTCCTAACAATCCTTGATTAACAAAATGCACGAGAGAGAAATATTCCAAAAGGTCATTTTGAATCGGAGTTCCGCTAAGCAATACTCTTCTTTTAGCTTTCAAATTTATGAGTGCTTGATACGTCTGATTCTCGGAATTTTTTAAACGATGACCCTCGTCGCACAATACAAGTCCCACTTCGTCTTGATGAAGAACATCAGCATGTAAACGAAACGTTTCATAACTGATTATTAATATCGGATTGATGCATCTGCGACCATAGGTCTTCATAAACCCTCTAAGTTTTGTATCGATATCCGCTTTCTTTCCGCCGTCAATAGCTAATGGTTGAACTCTGTTCTTCAACCATTTAAAAATCTCGTTATACCAATTTTTAACTAAAGAACTTGGTGCAACAATAATAGCTTTTTCTATGAGCGGTTTCGTTTCAGGACCTTTAAAATGCAAATAATATATTAATACGAAGTTAAAATTAACAGTATGATTTATAGAAAAGATCGAAGTTTACCTTGTTTTAATAAAGTCCATAAAAGAGTTATGCATTGCAAAGTTTTCCCAAGACCCATTTCATCCGCCATAATACATCCATAAGAATTTTCTATGCGTTTCCCTGTTACACATTCGTACATAAACTTTACACCTTCTCTTTGGTGAGGTCTTAAAATATTACATAATAAAGGATCTACTACGACATGTACAAGCTGCTTGGTTCTGCAATCCAAATATGTTAGTACGGAATTTAAAGAGACATTAGACAAGATGTTTTACACTTACGGATCTAATTTTAGTCTTTCATGTTCAGACAAATCAGGAGGTGAATAAACAACAAGTGCATTGGCCTCGTTAGGATCGTGTAGCGATGTACGAGGACCTGTCAAACGTATACCTAAAGCGCGACCCGATAATTGATAACCAGGAATCGGTATTTTAAATGGTTTGCTAAGAAGTTTCTTCACTCTTTCTTCCTATAAGATCAATATTGTTTCATGTTAAATAATAAATAACACGTGTTTTTAAGTATGTATAATACTTACATGTACAGAAATAACGTCCTGAGTTGTTTGTACATCGTCAGCTGAAAGGGTCAGAGCCTTATGCTCTGGTATTTGTACATTTTTAACATTGCGGCAAACTTTTTTCTTCACCTGTTGTGATTGTGGTGCAGCAGGAGATGCAAGCACATTATTAGATACATCACAAAGCAGCGGACGTTTGCCTCTTTGACTTGGAGCTAAAGATCGAATCTATAAAAAAAAATAAACAATTGGTATATTGTTAGCATTGTTAAATTCAGTTACACAGTAAAATTGATACAAAAATATTTTCGAAAATAGAGGAAATTTTCTAATGTCAATATAAATAAAACCTCTATTGTTTTTCTGTTATTCTATATAATTTTGCAACGAGAAAAAAGTAAAAACGTTGACAAAAATTTTAAACAAATTTTATAAAACATTACCATTTTGTTTCTATGGTCTCCATACGTTGTAAAGTATCAATCTAATATTCTTCATGTCGTAATGACAAAATGCTAGATATTATTATTCATATTTCGTTTCCTAAATTCGTGTTTCATTTCTCCTCAATTAATAATAAATACATAATAACAAATTTCTGAATTTTCAGAAATTTCGCGGTTATAAAACGATATCCACTTTCATTTCACGCTCGTGTTACAGCGCTTCTTGCGGTTGAAATTGAAAGCTTTAGACGCTTAATTGAAATTGCAAATATTATAACGAAAATAAAAATTATTTAATGCAAAAATTTGTACAAAAAACAATGAATTCTAATAATATATAATCATGTTAAATATAAATTTGACAAGAGTTAGAAAATTCAATTCCAATGTAAACATAACCTAAGCATTATAATTTCCCGCTGTTTTTCAAAATGTTTATTGCGCAATCATACGCGATGCACGAAATACACTGTGCAATATAATTGAAATTTTTCTCTTTTGCGTTTTTTCTAACTTGACTGGTAAATAAAATCTGAAGCTTAAGGATACATTAAAAACAATTACAGTACAAACGAGTTTATTCGTATAAATAAAACATTTGTAAAAAAAAAAAAAAGTATTAACTACAAAAAATTTGAATGTCATCTTAATTATTAAAACACAAATAAATAGATTCATGATTCTGTAAATATATTTCCAAAAAAACTAACTGATAAATCGTCTTCATCATTCGTAACTTGTTTATCCTTATGTTTTGTATTTGGAATATCAAAGATGCATTTGATTGGTTCAGGAAATTTGTGATTTACGTTAGGTTTTATATTATAATAACTTTCTAAAAACTCTAATACAGTTTCTTTACTCTGCAAATTATTAAAAAATATTCTATTTTTTTTCGGGAGTAATTTCTCTAACATGAGTACAAGATGATGATGAAAACACAGAAATTGTGTTGGTATAATTGATGTAATATCTAACCAGTCTTGTATACAAGTACGAGGTGTAACCGAATGGCCAGCGTAAAGAGCTGGGTTTGTTAAGATCCCTCGTGCAGACATCACTCCTTCATAATTGCTTTCTGTAAATAGACATTCTGCGCTTTTCAGACATTTTACGTCTCCATTAGCAATGAGAGGCAGCTGTACGCAATCTCTTACAAGCTTTAAATTTTCTATATCAATTGGTTCGTTCCTCATTTCAGGAGTTCTGGCATGAACAGTGAGAAAAGAAACTCCTGCTTTCTCGAGGGTACGACAGAATTCAATGGTTTTACGAATGTCTTTCAGCAACCGTATTTTCACAGACACTGTGAAAGGATTTGGTATTCGATTTCTCACTTGGTATATCAGATCTTTCACTAAATCTGGTTTCTTCAGCAAGTCAGCTCCGTATCCTTCCTTCATTGCCCAACGCTGAGGACATCCACAGTTCAAATCAACGCCGTTGCAGTACCTGTTGATGCAATTATTCTTTAGCCCTGTTTTCTGTTCCTAAATTGGCTATACTAACTTTGCTATCAGTGCAGGAAAAAAAAACTTACGGAGCAACCATCTCCGCTGCATTGAGAAAATCATGTACAGTTTTTGCAGCAAATTGAACAATTAGTGGTTTATCTTCACTACTAGTTGAAAATTCGTTCTGTCTAGCCTTTTCTGATTGGACAAACGAATCAGCTAGTATCATAGGCGTGAAGCATACATCACAATTGTATTGTCTCACCAAAGTTCTGAATTGTAACCTGGTTAACAAATAAAATGTTTTTAATGTCAGCTTACTTTATAAAGCAATCATTAAAAGATCTAATATCTTCGCAACTTACTTGCTATATCTAACCATTGGAGCACAAACTTTTGTCATCCCTGGTTCTTTTAAAATTTCCAATATATCGATCGACATTTTTATCTATTTTTCTAATTGTCGAGAATAAAAATACGAGAAGCAGATCTTATTAAAAATATATATCTTCGAAAATAATATATTTTCTTCTGCATCTATTTTCATTTTCTACCGAAAAATTGTTATGCTTTACCGTGTTGAAGAAAACGTTTATATATGATAATTTTTAATTATAAATACACTGTTTATACATCAGTTCTTTGGTATTTACGATCATTATACAGAAATTATAAATACTTGCTTTTGCCAAATATGTTGTGTTACTGTATTATTATTATTATTACAGTGTATTCAAGTGTATTACAGTATGCAAAACAGGTCGAATTTACAGTTAGGTAAACACTATGCTTACCTTCTTGACATAATAACGAAGAATCCATTGATACTTCAATTATTTATTCGAATTAATTCATGTTTCCATAATGCATTACAATAGCTCTCGTAAGTATTCTTCGATTTGTTTGTTTTTTAACAATATACATATTTAATTGTTTGACCATAACCTTACTCATTTAAATATTTATGTAGAATCATTTCGTATCTATAAATTTTGTATGACATTGCGAAAGAATGTATTAAAAATAATTTAATTCATTGAATGCTTAAATATGTTACTGCATTTTTTATATTTACTTGTAGACCTTAATTTTACTAAGGATTAACATTTTTTTATTATTATCGTCTTCATATCAGTAAAAAATTGATTTCATTGATTTTAAAAAATGAAAATACAAAAATATTATAGTTTCTTTTGTTGTAAACAATACGCAAAAATAATTTACTTTAATTTTCAAAGGCCCCACAGAAGAATGTCCCCTGACAAAGAATAAAGGCTACAAATATAAATTAAGTTTATACTGTGGAGATGGTTTGAAATTCATTATTAGCTGTTTTATTATTTTGACCATTTCTATTACAACAACATTAATATTGCAAATACTTTATACCGAAGAAACTCCGCAGGTATGTATAAACTATTCTTTTAAGGAATTGTAGAAGTAAAAAGTAAATATCTGCTTCAGGACAAAGCTGGTATTCACGGTGCAGTTGCAACCGATTACACAAATTGTTCACAAATTGGAACAAAATTATTGCGAAAAGGAGGCAATGCTGTGGACGCAGCTGTGGCAGCTACAATTTGTATGACGGTAGTAGCTCCACATAAAACTGGTCTTGGTGGGTAAGTTGTGAATAAAATTTTATCAATGCTTATTCTAAATTTTATTACATTTTAGGGGTGGCTACGCGATGATATATAATCATAAAGAGCAAATAAATCCATTTATCATTGATTTTGCTAATAATACTGTTGAAGGTACATGTTTAAAAATTTATAAAAATAAATAAGTTCTTTAAATTTAAAGTGTTTTATAAATTGTTTTTACAAGGTGCAGCAAAGATCCTATATTTGGGAGGTCAATAAAATAAGTAGGATAAATGCAGTTTAAAACTGCAATATATAGCGTAAAAGCATTGGATTGAGTGGAAAGTTTGTGCCATTTGTACAATTTTTGGCCTGGAAACTTAAGAATTTCTACATGGATAGAATAATGATGTTACACGAAAAATGGCTAAAAGTCATAGAACTAAATGAAGAATACTTCAATGAACAAAACTGCATTGAATGAAAAAAAATTGTCTGTTAATTTAGCCGAAGAAACGGCACGAATTTTCTGCTCAACTTAATACATGGAATACAATTTGTTTTTGTTGTCTTAAATATGATATCTTTGAGACAGTGGCATTCACTTGCAATACACATTCAAAGTCGATTTTCGAAACTTTGGTACCAACAAATTTTAATATAGTTGCAATTTATTGACATAAAGCAACCTTTAAATTTTAGATTGTGAATAGTTTCTTTTAGATTTTAAATAACCCACGAACAGAAATCGTACAGACCGAAAAAATTGTTACAGAAATCTTCTTTAATACCGCAATTCCTTTCTCTTTCTTATAACTTTTTTCCCAAAAACTGAAGTTTACAAACATTGATTAAAACCTGTTAATAATCTAAAAACCGTAATACACCAAAAAATTGCAATTGCACCACTGCAAACAATTCATCGGATAATACAAAGGTTCAGAAATCGACTTCAAACGTGAATCGCAAGTGAAAACTGCCAAAACTAACTACACGAAAATAAACTGTATTTTACATACTTTTAGACTATATAATCAACTTTCGAATTGCACTTACTTTGCCTGTTTTATTAATCTTTAAAATACGGGAAGTTTTTTCGTCGCATCCTGTATTATTATGGTATCTTATTTTCTAGGTGCCTTTGCACAAAATGGAATGCGAATGCCAGCTATGTTACGAGGCCTAGAATATGCGCACAGATTAAAAGGAAGATTGCCTTGGAGAGAAATTATTAAACCTTCTGTAACTTTGGCTTCAGAAGGATTTGTAGTGCCGAAGGAATTAATAACTGAAATATCTAAGAACACTGACTATGAACTTTTGTATGGACACCTCAGTGCAGGAGATATTTTACAGTTACATGATCTTGCTAATACATTACATACGGTGGCACAAGACGGTGTTAATGGTATGTTTCATATGTTACATTTACTGTATTTACGTCGTTTAAAATTGTTTCCGTCTCTTCTTCACAGCATTATACAATGGAACCATCTCGGAAAAGATTCTACACGATAAAAGTCAAGTTTTGAAACTGCTTCTACAATTGGCAAATTATAAACCTCGTGTATATTCAGCGGAAAAATCAAGTTTTTATAAACATGCGATATATTATCCACCACATATTTCGCTGTTACAGACAATGATCACATCATTGGAGAATCTTAATATATCTACAGAAAATGTGTCTACAATAGAGACACAAATTCATGTAGCTAAAGCATTGATACAGTCAAATTTAGTTCCATTACAAATGAAACAGAATGGTTTGTTATTTTTATATCATAATCTGTTTTACAATACAGTGGATCTTCGAAGTTCGAATGGTTCCATGTTGAACATTCCGGAATGTTCGAATAAAAATGTCCAGAAAAAAAAAAATCAGCTTTTAAACTCAAACGAAAATTCGAAAGAGACCTAGTATTTTTTTACTATTTATCAATACGATTCTTCGAAATAGGCACATAGCATGTTTTATATCGAGTAAATTTTAAATGAAATAAGTTCTTTCCGACGAATTTCTTCACATAATTAGAATAGTAATTTGATCCTAGATAAAATTAATTATTTGCCAGAAAAATTGCTTAAGATCATTGATAATAATAAGAAGTATTTCAGTGCTTCAACAATTGTATTTTTTCTTAATAGAATTTTTGTTTTACTCAAATATCGGAAAGAATTCATTTTTACACCTAATAGTAATAGAACTTAATTCGAAGATCGAACTGTCTTCTAATAATTATCCTAAACTATTAACTTCATAAAATAATTGTAGCCGAGGAAGAAAGATATGCTGGAGTTATGGCAATGGATTGGGAAGATACTTATGTTTGTATCATAACGTTAGTATTAAAAATTATTCAAACATTTTGAACAACATATTACTAACTCAAGTATGTTTTAGTGGACTTAGCGCGCCTTTTGGTCTGGGCTACATGTCGAGTGCTGGTTTCTTACTGGATAAGAGCGATACTAACAACAGTTTGGCTGCGCTTACACCAATTATTTTTCATAAAGAAAAAGTATTATGTGGATTGCGCGGTGTATTTGGAACAGACGATACGTTAATCATTGGACAATTACTATACAGTATTATAGTACGCGGATTAAATGTTTCCGAAGCTATTGAATATCCTAGGTATGAAATCATTTTTTAAATTCACCACACAACGCGCATTTTTCGCAGCGGCAGCGAATGTTTCGACTGGAGTTTGCAGTAGCATGCAATTTTACGCGAAAAATCGCTGTCTCACAAAACAAAATAATAGATATACAGGGTGTCCCAAAACCTGATTCCTGCTGCGATTTCAAACAACTTTTTCCTTAGCGAAAATGTTAGATGTGGCTTTGTGAGCAAGTTATACAGCAAAAATACTGATCAATCAGAGGAAGAATACAACCGACGAATTTCGGCGCGAGCAGTGATGGATTGTGTCTGGATTCGTCAGTTTTTTTATTAACAACTCGTTAACGACGCTTGATCTAACATTTTCACTGAAGGAAAAATTATTTAAAATCATCTCGAGAATCATACATTAACGGTTCCTACACTTATTTTGAAACATCCTGTATAGATATACAATACACGTGTATATATACGCGTCGTATATACAGGGTGGGGCAATAACTATTAGCACCTCAGATATCTCGGAAACTATAAGTTTCACAGAAATATTTGCTGAAATAAAATTGCACAGTACGAAGGGGGCCATCCGGTGGCGATAATAGTTTTTTTGCAGGTGAAGGTAGTTCGGACATTTGAAGGTCACCTACATTTTTTTAAATGGATCGGTATGTTTTTGCTTCCGTATCATGATAGAGGATCTTAAAACGAGTTCAACGACCTATTACATAAGGTCATTGAAGGTCATAGAATGTAGAGAAAGGCGATTCATTTACTACCAAAACCGTAAGTATTATCGCCTTTTTCTACTTTCTATGACCTTCAGTGACCTTATGTAATAGGTCGTTGAACTCGTTTTAAGATCCTCTATCATGATACGGAAGCAAAAACATACCGATCCATTTAAAAAAAAGGAGGTGACCTTCAAATGTCCGACGTACCTCCACCTACAAAAAAAACTATTATCGCCACCGGATGGCCCCCTTCGTACTATGCAATTTTATTTCAGCAAATATTTTTGTGAAACTTATAGTTTCCGAGATATCTGAGTTGCTAATAGTTATTGCCCCACCCTGTATACGACTCCATAGAATTGTTGTTTAGAAAATTTTATCTTCGCTTCGTCACATTTCGTCAAAGTGCGTGACGCCACGTATTTGAACTTTCCGCCGCGAAAAATTTGCGTCGCTGTGTGGATGAATCATTCTTTGAAATCCTTCACTATGTTCAGGTACTACTTGCTATCAGATGGACTTGCTATAGAAAGCGACCAAAAGCATTCTGTAGATACTCGAATACGAAACGAATTACAATTATTAGTACCAACGTTGCACGTGGATAGCGACTTTATATTAAAAAGCGTGAATGCAATTATAAAGAGAAAAGACTTGATGTCGAGTCACTCAGATAGTCGGGGAGGAGGTCTTGCATCCAGATTTTAAAAATTTATTCATTCTAACGACTGAAAATGAGAAGATATTTAATACCTTATTGTTGTTATGAAAATATCATATAATTAATACCTATTTTTATACAGACTTTTGTACAATAAAATTCGAAGTTTTATATATTATACTATAAATAATTATTTTACTCACACTTTTAATTGTTCCTTTTCTGCTTTATATTCTTTTTTTAGATCGATTTGTCTTAATCTAGCATACATTGCACTGGCACTAAGTAAAATAGCATTACTGAACCACCACATAAACGACTTTTTCTCGTTGTACCAATAGGTTGCCAAAATTGTTTGCGCGCAAGCTTTAGCGGTTCCACTAATGTTATGCGTCAGGGGAGACGTTACTTTTATTTGAAGCGCGGTCACGTAACCGATGGCGAACCCGCAAATACCGCCGACAGTCATGGCAGTCCAGAATAACAAAGATCCAAATTTATCGTAATTGTATAGCGCAATGTGTTCTCCATTGGCTATCATTAGAGGAAGAAATATAATAACGCTATACGCATTATTATAATAGGAAAGTAACCAAATATCGTGATTCAATTTGGGAAGAACTTGCTTCGTGTGAATGGAGTACAAAGAGAGTGTTAAGGATCCAAGTACACCGAAAATTGTTCCCAAAACGGATAACGAACCCGCGATGTTCTCTTGGTCCACGCCAAGCCAAAATCCAAGCACAATAAACACACAGCATGTAATACATTTTATGGAAGTCGTTTGACCTAGGAAATCACAATAATTGATTTATGATCATAGTTTTTTTTACTAAGAATTTTTTAATTATTTTCTTTTTTTAATAGCTCTTACCAAGTATGAGATACGTGAAAATAACATTGAAAACAGTTGTCAGCGAACGTCCCACATAATAAAATGCAACGCTAACATACTTCAGCGATAGATTATTAGTTGCAATCATCCCAGTAAACCAAAGGGATAATGGTAATACCTAGAAATGTGATAATCGTATGCGTGATTACATTACTTTTTGTTTATCAATATGTTATTTAACTGCGTTTTTAATAAAAAATATTACCTTTCTGATAGCATCTATAGTGTAAGGATTACCGTCAGGAAATGAAACATGTTTTGGAAACCATTTTGATAATTGACTAAGAGTGAAACAAATAACTAAACTTATTATACATTGATACCATGTTATAAATAATGGTGCATCCAAATTCGTGATATCACCAGAAAATAATGCTTTGTTTATGAATACAGTAAATATAGACACAACCCTGCAAAAACATATTTTTTATATACGCAAACTCTCTTCGCAGAAATAAATATTACTAAAGCAATGTATTCGTGCAGAATTAACATTTGGTTGAATAATATATTTTTTAACTTACCAATATGCTGTGACTACAAACGCGATATAAATAAATTTCGTGGTAATTCCATGTTCTAATTGCGACATTATTAATATTTTATTATTATTACAGTTAATACTTTTTTAAATTGGCAGTGTATGCTTATTTCTGTTTCTTCGCATTACTTTTTTTTTTATTTCTTCGATGCGATATCACATCATGCATAAATATTAATAATAAAGCTAGGTAAAGCTTAGTAAAAAAATACTGATGTTTAAATTATGTGTCATTTTGAAAAATTTGTTACAAGTTTTGAGATTTATTTGTAGGTTATGCCACGAAGAAATATTGAGTAGAGCGTGGCAATTTTAACAGCGACTACTGATTCTACATTTTAGATAAGGTTTTTGTTTACACACATTGTAAGATATCAGGTGTTCCACGGATTACTTACAGCCGTGGAAGGAATAATTCTACATGAAAAAATAAGTCGAAAATATAAGCTATGAAATGTTTTCGTTTTTGAAGCTTTTTGTTTTCCAGAAAATCGACTTTTAATTTTCTCAGAGTACGCATGCACTCAATTATGTTGTGATGGTTGATTGAACTGATTTCTGTTTCCTTATAAACTAATTATAGAACACATAACATTATGTATGTAATCATAAAACGTCATTTTTAAACATTTTCGCGTTACAGGCACCGTAATAATTCAATTCTCGGATTGATCAGGATTGATAGAAACTATAAATCGTGCGACGGACTATAATAATAATATAGGAACTAAAAGGTGAATGGTTGAAATCAGAAGATGACATATAACATGATATAATAAGACAATGACATTGTACATATATGCGTACACGTGAACATTATTGTATTGACACTTATTGACACGCTTCTATACAAAAGTAAACAAAAGGTTATTGTTCGACTGATTCGTTGAACTCGTTATTGAACTACAACGCTAGTACATGTGTACTGCATGCACTCAAAGAAAATTGAAAATCGATTTTCTCAAAAACAAAGCTAAAAATGGAAAAATTTTATTCTTCAGTTTTGGCTTATTTTTTCATATAAAATCATCCCATACTCTATCCACTATTGTACAATCATTCAGACACCCATGCATTATAAAGCATAGTAAACAAAAAGAAACTTAATTTTCTACAAAAATAGATAAGGAAACGACTGCATGGACTTGACATATATATATGCGTATATATAGTTACGCGTTTTGTGATTATATAGAAATATATTTGATTCTAAAATGAAAGGAATTACGGTACCGTAATTCCTTTCATTTTAGAATCAAATATATTTCTACCCCTGCATACGCATAGTTAACCTTCGGTTATGTTAACATGGTTTGCTCAATGCTAGTCGGCAGTCTGCCTACAGTACTGCACATGCAGGTTCTGCATGAATCTGCACGTTATTCTGCCGTAGATGTTTGTCAGTATTCTGCAGGTAGATTCGTGCAGGTCCGTGGGCAAAATCCTGCACGAAACTGCCCGCCAGGCGGCATCACATGCTAACGCAGGTTATAGCAGGGTCCGCACAGTAACGTTGTTATAGATTTTAATGATTTTTGTAATGATTTTAATGTAAATAAGTACGCATAAGTACATATACAGTACGTAGTATTGCCGATCCCGCCGAACTTAGACCATTCATACATATAGTATACCTATACGTAACACGGCCCGTAACATATAAGGGTGCGTCAAAAGTATGGAAACGGTCAAATATTTCGAAAACGGAATATTTTTGAGAAAAATGTTTTGGAACAATGTTTTAGGATTTTAAAAATTCTATTGAACGGTCGTATCCGTTTGACCTTCAGAGGAATGGTCAAGGTCACGTCAAGGTCAACATGATTTTTTTAAATGGAACACCCCATTTTTGATCATGCAGTGTTGAAGCTGACGATGAGACCTTTTCAAAGACCTATTTCTCTGGAGAATTGCCCAAGTGTTGAGCTTTAAATGCTTTGATGCTGCCAGCCTTATTGTTAGTATTATATTTAGGGTGCACCTTGAGGAAGTTTCTTGATTGGACTTCGCACAATCATGGTCCTCGCGTATGGGCTTATGAAGAACGATTTTAGCATTAATACGCATTGAGCATTTGAGCTTTAGCATTAATGTGCTTTAACTCGTTAAATGTTCGAATTGTCTTCTGCCTATTTCTTGACAATTCTTGGCAATTTTCAACAGAAATAGGTCACCAGCTAGTGTTTTGAAAAGGTCTCATCGTCAGCTTTAACATTGCATGATCAGAAATGGCATGTTCTATTTAAAAAAAACATGTTGACCTTGAAATGACTGACCGTTCCTCTGAAGGTCAGACAGATACGATCGTTCAATAGAATTCTTAAAACGCTAAAACGTTGTTCCAAAACACTTTTCTTAAAAATATTCCGTTTTCGAAATATTTGACCGTTTCCATACTTTTGGCGCACCCTGTATGTATAAGGACCCACGCCACGAGTCACAGGTCACAGTGTGGCAAATGGTGGCAAAGCACTTTCTGAACTAGATAGTGCAGATGAACCCAACACTTGCTATCTCTTTCCGTTTTATGAAATAAAAGACGATAGCGACGCAGATGAGTTCTGAACTTCTGAAGTAAATAGTGCAGCCAGTAGAGGAACAGAAAACAGACCTTAGATATTCTTGATATTCTTTGTCCATATCATGGTGGAATAAGACATGTGAACCATTCCCGAGATGCGCAGTGGTTCAAAAATAGTGGGAGAACCGTTAACCAATTGGCTCTGACCCAAAACCTAGAAATCCAATATGGCTGCTTTTGCATTTTGCACGCGCATGCGTAATGATACCTCCGAGAAATTTAAGGGGCTAGTGGCACCCATAGTGGCATCACGTGACTTTTCAGGTTATGAGGTTTTTTCAAGACAATACACTAACATGACGACTATTAATTCCAAATTTTAGTTAATAAATTGACTTGGAATTTGCAAAAAGCGCTTATGCGATCTGTTTAAACTTGATAACATGAATCAAAACATATCTCTTTGGACTTATGAAGAGTCGAAATTAAATTAGTTACATTTGAAATGCGCGGGACAAGTTTTGGGTTAGATGCTATTGGTTGCCCAAACCATCCAGCCGTCATTATGCGCAATGGTTCACTTTAGACATATAAGAATAGACTGCACATCACGGGGAAAGTGGACGGTCCACCTTTAGAAAGAGTTAGGACGATTGGGGAGGACTTTCTATTCTATCTCTTTCTATTCTTTTGTTATTTTCTATCTGTCTCATTCTTCCCAAGTACCTCCCCAAGCATCCAACTCTCTTCCACACGGACCACGGCTGCATGCTGACGCGCAGTCTATATAGTTACTATGTCTATGAACAAAAGGCGATACTCCGACAAAGAAACCACTCTTATTAGAGACATTTAGCGAAAGACAAAATGACACAGCCAATTTAAATGTCCGTTCGATGTTTTGATCGGTAATTTCATTTTTTAAAAAGAGACGAAATGACACAGTCAATTTAAAGGGTACTTGGAGCCCTTATACTCTTTGTTATTGTTTTATTTTCCACCATATGGCCCATATGATGCCTACGTATGACGTCACGTAGATGATTCTATCTTTGCCACAAGGTATACTCGGTATAGTTATCTGAAACCATGTCTAAGGTCTAAGTCGCAGATGACAATGACAACTACGTAGCATAGGTATATAAATGTTGACACGTGGTATCTAATAGTATTCGGTGATTCGGTGGTATTCGGCGTATTCGACTATCCTCGACCTTTGTCGACACAATGAACAGCGGAAGCTTATCAGTTGCGTAACGAGATTTGCACCTATCCAAAAACATGTTTTGAATAGTTCACGTTTATGCATTGTTAATAGACTGTTTAATTTTTTTTTCTCGGCGCAGATGTAAACGTTTGAAGAGTTATCACCGTTATCACGCGACGAGTAGGTATCAAATATGTCTTCTATTCGATTGTATCAGATTCTATGATCGAACTTTCTCCATATTTACTTGATTACCGTACTGTTTTGATTTTTTGTTTATCGCAAAGTGTATTTCTCGATAGTTCGCGTAGAGATGTTCAGAATAATATATCGTTTCCTCGTAAACAATCGCCTATAAGGCCCTTTTAGAATAATTGAATTAGGCTGTCAACGATCCTCGTTTTCACAATTGTTGACGTATATTCAGAATCGTCGCAATTCATTATATAAGGAGTCATGACCTTTTTTGAACGTTTTTCTAAAATTATCAAATATATAATCGTCACTACAGCGTCGTGGAAAATTAAATAACTGTAGACCCCAAGAATTATATAATATCGTTTATCCGTTTCGCTTGACATTGATTTTCGTAAGTGTACTCAAATTAAATAAGTATTGGTTACTTTATATAAAAATCAAATGGTGTCTGTGAAACTCTTCGCATTTATCATTATATCAATAATAAATCCTCAATAGTACAGAGTGTGTTTAACTGTGTAGTTGTTTGTGTATTCCTTCAATAGTTTGGCATATTTTGTTTTAGAAACTTGAGGTTAGTTACTGCAATCCCACAATATGTCTTATTACGAGGATGTTATTGTGGAAGACAAAGGAAGTGGTGAGACTTGTGCAGGAGAATCAGGAATTCGTCACAGAATTCCATGGAGCGACCGTGTATTGTTGAACAGTGAAGTACCAGGTTTGCACGAAGTAAAGGAATTGTTAGATGATGATGATGCGAGTTGTTTGGCAGAAGAAGAAGATGGAGTTGGGTGTCCTTTACCTTCGACTCCGGAAGATGATCATCTCCTGGATTGTGAGGTATTTAATCATAAGTTTATGTAATATTTGTAAAAACGATTCTTATGTTTGTAGAATGGTTTGTATTTCGTTTTGCTTGTTTTATTAAAATACAAATCAATAAAATTTAGCTGCAATAAATGTTATAAAGCTGTGGATTTAACATCTTGGCTTCGATATATTGCAAATTATGTATTTTAGATGACAGAAGTACTTAAAGCTGGTGTATTAAGCGATGAAATCGATCTTGGTGCATTAGCACATAATGCTGCAGAGCAGGCAGAGGAGTTTGTTAGGAAGGTAATTACTGATTCAGTATATTTAAATTTGTACTGGGTAAAATACAATGAAGGCATATTATTCATAACTACACTCTGTGGCAAAAAGATGGCAGTCTTTCTGCTTTTCTCTATATTTTGTTTCCTAAGCTGTATGAAATACATATTTTCTTTTAATAATGATTCAGAGCATATCAGTTTGTACAATCCACTAAATATCATAAACAACATTTAATTCTATAGAATTCTGCGACAGTAAATGGAAATATTATGGTTCGCAAGTGGGATAAAATGATAACGCATATAGTAAATTTACAATAATACAGTAAATGCATAATGTCACTTGTGTCTTTGTCTAAAAAATACGAAATATTATCGAAAATGGATCACGAAAAGAAACTGAATGCTTGTGAAATTCATACTATATTGAAATTAAATGCAGACCAATATTTAGAGGCAAAAATTATGAATCAAAGTCGAAAAGTAATAATGAATTTGATGAAGTAATAAAGAATCCAGAAAACTATAGGAAAAAGAAGAATACTGAGCGTCCGCAAAGTCTAATCACGCGGGAATGACGTGGAATATAAAGAGTAGCATTGAATTCTACAATGACTACAAGGTGAATTATTCAAAATTCTAATGTGGACACTAATATAAAAAAACGTGAGACATGTTTTATGAAAATGTAGATACAATACGAAGGCATTTGAAAAAATCCTTTGTTCATTGAGCAAAATCAATTGACTGCGGTTTGCAAAAAAAATATGTTCACGAATGTGAAAATTCAAAGAAAATGGCAAAGAGTGAATTTATTGACAAAAAGGGGTTTACTTTGGGTAAACCTGATGGTCTGAATGACTATTATAACGATTTCCGGAAAGACAAACACTTTTTGAGCCGTTGGCAGATGGCAGAAAATGGTGCAATGATTTGGAGCAGAATCAGTTACTTCAGTAAAATGGAAGTAAAATTTATTATGCAAAGAATGAGTAGTAAGAAATATTTGCTAAAGCTGTATGTAAGAATAGTAATAATTTAATAACATTAGTGAATTAAAACAATGCATTCAAGATTAGTTGGAGCAATTGAAGAAAAAACTTTAAAAAAAAAATGTATAAATCTTTACCATACAGAGTATTAATTGATATTAAGTGCAAAAAAAGAAGCTAGTAAATATTAATATTTGTTACTCTATTTAATTTTTAGTTGATGCTATAATGTTTTGCCAGTATATTTCCTTAAAAATGTTTATTTTTTCATTAACACAGATTCATTTGTACAGATTGATGAAATTCAATTCGATTTCATTCGCCTATGTTCACAAAGGCATTTCGAAAAAATATGTACAAAAAAAGATTGTTGAAATGTTAAATGATTTTAAAGAGTGCTATATTTTTGTCTCTGAGTGTATATTAGATAAATAACTTGTTTTTATAAAGAATGTTTATTAATTGATCATTGCTCGAAGGTGTGGGAAGCATCGTGGAAGCAGTGTCACTTTAGAAATCTCCCAAGGTGGTTGCAAGATAATGATTTCTTACATGCTGGTCATAGGCCACCTTTGCCATCGTTTTACGCTTGTTTTAAAAGTATATTTCGAATCCATACTGAAACCGGGAATATTTGGACTCATCTACTTGGTAAGATTTGAAAGGATCTTTAATATATTTGTATGTGAAATGAATTCTTTCCGATTTTTTGGTAAAATAAAAGTTCTATTGAGAAAATGATATAATAGCTCAATCATCGAAATATTTGCCATTGTTATTAATAATCTCACGCCATTTTCCTGGCGAATAGTTTTTGGTTTCACGTATAATCAAATTACTATACTAATCGTGTAAAAAAATTCGTCGGAAAGAACTCATTTCTACACCATATGTATGAAAAGTTCAGAAGACAATCAACGCAAGTCACTTTTGAGCAGAAATTAATTAGACTGTAGAAGTTTATGCAAATTTATATTTTTATAGACGTACAAAAGCAACTGATTGAAATAAACGTGATTGATATAAATATATTTTATATATTTTTGCATGTCTGGTAATCCTTATTTTTTTTACGAACTCAAAATAGTTATAAATGCATAAACATCTGCAGTCTAATTATAATATTAAAATTTCACTAACAGACAATAGTATTTATATCGACAACAAAATAGCCTAAAAATTTTCTCATTTTATTATCCCTGCTAACATATTTTGTGACTTACACTGATTGACTTCCGAGTCCTCCGTATGTTGATTTATTCATGTTAAATTTATTTAAAAAAAAATGTGTAACAAAATTCTTTATATTGTCTAGGATGCGTGGCGTTTATTGGCATAGCTATATTTTTCATAACCCAGCCACCCATAGAAATACAATTGGAAGAGAAATTGGTATTCGGTACCTTCTTCGCCGGTGCTATTATATGTTTAGGAATGTCGTTTGCCTTTCACACAGTACACTGCCACAGTGAATGCGTTGGAAAGTTGTTTTCGAAACTAGATTATTGTGGAATAGCTATGCTGATAATGGGTAGTTTTGTACCATGGCTTTATTATGGTTTCTACTGTGATTACCAACCTAAGCTTATTTATTTGTCGGTGGTTGTAATACTCGGCGTAACTAGTATAGTTGTGTCATTATGGGAACGGTTCGGTGAACCGAGTTACAGGCCGTTGAGGGCAGGCGTTTTTATGGGCTTCGGTCTCAGCGGGGTAAGACACTAATATTACTTATCTAATAATACACCATCCACATTATTCTGCACGCTATCATGCAAACAAAATTGTAATGTTTGTAGGTAATACCAGCGGTTCACTATGCTATCGCGGAGGGTTGGTTTAAAGCAATTAGTCAAGCGTCCCTTGGATGGTTAATACTAATGGGATGTTTATATATCTTAGGCGCATTGTTTTATGCATTGAGAGTACCTGAACGATTTTTCCCCGGAAAGTTCGATATTTGGGTAAATATGAGCTTTTCTTTTTTTTTTTTTTTTAAGTGAATATTCTAGTGTCTTTTTTTTTTTTAAAGCGTTTTTACGCAATTTTTATGGAGAACCTATAAAAGTTATTGTTATCTGAGTTTGTCATGGATATTTATTAACATTTGGAGAGTATTAAAAAATTTTCTTTGGAAATTATAAATACCGAATATCAAACAGCACGTATTTAAAGATAGAATATAGAATGTCGAATATCGAATACGCAGAGCTGCATTTACTACATTAGATTTTGAATATGTAATTTATTTTAATCAATTTTAATTAAAAAAAAAAAGATTTTACACTAGAATATCCCCTTAAACATAATGCACATGTAACAATCAAATGTGTGATTGAAACGTGGCGATATTTTAGTTTCAGAGTCATCAAATCTTCCATGTGTTAGTGATCGCCGCTGCTTTTGTTCATTATCATGGAATAACTGAGATGGCTATGTATAGAATGACAATAGGACACTGTACAAATCCATCGCAGGTGATAGCTTTTTAATTATGCAATGGACATAAGTTCGTGTTGTTGGATTTCATCTTCTGTAATTCTGTCAAGATTTAAGAGAAAACTATTCCTAAATCTGTGCGTGTCAGTAGATCTGTACTATCAAAGAACTGCTGGAAACAATATGGAAACACAATACACATTATAAACGATTATTGGAATGAAATTCCGCACTTATTAGAGCTAACGAAAACGATAGAGTACAGTACATGATAAAAAGACTTACTAAGGATAGATTTACAAGATTTCGTTGAAATTTTTTTGCACCTTTATAGATCTGAGTTCATGAGTTAACAAAGTACTAATAAGCGCAACAATTCAAACGTTCGTAATCAGATTTATAAAAAATTTCAGCAACACAAAGTAACGTATGTAATATAACTATTTATTCTTGTTGTTCCTTGTTTTGTTTAAATATAATTTATTTCGATTGCGTGAGTAACTTATTTCACTTTACTAAATAATAACGACTGATCTGTTGTTTCGTGCAGTTCTCTTGTTAAAAACAGTATAATGAAATTTTCAAATGTGTAAAAAAAGTACAGAGATGTGACAACGAGCAAAAATTAATTTGGATATCGATTACGAATGCAACCGATTTTATAGCGTAAGCACTATAAAAATGTAATATATCTTTGAACACAAACATTGTTAAAGCAATGAAAACTATTTGTTATATTACATATAAAAGTGTAAGTTTTTTCGGGTTATATTTGTAAGAAAAGGTAACGTAAGTTTTTTTTTTTTATTATGTGTGTGTATATATATTATATATATCCTCGAATGTTACACACAGTAATTTTGCACTCTAACTTTCTATACAAAATGGCGATTGCGAAGTTTCCATTTTCTGTGTTAGTAACTTAATTTTTTTTATTTACATAGTTCTTGTTAAATATATACATATTTTTGTTTCTTCATATTGACCAGTATTGTATTAAAAAGATGTTAAATATTTCTGTTATATTATTAATAGGGTCTAGTGATTGTAAAGGGATATCGTTGAACTTTTTACATAAACAATAATTCTTACCATTGGTAAATTAATAAAGAAGGAAATTATGCATTTCGTATGTAGAAACACAATTATCCTACTTTATGTAATTTCCCAAAATATATTTTTCTAAACGAATATTGTAGTATCATTTGCGAAATAATCAACTATGCTAAAAAAATATCTTTCTCCAATATATGAAATAACAATCACAGTATTTCAAACGAAAAAGATTTAAAACTGTTTTAAATTTAAACGGATTATTTAATAAAACAAAAATCATTCCATAAACTTTCACCAAACCAAATAAATCTAATAATCTTCGACTGCATATAGTTTACTTTATAATGTTGTTTGAGGATCATGCGAAATTATTATTTTTTACTGTATCTAACTTTGAAATAGGAATTTTATTCTTATCTTTTTATGTATATATATTTATTACTAAAAAATATTCATGCTTGAAATAAACATAAAGTTTGTTGCTCAATAATGTAGAAAGAATTTATGATACGATTTCTATTTATAAAATTAAGGTATATAAGGTCACAATTCGAAATTCGTTCCAAATTTCGAGGATCGATTTGAGTTAGCGCAATTCGTAAGAGAATCAATTTTGTGCTATCGCGAATGTGTGCGCACACGTGCATATACACACGTATACGTATACAGAACAGTGTATTGACATTACTGACCGATAACACGAAGACCAATCTCTATACTCTATACATTAAACTTTAATTTAATCAAACGACTTTAATTATTTAATTCTCTTCAATGTTTCACGACAGTGACGAAATATGTTCGAATCGATGTAATGGGAAAAAAGGGAATATCTCGATAAGACATCGATAGGGAGTTCGTTGAAGGAGCAGTTCGATAGTTTATTTCATACGATACGAAGTTGTACGAAGTACAACACCTATACGAGAAATCATAGAGCTGCAAAGTTCTTTATCATTAATTAAAATGTTTCACCGAACGTAATCAGTTTAAACTCGTTGTGTGCGGAGGTGCGGAGGATGATCATTATCATGCTCTGAGCGGAAGTTATCATCTTTGAGGCAAAGATATTTGTCTTTCGTCGATTCCGGAGATCGAGAAAACATGAAAACAATGTGACCGTACTTGTCAAATATTTTCATGTTTTCGCCGCAAAGGATGTGTAATATATCAAGTAAAAGGAAGATAAAGTAATAAAAAAAAAAGTCTTGACAGTGAAACGCACAAAATAAAAAGTACACCGCTTCGACGATGAAGTACATAATTCTTATCGGATTTTCCTGTTGATAGTATAGCACGAAAATTTATCAAGATGCATAGTTATCTATTCGTTTATGAGCTCAAACCAATAAACGTGATCTCCCTCTTATTCGCTTTACGACATGTAACTATAAATATGTGATAAAGTGATAATACCGTACTTATGTGTATTGAAAGCACACAGAAATAAAAAAAGAAAAAAAATCGTCTGATACAATAATGCATTAATGTATTGGTATTATTAATGCATTGATAGAAAAGTATTTAGTACTACGCTTCTTGCACATTATGTTTACTGCATTTGATAAAAAAAGGTAAACGAAGGACAGGAAAGATCTTGCTGTACAGTTTCAAAAGATTTCAATTTTCATATCGTATAGGATGTAGACGTCGACGAATTTAGTTTTAAATGATTGTAAAGTTATGTTTCTCGCCGAATCAAGTTTGGTTCTCTAAACGATCACAATGAACGATACGAATGTGACAACTGTCGCAAACTCAGCAACGTCTGTGATGTCGCTCGACAATGGTAGAAATTACACCACCACTGCGGCGAGTAATATATCCGACGAACCGTTCGAGACGTACGAATACTCCACAGAAGAAAGTAATAGCAGCCAACGGTTATGGAACATTTCCAAGCCGACAACGTCATTGCCTAACAGTACGCTAATCTCTTTTGATACGTCGAGCACCGGTGTATATATGTCCACGACAACAGAAGCTTTCGACGAATTTGGTCCGCCCGATGGAATAGAATACATTTTTGTGCCACTTGGCGTAGTGGTCTTTGTTATTGTGTTATCAGCTGTGGTATGGGTAGCGATATCACTTTTGTACTTAAATCATAATATCTTTTTCATTTTTCGCTTACAGAAGCAAAACTCTAAAGTAAAGCATATTATCAAATATAAATGTTTGGAGAAATACCTTTGTATTAGGTATTATTACTGTTTTTTTTGTATATTGTTCTATTGGTCAGTTTGTACTACAGTAGTTATACATAATGTTTTTATAGTTTGTAGTTTTTGCCTGAGAAAAAATGAATGATTTCAGTAGACAAAATTTAGATATTTCTTTTCTTTTGCTATTTAGTGTAACATGATTTTAACACATATAAATGTGTGCTATAATTTTGTAGGTAATAATTATATCAAGGAAAAGAAAATTGGAGCGTTTAAGGCACAGGCTCATGCCAATGTATAATTTTGATCCTGGAGAGGAAGAAGAAGACGATTGGGAAACTGAGTTGTTGGAAGAATGTTATAACAATCACCAGAGACATGTATGTATAATGTTATTCCAGCCATTTCACGTTCAATTGCACAAGATGTGCCACATAATCTCTAATTCTTTTCAGTTGCAGACCACTTACTCTTATATACGAGAAAACAATCTGTGCATAATTTTGATCGTGTACTCCAATTAATTTTTGAGACACTAATCGTTAAATTTTCGTAAAATCGAGCGAATCGGGCCAACAGATCATACTTTCGTCTTCACATTATATTCACATTAAAGTTGAAGGAACAATCCTTGTAACTATATACAACAATTATTAATTACAGCTATCGTAAATGATATTTGAAATTTTAAGAAACGTTTTCAACTTCGAATTTGACGCTGTGTTCGCCCTCAGATTGATTAAAAAAAAATACTATTCAATTCTCTGTAGTTTTCTCTATGAAACGTGAGATTCAAAAAGATGGAACGATTTTGATAACACAGAAAAAAAATTATATTTATAATAACGCGTACCACGCGCGTTACTCAATCGAGGCAAACTGTTAAAAATCTGTTTCAGTTGCGCGATTTTCAACTGTCATTCTGATTTACTGTTCTCTATCCCCAAAAATTCCAATATCTCTTAGATTAATATTTTCTTTTTTGTATTATCAATATTACTCCATTTGTTTTAATCTTGTGTTTCATAGAGAAAACTTGAAAAAATTGAAGAGCATTTTTTCAAAGATCAATCCGAGTGTTGAAATTGCGTCGAATTTGATGTTAAAAATGCTTCTTTAAATATTATTTACGATCGCTGTAATTATTAATTGTTGTATACAGTTGCAAAAACGATGTAAATGATGAAGTAGAACATCGATACTGAAAACGAAATGATGCTGCGTCGGTTCATTTCGCTAAATTTTATGCAAATTAAACGGTTTAATCTCAAAACTATTTGGAGTACAAGATTAAAATTTTACTTCTGTTAGATTGTTTTCTCGAGTGTAAGCAAAAGTAATCTGCATTTAAAAAGAATTTGCCACACAGTGGCAAATCTTGCGTGATTTGACGAAGAATTAATTGATATACTTAGCATAAACCAATTGTTTTGCAGCAAGGGTATCAGTCTATGGACACTGAAGAAAACGCTGAACTCTTTGGAAATCATTGACGATAATAGAATTAGTCTTTAATACTTCGTATTGCTTATAATTTGATGTATACAGCCACAGTATTCATTAGATTTATACATTTACTTAGTGTTCAAGCGAGTTCTATTGCAGTTTCAATTTACAGACTAACTTCGAATTTTATATAAAGTAAGATTTCTCAGATTGAACTCGAGTATTAGAGAACTTCTTTCCATGAAAACTACGTGATACTATATAGTAAAATTGACTTCGTTTATTGCAACGTGACAACCATAAAGTAAAGTTTACGCTTCAAAAGCAATTTCACAGTAGAAAAATGTAAAAAGGATGACTGAAACTTTATTTTATCAGTAGAATCAATTGTATACTATTTATAACAGTTTTTTTATAAATGTGAATCTTTTGCTATGTACTTGAACATTAATTATGTATATTTGTTTTTATATCCTTTCCTACGAACACACCAACAAATGAAAAAAAGTCAACATTATCTAGTAGAAGATACTCTTCATAATATAAAGTTCTATATGTACACGTTACGAACAATAGGTGACCTATAGACATTAAAAAAACAATAAATACTCCTTCAAACGATAAATGCTTTCTTTTTTTTAGCAAAGAAATTATTCATATTCGTACACTTTGATAATCAATGAAAATTACTTTTTGTTGAAATTGAAGAAAACATCTAATAGCGAAGGAATAATTATTGATCAGTAGGAAGTAAAATTAAGTAGATCGAATAATGAAATGAATTCAATAATACGTCAGTAGAATTATGTATTGAACTTAGAATTCTTAAGATTTGATTAAATTACAGTGTTTTCCGATTGTATTTTAGCAGTGAAACTCGAAATTATAAAACATTTCAGTTGGAATATGGCATCCTTTATTTCAAAAAAGAGAATGTATATAATACAGAAATTAAGAGTCACCTTAGAAGTTTGTTTTGTTTATTTTAATACAAATTTGGCATTGATAAAATGTGTTTGCCTTAAGAACAATATTAATGTCCACATATTTAATTACAATTAAAAAAGAATGTTTCTTGCACATTTTACATACAAAAAGTATTTTACTTTTCCCCTACTCCTTACAGCATTAGATTTGTTTGCATGTTTCCGATTCTAAATCTGGGCAAAAATAATAAAACACACGCAACGTAATAATCGTCTAGAACCGATTCGCAAGAAATATTTGGCCAAATTTTATTAATACAATATAAAATTGCGACATCTGTACCTTTGAGATTTTCGTCAATCAAATACTTAAGAGTTCCATTTTAATACTTAAAAGATAATTATAATACTAACGATAAAAATACATAATGTAAAATAACCAAAAAAGGTCGCATTTTTTTAATGTAACTCTTATGTGCACCTTATTCTTTCTTACATGAACGATACTATAAATTATGAATTGAGCATTTAAAAAAAAAGTTCATTGCAGTTTTTATTGGTTTGACCTGTTGATTATGATATAAAAAGCAAACTTAAGAGTTTAAAATTTGTCATTAGTTTCTTATAAATGTTTAAACAATAAGTCTGGTATATCGAACTAATTTTTTTACATTCAGTTTTCTTCCTCTTCTTCCTCCTCCTCCTCCTGTTCATCCTCCTCTTCTCCGGTGCTCTCTGGTTTCTCTTCTTTCTTTTTTGGTCTTCCACGACCTCGTCCTGAAGGACTTCCTTTCGGTGGTCCTTGCTAAAAATCAACGTACGCTTTTCATATATATTGAAAATGAAACTCGCTAAGTGAAAAAATTCGATTAACCCATACCTTCTTTTTGTGGGAACCCTTTGGTCGTCCTCTACCTTTCTTGACAGGCGCAGGCGAGGCATCGTCCTCGTTATCAGATTTTACAGGACGCACTGCATTGTTTTTATCAACCGTAGGCCTTCCTCTCTTTTTAGGTTCCTTAACAGCATTCTTATCTGTTTTCGCCGGTCTGCCTCGTTTCTTCTTTTGTTCCTCGATAACAGGCGAATTATCGTCTGACATTTTTATGGTTTATATCTCTGTAAAAATCAGAGAATTTTATGTTATATTAATACATGTTAATTTGGAGTCAGTGAAGACCAGTGTCTAATTTAAAAAGATTTTAGGACTATCGACTCCAATTAGAAAATTTTACAAACAATTTTCACAAATTCACAAACAGGTCAAATTATTAACGAACGTAACAAACGAAAAACATGCATACCCAGAGAACGAGAATGCACTAAATATCGTACAGTTATCGATCTTTAAACTGACTCGTAAAAGCCAGTTAATTTCAATTGTCGATAGTAATTTGATAATTGCGAGAAGATACGCGCATGTATTTAGATGAAAACATGTATAGAAAGAGAAGTGGAAACGGAAGAAAAAAAAAGTTACGTTTCGTTGAGAACAATAAATTACGCGCTTAATATGTACGCTTGTGTTGGAACATCGTCAAGCAGCGGTTATGCGACCGGCCCTTCTAATCATAGCGATCAAAACATGCTAATTATGCAGAATTATCTATCACGATCATATTCGTTGATTTCTACGCGCAAGAATCAATTACCATCATTTGTGGAACAATGGAATTATGAAAAACATTGTAATCCGTTCGAAGAAAAGATCATCGGCAATAATAAGAGAATGCTTTCTAAAATTTCCGCGCCCGCCATTTTCAAAAGAATCGACCACACCGTACGTTATATATTTTTCATAGCGAAATTTCTCCACTAACAATATATTAACATTTCAATTAATTAAAACGCCCGATATTAGTTCAAGACGAAACTGAAATATCTTGCGGAGGAGTTACCATGCAACGGAAACGTAAAAGCATTGTCTCGCTGCCAAAGGACTTCATGATCGACGCCATGGCGTCAGCGTTGTGGTAGCGTTCAACAGCGATTGCTCTGGTATCGCCAAGCGGACGAATAAATATATCTCTTGAAGTAACGATCGACTCGCGCGGAAAAGGGCGTCAAAAAATTGTGGGAAAAATCTGTCATCGCCGCGATTTTCGAACGGGACGAACGCGAACAATTAGGGACGGAAAATGAACGTTAACGGCTACTCACCTAAAATGCTTGTGTACACGGATGACAAAGGCAATCGTTCAGCCGGCGCGCGTGTCGTCTTCTGAAAAAGCCGGGCTACGCTTCCACCGTTCTATCGAGACGCTTCGCCTTTCTTTCGGCACGAGATGCGAACAGAACTGATTACTTTATTCCCTTTTTAACGATCTTTCGTTGCTGTGTGATGAATATTCACTATTCAAAGCTTCTGTAAGCAATCCGTAAATGCAAACGACTCAAACGCCACTTACACCGCCAAAAGCGAGACGCGACTGACCTGATAGAGACGATGCACTGTGCTCCGATTCGTTCGTTGTCCGGAGAAGTCTGCCCCCACTCTTTGCACAATGCGTTCATTCCCGCCAAAATGCCATGGCATTACTTAAAATTAGTTTTTAAAAACGATTTACGTTTTGTTATCAAATGTTTTACAAAGAAAAAATAGTTTTCTACATTTCAATTATGAGTAAATTGTTCGAATAATTTTGATAACCATTATATACCTAGACGAATTCAGATATATGTAATTTGGCCTGACAATTTTTCAACACCGAATTTTTTTTTACTTACGGGAAATTTCTTTGTGTATTAATAACAAAAAGCGGAATGATCTTCATACAGAATTAGGTAAAAATAATGCGTAGAAAGTTGAAAATCTTCAATTATTGCACCTAAAATATATGCTTAATTTTTCGTAAGAAATATTGATATCATTTGGAAAATCGAGAAAAATTTGTCAATGAGGATACATTTATTTACAAATTAGTGAAGAAAAATTTTATCAGTCTTGTGTATTAAAGATCGAATAAATTGATCGTTCTTGAAGTAAAACCAACATTGATTGTTTTCTTCAGACTCAAAATATATGTATCGTTTTCTAGTTAATATATGTTTCATTTATAAAATAAAAAGCAGTATGATTAATAAGCAATATGGCGAAGATTTTAAATCACTGCTGCCATTTTTCGCGAGCGTAACCGACTTTCTCTACTCTGTCTTCGGCACATATTATACACATAAAAACCAGTTGATGTCGCATTGTGTATGCATATGCACACCCAGCAATCGAAATATAGCATATTGTATTGCATGTAGAGAAGAACAAAGCAGAGCAAAAGACTCCAACCGAGAACAGCACTGTTAAACGGCTGGTAACAAGCAGCGGGCGGTATCAAGCATTTTCGGACATTTGTCATTTCAAATTCGCATAACATAAAAATAGGAAACGTTTAATTGATTGCAGGAAAATTTCAAGAAATTTAGAAATTACTCCAATTGGTTTTGCATATTTTTATCTACGAAAAATAAATTGATGGTAGAGATATTTTCATGCTTTTGTGTTTTAAACTAATTTTGAATGAAATTTTAATCGTGTAACGAGGTAATTGAATTGTAATACCTATAACGTTATTTCATGTAATAAAAATACTGACAATTACAGATCGATGTAATAAATGCGAGATCGAGGAAAATAAATTTTTAATTTCCTCGAACGAGTTTTGATCTTTGGAGCAGAAACAAAATTTGTTTCCATAAATGCTATGCTCCAAAAATTAGAGAAATTTGAATCTCCTTAATTAATTTATAATACCTATGTGTTTTCTGACAAAAATTTTTCTTCTTCATATAAAATTGAGCAAAAATTGGTTTCATATGGTTCATGTATTTTCTGCAAAAATTTTATATATCTTTCAATTCCTATTTACACTGTAAATTTTCATGTGTATGTATATATTACATAAAATTTTGTACTTGTATTGTTTTCAAACGTACATTATATGTATTTTCGACTCACATTCGTGAATCTTTGTTCAAATTATTAATTATGCTCGATTGTATTTGCATAAATATTTAGGTAAATCTATTACAACGCACTCACACACATATTTCCATTCTTCAATAACATTTCCATA
Source organism: Perdita meconis (assembly GCA_030770465.2). Classification (NCBI taxonomy): domain Eukaryota; kingdom Metazoa; phylum Arthropoda; class Insecta; order Hymenoptera; family Andrenidae; genus Perdita; species Perdita meconis. The sequence continues at coordinate 469,046 of JASKOS020000035.1, read as the reverse complement.
CATATTGGTGTATCATATAGTTTATTTCTTTGCAAAAGATATTTTCATTGCATGAGAAGGTGTGATTTTAAATCCTTGAAGGGCGTCTTTCGCTGCTCCCGATTGTACTTCGTTTTCGAATTCTACGAACGCAATGTCGTGTCTGTTCGGTACTAAACGCACCTCCTTGAAACCAGGGAATTGATTAAAGAGCATAGACAACATCATTTCGCTAGTCTCGTCTGGTAAGTTTGTGAGGAACAGAATTTGATTTGGCGGCTGTTCCGGCACAGCAGTATTTACTAATCCTGGATGTTGTGGAACACCAGCATGATATCCAATTTGTTGCGAGTGTTTGGCCTGTTCTTTGGCTCGTTTCTTAGCACGTTTAGCTTCTTCATCGGCAGCAGGCACAACTCTTTTAGGTTTCTTGGGTCGTTCTGCATAAGTGCCTTTCATTTTTGCAATTATGTCACTATCAGTCTTTGCATATTGTATCCTCTAAAATATAAACAATTTTAAGAGCTTCTAACTTCTATTGTTTCGCAAATGAAACTTCCAACATCAACAATTGATGCTTACCATTGGTTTATCGTAAAATGGAAAACCTTGCATTGACCTTAACGCATTGGTGGCACTGGCAATTTCCTTAAAAATAACGAACGCCTGTCCGCGCATTTTCAATGTTTTTAACGCTACGATATCTAATATTTGACCAAATTGAGAAAATATTGCATATAATGACTTCTTCAATTCATCTTTCTTTATCTTTTCGTTGAGGTTGTTAATATAAATTGTATTATTCGGTCGGATATCCATTTCTACTGTAAAAAGAAAGAAATGTAATGTAAAAAATATTAATTGTTTTGTTTCTATGATAACAAATTAACGAAATAATTGCGAGAATGTATAAATGTCACAGTATATTACGGATATGAAGTATAAAATTGTATGAACTGTTCAAATTACCTTTGTTGATAAATTCTATACTATATTTACACAGTAATTAGTAATACTTTTTGTATACTGTAAAACAAATACAATCGGTCGGCGTCAGTGGCTTGTAGAGGTTATGGTACATTCAGATACATCAATTCAATGAACCATCCTAAATGTAGATTGGAAACTTTATGTTGAAAATCTTGCATACACGTATCATTTTATTTTTATACTGATAAAGATATAAAAAAAATATAAACACTGTACGTAAATAAAAATTATTGTACAATTCAACTGATTTCGGAGTTTTTTATCACACACGTTAATAATTTTAAACTATAATAGCGTCTTAGACGTTTAAAATATCGTATAATTTCGAATATATAAATGAAAATATTTCGTGCGTAAAGTACATGAATATTTAATTTATACATCGCAAAAGCAAAGTTATTGAATTTTTATTTATATATCTTTCTCATAAAATTATAAAAAATTTCCTTTACTACATTTTTCATTCATCTTGGTTATACATATAAAAAATTCTTGTACGTGCATTTTTTCAGAAATATGAGTGCCAAGCCATTCAGAAACAGTAAAGGTGTAAATAAACCATTTCGTTCCCCGTTTAGTACTCCCAAAAATAATGCTGCACAAAGCAGTACAAATACTCCAGAGTCAAATGTATGCGAAACACCATTGTGAGTATAAAGCGATATTATATTTTCAAATTGTATTGTTATGTTGATTGTATTACATTTTTATGAAACAGGAGAGTTTCTATATCGAAAAAATTGCTTTTTGAGACACCTCCTGCTAAAAGAATACGTCTGAGCATAGAAAACTGTGAAAGCCAAGCAGACGTTGAAAGAAATAATGAGTTCTCTCGAGTTAATTTGGAATCATTGAAGAAAAGAATAGAAGAGAAACAAGAATCAATTAACAGTTTAAAAACTACATTGTTGTATAAGAAGAAGGTAAAGAAAACTAAATGATAGAAATTATATCTATATCATATTGTAACTATAAGATAATTGAGTATTTTGCAATTGAAGAACAAGGCAGAGGATCTAGAAACTGCCATAAAGAAGTGGACAAACGTGTGCCAAATTGCTCTTGTAGATTATCAAAATGATTTGCAAAGAAGAAATGGACAATCTATGAGAATGGCTGAAATTTTAACTTCTTTTGGTATAGATCCAAGTATTGTTTGTTTCTCTGCTGATGATGATACATTTTGTTAAGAAATGTACAAGTGATACCACATAATATTACTATTATTTGTTTATTATATATATTTACATGCTTATAGTAAAATGCTTTATGAAATATTGAAATTTATAAAATTTAATATTATATGTTCTACATTTAATACGGATGTGGTTTGAATGGGAAATTCGGATCGAATAATTCTGGATCTCTTACGAATTTAGGATCCTTCGTCATGTGGCCCATCAAACCTAAAATGTATAAACAAACAATGAAAACAAGATTCATGCAAATTCTGAATTATAAAACTAAATACATACCAGCTCGTTGAGCTTTTTTTATCTCTTCTTGAATTCTTTTTTGTTTATGATCGCATAATCCGGTTATGTGTTTGTCATAAATTCTACCTGTGTAACTACTTTGAAACTGAGACAGTAATCGTACATTTTTATAATCTGGTTCGATTTTGTATTTACATAAAATACATAATTTCTTCTCTTTCTTGAACGGATTATCAGTTACTGTTGGCTGCGAACGGATTAAATTTCAACGAAACTGTAAGATGTTCGAAACTACTTGATAAATTTAGTGCGTGTGAAATGATGTATTACCAAATCCAGATTCGAATCTTCGGTGTAAGTCTCGGTGCTCTTATTGCGACATGTAATTGATGAAATCCTGTTAGTTACAGTTCTTAAATTTTGTGCGATGACAACTCTGGAAATCATTTTGCTTCGTCAAAAAATCTGTTCAAAAATTGTCGAAAATATCGTGCTCTGAAAATAGCAAAGCATAGAATATGTTCCAAACAATACACTAAGAGTTGAATTCGAAGGATAAAAAATTCACGCCTTTATCTTTCTTGAAAATCAGATTGTAGGAATTGCGCGCGAATATTTGAAACCTACGATGTGGAATTTAATGAACATTTGATGAAGTTCATTTAATATTTAGAGTATATTATTGAACTCGAGAATATTTTTGTAATTCTATTAGTTTAATTTAGTTTTATTTTTTCTTTTAAAATTTTATTTTGTTAAATGTGTTACGATTAAATTCAAATTAGTGGAACTTCATGTAATAATTACTAATACATTATTATTGTAATTACAGTGAAATATGCATATCCATATATAGTCATTCATACAGTATGTAAGTACAATTGTAATTTATTTATTTTTATAATTGTGCAAACCACTTGTTTAAACACGAATAATAAAATAATATTAACAAAAACGTAAAACTGAAAATCGTGTGCATTCATAATAACCGGAATTTAAACTGTATAAAAACGTAAATTAAATTCATTAGTAAGGTAAATAAAATATACGTTTCATTTAATCGAAAATATAGTGAAAATATTTAGTGAAAATTATTACTGAAAATCTGAGAGTCAATTGTTTCCAAGTTCTCTTTATTTATTCGAACATCGAATTTTTGTACTTACGAGTTTATAGATAAACGATTTTGCCTTGACAATTTCTATATATGATTTCCGTTTGAACTTCGAATTATTCCAGGATGATCCACCATAATTAATTAAAATTTACGAATTTATATTATTTGCTGTATATTGCGTGACCGTATAATAACCTTTAGAATTAATAGTGTGTGCAAACTCAATTAAATTAAAACGAACTTTATAACTTTTATTAATAAAATGAATTACTCAATTGCACGTCTTTATTACTCCAAATTTAATTATTGAATGACAATGATTTTTTATTTTACATTGCTAACATAATTTTTTGTTTCCTTATTTGTTAAATCTAGCGGTTTGCACATTTGAATTTTGCACTTTGCAAGGATAACATATATATATATAATGATAATTGTTTGAAATTCCTCTAATTTAAATTTACCGCCAAATTAGCGCATGTAAAATATGAAAATATATTCCAATAATTTAACTGATAAAAATATTCTGAAACAACAGCAAGAAGTATTATTAAAAACCTGAAAATCAATTGTTGCTTATAATTCATTAAAATTAGCGAATTCCTTTTGTGTCGCGAATCGAATCTGATATCGACAATATGAAAGTCGATTACTATCGTAATTCCTTATTGTAAACTTCAAGCGACGTTGTTTCTGTTAGTTGTCCAACCTATAAAATATTAATCAGTGGGTGATGTTACTAAACGGATTCCGTCGCTGAAGTCTCTGCCACTCTATTTCCACAGCGCGGAGGCGAGAGTCGTGCCTTTGAAGGTTTCGTAGATAGTAATTCTGAATTAATATAATTATTAGATAGAAAATTGTCATTGACTAGTGGTGTGTACAGGTGAAGTGATAGAGGCAAGATGTGGCCCTCATTGATGGACGCGGTCAAAATGAATCCGTTTGGAACACCGTTCGTGACAGCCAAATGTCAGGGGCAAAGCGAGCTCACACAATCGCTCGTTAAAAACCATCACATTGCGGCTGCCTCCGTCGCATCGGGCGGTCAGTAATATCAGTAAATCATTTCTATACAGGAAAAGTCATTCAACTAACTTTATGTCACGGTTTTTTGCGAATTAACCGACTCGCGTTAACTGTGCGTGTCACGACGTCGAGTCCTCGTTGACACCTGCTTATCAGATATTAATTTTACGATCGTTCGTGCAATTAATCACACTCCAGCGAGGTTTCGAAACGGGATGAGCATAGTTACATAATCTAAACTATCGATAGATACTTGGTTACGTCTGCTAACGTAAAAAATTTGAACGTTCGAACGGATTAGCAAATTATGAAATCCATTTACGTTCGAATAATTCAATTTTCTAGTTTGTTTTCTCGTTATTCGTAAAAGTTTTTATAGTTTTGCGTGATTCATTATATAACAAAGATAAATTTCGCCACATGGCGAGTATAAAGTATATCGTGATACATTCAGGAAGTTATACATTTCCTCTTCTTTTTTCCTGTCGAATGTAGTTTTATCTCGCAGAGCGCGTCATTTCAAAGTCTAACAAATTTTTTCGCAAACGAACAAAGAATCGCGAAATTTTTGCTCGAAGGAAATTTCATAGAAAATTTTGTCGTCTTTGATCGTTCCTCGCGACTCAAAGGATTGCATAAGGAGCAGCCATTTTGTCGAAAACGCGCGTGCGGATATACCGTTCTTGTAGTCTTAGTTGACATTCGAACAAAAATAAATTAGTACAATGTTACAGTGGCCGCGACCGCGAAACCAATTAAAGATATCCTTTAGTGTACTTGAAAAGTTTATTATTAGATTAGGGCGAGATAGCAAGGTCGTTCCTGTCAATTTTGAAGTTCTGCCAAAGTCGAATTCCGCACGTTGCACGAGACCAAAACAGCTGATCCACGGTCAAGTTCTTTGCGAACGATTGATTACGAGGATCGATAACATCCGTATATAATGATTAACAATGCTTAGCGAACAACGGTAAATTAATGGGTGTGTGAATACTCAATTTACTCGAACACTCGAATTTAATCCAACTGGAGCATTCGAATTTTTCGAACTATTTGAAATAATACAAACTAGGTATTTAAATTATTCCAATGGCTCAAATATTTGAGCCCTTGTAAGATTTTTAAACAATTGAAGATGAATATATATATATTTTTTTTAAATATGTTCGAGTAAATAAATCGATCGTCATAAATTCGAGTTATTCGAAAATCTTCTAGTCGGGAATTCGTGTACCTCGAAATCTTATGAAGGCTTGAATATTCGAGGCATTTAGATTTTTCTAAAAGCCGTATTTTTCCGAATAGTTTTTCGATTTTAAGTTCGAGAAATTGAAACATTCGACTCGAACAATTAATTACTCAAGAAATTTAAGACACTTTGTGTTTTCGTTATTTGATTTTTTATTTATTTATTTATTTATTTATTAACGGGGTGGCCCCCTTTGATACACTTAAAATAAAAAATAACATTAAGATTCGCTGTTAGAGATTTTCTATACAGTAGATCCTCAATTTTCACTTTTCTGGGATTTCAATTATTTACTGCACTAAATTTAAGATTGAAGTTGGACTTTGACTAAAACTTAAACTATGATTTAATAATAATGTAATTATTAGCATTCTTATGTCATTATTATTGAGTTGGATAATCAAGGTTCTAATGTATTACAATATTTTCTCAAACATTTTATATAGTAAAACGTTTTCTATTTTTTTATCTACAGACAGCTGCGAGTTCGGTTCGAACAAATATTTTATGCTATGTGGTTTGGGAGGTATCCTGTCCTGTGGTATTACTCACACCATGGTCACTCCCTTGGATTTGGTGAAATGCCGAATTCAAGTGAACCCCGAGAAATACAAATCAGTTTTCAATGGTTTCAAAGTGAGCAATAAATCATTTTTATATTAAAACAAATCCTTGTTTTTCTCTACGCTTAGCCACATTTTCTTTTGCCTAGGTGACTTTGGCTGAGGATGGAACTCGCGGTTTAGTTAAAGGATGGGCCCCGACCTTCTTTGGTTACTCTATCCAAGGAATGTTCAAATTTGGTCTCTATGAAGTCTTCAAAGTATATTACTCGGCTCTTGCCGGAGAAGAGTTGGCATATGAGTACAGGACAACGTTGTACCTCATTTCTTCGGCGTCTGCAGAGTTCTTTGCTGACATTGGTCTAGCTCCGCTTGAAGCAGCTAAAGTAATTGTCAATGCAATAGTTTTGTTTGTTAGATACGAATAACTGTCTTAACTCGTTTTAAAAGAGAGAACAATTAGGACAATAATGTCCCTGTTACTATTTGAAAAACATGGCAGACACTACACTTTTACTATCTGTGCACTCCTGCGACTTCTCGCGCACCCAAAACAAGACAGAATTATTCTTTTGTTCCTCCATATCGTTCTCCCTACTGATCCTCATGTTTGCCTCGTCATGTCCAATATCATGTATATTGTAAGTTCCTCTAAACAACTATTAATTTAGATGTAATGCTTGCGATAAATAATAAGTATTCGTTTTAATTACGTAGGTCAAGATTCAAACAACTCCAGGATTCGCAAATACTTTGAGGGAAGCGATGCCCAAGATAATATCGGAAGAAGGCGTCGGCGGATTGTACAAAGGGCTGGTACCTTTGTGGCTCCGTCAAATCCCATACACAATGATGAAGTTCGCTTGCTTCGAACGTACAGTTGAACTGTTGTACAGTCACGTAGTTCCTAAGCCAAGAGAACAATGCACAAAAGGTGAACAATTGATTGTTACCTTCGCGGCGGGATATATTGCTGGTGTATTCTGTGCAGTCGTGTCTCATCCTGCCGACTCTGTATGTATAATTTCTTTTTCACATTGTTACGGTATCGTTTTACGCTTTCACGTTTGTCTCACGAACATAAATTTTCTTCGCGCAGGTTGTATCGAAATTGAATCAAGAAAAGGGGGCGTCGGCCGGTGATGTTCTTAGAAAACTTGGTTTCGCTGGCGTATGGAAAGGACTCGGCCCTCGAATCATTATGATCGGTACGTTGACGGCCGCACAGTGGTTCATTTACGACGCCGTGAAAGTATGGCTTCGCATGCCGCGTCCTCCGCCACCACAAATGCCAGAATCTCTCAAGAAGAAGGCGGCTTAATTTGAGAAGCGTCGATATTTTTAATTAAATTGTGAATCAATTGCAGTTAGAACAGAAAGAGAACATAGATAAATTACATTACTTCCCCCACAGTACATTGTCGAACGATGTTTTCTGCCATACGTTTTGAGTATTTATTCTGTAATACAAGACATCAGTGCAGGTACCACTGCCTCGGAAAAACTAGAAGTAATAATGTGCTACGAACGCGAATCGTAGAGCCTTGCGGTTCTATGATTGTGAAAGGAGGTGGCACATTTATTAAAATTAAATAGTGACAGTAAGTTACCTATAGTAACTGAAAACTGTTACATTGTAAATAGAGTGATCACTGTAAATAAATGCTCTGTGATTGCTCGATTACATTTTTTATTTTTTCTTCTCACAAACCTGATTCAACGAAACATTCCATAGTTTTCAGTATTTTTTGCATTAGTTTTTATTTAAATTTATATAATACAGTATGTATTTACATATAATCTTTGAAGTACCAGTGTCCGTATTCAGAAAAATATTCTTACTTTCTTTTATTTTAAGTATCTTTGTTTTTTTCGTACTAATGTATTCATTTGTTCACTAATGTATTCATTCTTTATTTAAAATAATGAGTCTTACCAAAATTATAGTATTTATGATTTGTAATAGGAAGCTTTATTTTTAATATTCAAAACTATTGGGTTAAATTTGAGAAAACTAGATCAAATATTTTTCTACGTTGCCGGACTTTCCAAACATAAAAGATAAAGAACATATTCCACACACCTTATTGTCATGTTTTTGTCACTATGTATATTTGAATAGCACCTGACGAAATAACGAAAATAAAGAATTCTACGAGTAAATCATTAATATTTAAGTACTATTTCATTCTTTTCGTATGCAGAGATTAATCGATCAATTCATCGTCCCTCATAATGTTTACAAAGATCGATAGATTCGATTATATATTTTAAATTTTGTTGGAAGTTCAAGATTCGGTTTAATACTTCGCAAGTACGTAAAGTGTAAAAACATAAGAAATCATTCAATCTATAACGTATAAACAATTTGTATGTACTATCTCATGTGAAGTTTCTTTTTTAAGTACGTTTTAGCATCTTCTATCGTTGCGAATATCTTGAATGTAAGCCGACCATGTAAGTACAAATCGCATTTTTTTATCGTTTCGAAAATAGGACTCGAACAACTAACGAGGTAAAATTGCACATCAATTTGCTCGAACTCTTTTATGATCGAATGCAACGCAATGACTCCACTAGAGTCGATGTAACTGAATGCGCTCATGTCCATGATTACGCACTCTAATCCTTGTTTATCCTCAGAATCTTGCGCGTCCACGTAAATACCATTTTCTAGCAACTTCAGTCTGCGCTCAATCACTTTCTGTGGATTTACTCCGACTAGTTTGTACACTTGTGATTTAAAGTGAGAACAGTTCGCAAAATTTAACGTTCCGCAATAATAAAAGATTTTTATTCCTGAAATTTCTGATGCCTGAAAAAAAAATATACACAAATTTTAAAATGATAGACGCGTTGGTGCATCAATAAAAATAACTATTTACAAAAGAAAATTACAGACCGCTCTGAATCTACTCATATCTAAATACAAATCTGTCTTTGGTATGTGTCCCAATAAACAAGTGTAAGGTCTAATGCTTTGTAGTAAAATAATGCCGAGAGACATCAATATGCCCACCAATAAACCAACATCGATGTTTACTATTACAACTACTAAAAATGTCACGATCCAGATCGAAGCGTCGTACTTATTTATCTTCCAGAATTTTCTAAATTCGCTGGCTTGCTGGAACATCCCTTTCAACGCTACCTAAAATATAAGAATAAAGATTGTATCTATTTCTCGATGTTAAAGAATTGTGGAACGTTGTCTCTTTACTTACTACAATAATCGATGCGAGAACACATCTCGGTAACGGTTCGAAAAACGGACCAATCCATAAAAGAATGACAAGCAGTATTAAGCAAGATACAATGCTAGCTATCTGCGTTTGACCGCCAACAGTCTGTTGAATCAAAGATCTGCTCAAAGATGCTGACACTGGCATACACGAAAAGAATGACCCAAACATATTACTCAAACCCTAAAATCATATTTGTGAAATTTGCGTGATGATTTCTTATGTACTGTAGAACCTCGATTATCCGAATCACAATTATCTTCATTCTCAATTATCTAGTGTTTCAATTAATTATTGCACTCGGTATAAGAGTACAGTGGAAGTCCGAGTAAAACTTGAACTATGATTTAATAACGTTCATCTAATAATTGTATTTTATAAACATCAAGTCGGATAATGAATGTTTTACTGTATCTTCAAAAATGGAATATTTATAATATCGTGCGTATTACCATAGCGAGAAGTTCTTGATTTGAATTGATTTTATAATTCAATTTGTGTGCGAATATTAAAGCCATCGATATCGTTATCGTGTAAGATACCATCGTTATAGCGATGCTATCAAGCGCTACAAGGTGTAGCAAACTGAACGTAGGTACCTCTGGAGCTGGAATGCTGAGAAGTTTTATCATGTGAGAACAGCTAATGATGTTAGTGATATAAAGTGGTATAAAAATGAAAGTGGTTTCATACCCTGTAGGAATATCACCCACTTCCTGAATATCATAGTTTTTATATAAAGAAAAATATCTTGAAATTAAAGTTCCGCTCACAACGGCAAACAATTCTATTGGTATTGGAAAGCTGCATTTCTTGCTTGCCCATGGCTAATCAAACCAATCGATAATTATTTACACGTTTTTATTATGTGTAAGAAATTATATTTACCTTTAAGAATTCGTTATTACAGACGAGAATAACAATCGTTATAACAGACATAGTCACAGCAGCTAAATTTGCATTTTTTATTTCTTTAAAAATATCTGCCATAGTCTAAAATCATTTTTTTTTAATTAGTCATTTTTAAAATAATAAATTAAGGAGGAATTTCGTTTTTCTTGGTTGATTCATTCGAAAATACAAGTCAAATGATAATAATATGCGCATAAAATAAAACCACACTCAAATTTTTTATTTTATATGAACTAAAGTTCAGATATCATGCGAACCATAATTTCGCGATACGTTTAGTCCGCGATTCATTTCAACTGTATTTCCATGTGAATTCAATCGAAAATAATTATGTTACTTAATAAAAGAATATTAAAAACATAGACAATGCTTAAAATTGATTAAGTTTACAAGAAGTTTATAAGAAGTTTAAAAAGAAATTCCCCTTAAATGTATTGCATACATACATAAATAAGTTTAAAATATCCCTTTTGCCTTGGTATTTTTAAGCCTAGCAAATCTTTGATTTGAGACACTAAAACATATACTGCAGCACCAGTTGTGAAACTGTTTACTAAAGTTTCACTGAATAACGTGCTTATGATACCCAGACGAAATATGTACATTATAATCTGAAAACAGAGAAATCGATTTTGTTAATATTCGCTTCAACAAAGAAGAAAATATTTACAAAGTATTACCTGATATATTCCAACCATCAACGTGACTGCTGTTGCTACTTGGATGGGTGTATATGTGTATAAATGTTCGACAGAGTCGTTGGTCCTTGTTGTGTTTGCACCTATCTCATTATATGGTAATGAGTAAGAACTCACTGTTTTCCCAGTCATCAAGCAAACCACAGCAAATGTTCCTGATGAGTGCCAATAATGTTTCATTGTTCTAGCTTTCTAATAAGTTCTTATTAAAAGGAGCTATGTGTAACTCTTCTGTAATAGAAGCAGCATTTTACTAAATTTATGAGTGTAATACGCAAAAACACTAAAAGAATCTGTACTGGTGACTAATCTTGTCCAAAATTTTTTAAATACTTTCCATTCTGCGTTATGTTCGTCAAATTTTAACAGAAAATTTCTTACCCATTGATACGTGCCTAGACGTTCCAAAGAAGAAATATATTAACACAGGAAAGAACGCCATGTATATTCCAACTATTGGCGGAACGTTTCCTAACAGCGCGTAAGCCATTCCCTGAGGAATATGCATGATTGCTACAGTTAAGCCCGAAATTATATCCAATATTATGTTTTCTTTCCATCTGTAGTCCTTCAACCAATGTATCGAAGGAACTATAGACGATAAACACGATTTACAACTTTTAGATTTCAAAGTGCTTAACGTTGTTTCTAAAACTATAAAATATTAGGATTAAAAGCTACATTAATCTCAATTATAATTGTTACGTCTAAGGACAATTTCATTTTTTTTAGGTACCAGATACTGTTGGTTTTTCATAATCATAATCGTCGTGTAAAGCTTCTTGGTCATAAATAGGTCTCTCTAAATTTAGTTTTAACAGTGCATTATGCTTCTCCATGTTTATAAAGAATACTCATTTGTGAACTTTGTTTGAGTGTCAGTATCAAAGATTTATTTGTTATCTATCTGTAAAAAATAGATATTTTGCAGTGTAAAATTCGATTTTGTAATCTGAGAATATTTCAATATCTCGGAAAATAGATTCATAAGTGGTTACTACTTGTTTGCCGCATATCGAATTTCTATTACATAATGTTTTTAAGAAATACACATACTTTTTAAAAATCGAAATTGGAATCATCTACTAATCATCAACGAACTGTTAACACTTGACAGCTTTTGAAAGCTATAGATCTCGTCATTTTTTAAAATCATTATAAACGAATAATTAGCAATTGAAAATGATTGCACGATTTAATATGATGAAATAACCTTAAAATATTTCAATTACAATATTTTAAAAAAATTATTTTCTTGAATATTCAAAATTTTCTCACCTTTTTCGTCAATAATGTCTGTCTATTAACTACAGATTTTGGTACCGTTTGATTAGAAAAACGAATCGTAGATTTTGTGCTTAGGATATAGTTACTTCAAATACATTCAAATACAAGACACTGATCACTAACTTTTCAAGTGTGCACTTTATATAGGAGGATGTATTACACAAATACACTGACGTAAATATCTTATTGACATGTGTCATTATCTCATAAATAAATTCACGTGCTTACAATTACAGTAACGTATGTATATTGTATGTACGATGATGTACGATTGTATTTATATATACTTACGATATCATTGATATCAAAAGGAAAACAATTTTTAAAAGTAGCAGAATTTTTTTATTATACGAAATTTTATTTTTTAATAAATCGGTGCTGGAAGTCAAATTCGTTCGAAATAAGTGTCGCATCAAAATGTTTTTCTTTCATTCTTATTCTTTCAGTAGCTGATATGATAAACCTGCGAGCACGTGCTCCCGATGAATTTTCATTGATTTATTTGGACACGAAAGGTTTGTCTGAGAACAACATTAAATGTTATTTCATACTTTTTATTTATCTTTTTTATACAAAATTATCTCTTTTTACGTTCATTTTTGTTCCGAGGCATTGTACATACAATGTAGATTATTAGAACAGATTTATTCACTAGTATACATATACAGGGTGCGCCAAAAGTATGGAAACGGTCAAATATTTCGAAAACGGAACATTTTTGAGAAAAATGTTTTAGAGCAATGTTTTAAGGTTTTAAAAATTCTATTGAATGGTGATAACCGTTTGATCTTCAGAGGAACGGTCAAGGTCATATCAAGGTCAACATGATTTTTTTAAATAGAACATGCCATTTTTTAGCAAGCTGACGACGAGATGACCTTTTCAAAACACTAGCCGATGACCTAATTCTCTTGAGAATTGCCTGAGTTCTGACCGTTGAGAATGAATAAGGAAGTCTACTGCTGTATCAAATAGTCTGGAAACGATCAAATATTTTGAAAACGGACCATTTTTGAATAAAATGTTTCAGAGCAATGTTCTACGATTTTAGAAATTCTATTGAATGATCGTATCCGTTTAACTTTTAATGGAGCGGTCAAGGTCACGTCAAGGTCAACATAATTTTTTAAAATGGAATACGCCATTTTTTAACAGGCAGTGTTAAAGCTGACGATGAGACCTTTTCAAAGCATTAGATGGTGACCTATTTCTGTTGAAAATTGCCAAGAATTGTCAAGAATCAGGCAGAAGATAATTCGAACATTTAACGAGTTAATGCACATTAATGCTAAATCTCAAATGCTCAATGCGTATTTATGCTACAATCGCCCTTCGTAAGCCCATACGTAAGGACCATGATTGTGCGAAGTCCAATCAAGAAACTTCCTCCCGGTGCACCCTAAATAATACTAACAATAAGGCTGGCAGCATCAAAGTATTTAAAGCTCAGCACTTGGGCAATTCTCCAGAGAAATAGGTCATCAGCTAGTGTTTTGAAAAGGTCTCATCGTCAGCTTCAACACTGCATGATCAAAAATGGGGTGTTCCATTTAAAAAAATCATGTTGATTTTGACGTGACCTTGACCGTGCCTCTGAAGGTCAAACGGATACGACCGTTCAATAGAATTCTTAAAACCCTAAAACATTCTTCTAAAACATTTTTCTCAAAAATGTTCCGTTTTCGAAATATTTGACCGTTTCCATACTTTTGGCGCACCCTTATATGTACATATGTACATTCCTGAATTACTGATTGAAGATGGAATACGATTCTGATGCAAATTGCAAATTGCTAGTAACGAGTTGAATATAATTACGATTATAAAACAGTTAGGATCGCCTTTAATATCTTAGCACTTACGTTGAATTTGCTTCCTTCAGTTTTAATGGTTTTAATCAGTTTTAATCATGTCTGAATTTTTGTCATTAATATGACAGCAGAACAAGCAGGTTTCTATAAATTATTTATACTAATCTATAAATAAAAAATTTACGAATATAAGGGCATTTAACAACTTACTTGCCTAAGTTAACTAATAAAATTTACATTGATATTTATGTAATGATGCATTTTTTTTATTACAAATTAAGATACAGTTATCAAAAAATGGAAAGTATAAATATTACACATAATAATTATACAATACTGATTGTTAACACAACTGATATCGCTTGTACGAAATGCATCTAAAAATTGCACAACTGAAATTCTAATATTATTTGTATGTGACAAAAAGAATATATATATATCATGCTTGCAAGAGTATATAACAGTTATAACTATTATATAGTTAATTAATGCGTTCTAAGAATAAATATTTTTGCTAGAAACTGAGCCCCGGGTAATTGTATCACAGTTAATAAATACAAAACATAGATAATCCCTTCAAATATAAATACAAATACAAAACGCAGATAATCCCTTTAACATCACTTTAGTACCTTACACAATCAATTTACCATTAAATAGTACCGAATTTATAATAACTGCTACTTAAGTCATTTTAATCTAATTATTAAATATGAAACCGTTGAATATGCATATGCAATCATTATGCAACGATTATAAAAATCGATGTAATCATTCATACGAATCATTCATATGTAAAGAGTTTATAGATTTATTTTACCAAAGCATACATATTTACAAATACTTTGCAAAATTGTTACTGTAGATAGAAATTACATAATCTGTTCTTTATAATTTTGAATTGCTTAAGTAAAGCGGTTCATTTTTTATTGCAATAAAAACGACTTCTCGATCGTGTTTAATACAATAAAGCCATAAATAGTATAAAAACATAAATATATAACACATAAATGTCATATCTTAATATATATATATATATAAAAAAAGGGGGGAACAAGCCTATAGATAAATTTAGTACTTTAGTTTTAACTTATATAAGTGCATTTCATTTTTTGAAGGGTTCAATTATATTTAACTTTAGAAATTGTTTATGTACATTTCCAAGGAATCTGAATAAATAAGGAATTCTTTAAAAATATAAATAATTTTGTTTCGAAGATTTAACTGAGCGTGCATAATAACATTTTTGTACAAATTATTAAAATATTAAAAGAAAACAGGTTATTCTTTTGCAACATTTTTTCTTTTCAATACAATATGTATATTACACGATTCCTTGGAATAAAGTTGCATTTAAAATGAAATTAAAATGAGATTTTTAAAAAAAAATGACATTAAAAGCATTCATAGAGCACGATTAACACGGTACATATCAATTTTTGTGCCGAGTGTGCCATTATTTATGTGTTGTACTAAAATTAGTCGAGATAACATCTTAAATCTTTCTAAATAAAGTTTAAAATGTTTTACGATGAATTGCTCTTGTACCATCTTCTTCATACTCTTTTTTACTAACCCACATCTTCTTAAACGTATCTAAGGATGCCAAAATGGATCCACCAATCCAAGTGCTATATAATCGTTCCTGAGGTGCTGATATCTATATATTGTAATTCAAATATCTCTTTGAAAAAGTTCAAAAGGAAAACAAAAGTATTCTATTCACTGTTAAACGTTATACATACCCTAATTTTTATATCCTTTGGTGCCATTTTACGTATTTCAGATAATAATCTGTCGCCGAAACCCTAAAGATTTGTTCGGAGCATTCATAGTGTTATTCATATAAATTCAATATATATTCGTTCAAATAAATTCTAGATAAAGTTAAAACTTACGCGGAACAATGTCGATCCTCCCGACAAGACAATGTTTTGGAACAAGACCTTCCTCAAATCCAGATCCGATTTTTGGATGGAGTATGTTAGTACTTCGTGAAGTCCTTCACACTCCTCACCAATTAAATCTGGTCTGAAGAGCACTTCAGGAGCTCTAAACCGAGCTGGACCGATCTGTTGTAAATAAGTACCATACTTTACATATATCACGTGGTATAAAACCATTTTCAAGTAAAATGCGTTTCCATGGTTGTATGAGGGAGTTCATTTTTTTCTTTTCGTCGAAAATATCGATTTTCTAAATATTTTTTTCTAAAAAAAACTGTGAAGTTTATCAATTTAAAATTTTGTACATATTTCTGTTATGCTTTTATTAAATAACTTAATTTTTTTTAATTGGATTTATTTAAAAATATAGTTGCAATAAATCGCGAAATTGCAATTGACATATTTGCCCTCTAATTCGTATAAAATAAAAAATTCCAATGTGGTTTTATTTTATATTAATATAGTTATCATTAGATTTACAATATAAGGAAAGATTTTTCGAAGCATGATAAGTATTCGAATCAAAATATTCGATTTCACTCATAAAATTGCAAAGTTTTGCTAGTTAAAAAAATATATCACCTTGCCTATAGGTCAGACGATAACTATACGTTTGTAAAATAAAACCTCATTGGGATTTTTGATTTTACATGAAATGGAGGACAGGTATGTTTGCCGCAATTTCGCGATGCAGAAATTTGTATTATACAGATTTTCGGATATCTGTTGTATAAGAAAACATTTCGAGGAAGTTCCAAAGGGTAACATTACTTTCCATAAAAATTCGAAAAGAAAAGATATATAAGTTGGAACAGAATTTTTAAAAAATCGAAATATAACAGCTTATTTCGACTTTGATTTTTCTGGTGCAAAAATTACTAAAAAAAATTGATACTTTTGACAAAAAAAAGTAAATTCCCCTCAACTTGCAAGAGTAAAATGTATTCAAATTATTTTAAATGATTACCTCCAAATAACTGCCATCAGGCAACGTATATTGAAATTTCTCTGTTTCAATAGTTTCTTCCTTTTGAGGATTGCTAGCAAGGTAGCACGCTCGTTCTTTAATTGTCCTAACGATCTCGAATTCCGCCGTAGTTTTGAAATTAATGCCCTCTTTACGTAGAAGAAGCCGAAGATGCCTTGTAACATCTCGTCCTGCTATATCGACCCTCATGATGCTATGAGGCATAGCAAAACCTTCGTAGATGGGTACAGCATGCGTGACACCATCCCCAGAATCTAAAACCACTCCTGTAGTTCGTCCTGTGGCGTATCTGTTGCATCAAGATAAAACGAACGTTATTTATTTTACGATGGTACTGTGCATACATTAAGATTAAATACCTACAAGCTAAGTACAGCTTGCATGGACACAAACAAGGCTGGAACATTAAACGTGTCAAAAAATATTTCTGCAGCCTTCTCTCGATTCTTTCTCGGATTAAGAGGTGCTTCTGTTAAGAGAACCGGATGTTCTTCGCAAAACGTAGCTAACTGATCTTTACTATATACATAGGACCAAATTCTTTCCATGTCGTTCCAATCTGTAACAACTCCATGTTCCATTGGATAACGAAGGGATAAAAGGCCACGATGTTCCTCCGCTATTGGGCCCACGAATAGATCGCCTTCTAAAGCGCCAGCCATAACACGTACGTGTTTGGGTCTGCCGATACTAAAACACGTAATATCAAAATAAAAAACGGTAGAAATATTCGTGGCTACCTTGCACGTGACGGTAACCTCCAAGCACACAAGACTGTGTCTTGAATGTTAATTAGAGTGTGTCAAAAGGTGTACGTACTAGTTTGGAAATCTGCATTTTGGTATTTGATCACCAGCGAATCCTGCTTTAATTACGCCGGAGCCCTAAAAAAGATATTAATTATTTGGTTGTAATTAATATCGACTCCAAATTACGATAATTATTTCGGGAGAGTTGTCTGAATATTTTCATAGACAGGATCGAGACACGTAAAACGAAATACCGATTAAAAGATAGATGGTAGAAAATTATTGGAAGGAGCGTAGATGATATGGTGTTGATATTAATTATTTCGAAGAGAAAGTGTAAAATTTTTGGCGTTACTTAAGAGCCGACATTATGGTGCGATTCAATTTGACATACCGATACAAAGAATGCAAAAAGTCAAACTGTTCTTAAATTTGATGGATAGCTTACGTTATCGATAACCACAGGTTGATTAATTATCACATCGTACGGCTCCATAATTGTGTTAAAAACTGCACTATTTTATGAAGAACTTTGAAAATTCACAACCGTAACCCCACAGTCACACACCTATTCTCTGGTGAGGTCTGAAGGGAGTTATTAACACCTAAGCAAGCGAAACCCAGGCGAAACAAAATCACTTTTTCTTACTAGCAGCGAACAGGTTCACCAATAGTAAATTCAAATATTTAAATTTAGCGCTGTTAAAATTAGTCTCTTTGCTACGTCAAAAAGTAGCTTATTTATTAAGAAATCTAATCGCTATAATAAATTATTTGGTAACAGTACATTCCGCACAGAAACTATTAAAGAATTCAAATGCATTTAGTTTTGCAGAAGATTTATTGTTACAGGAGAATTTTTTCAACGAGTCACAGCCAAGAGTTGAAAATTTCTTACGCATGTAACGCATATGTTACGCATTTTTTATTTAAATAGTATAGAAATTTCTAATAGTGCGTTTAAAACATTTGGATAATATGACGATAAAGTTACAAAATACATAAACATTATAAAAATTGTAATAGTAACAAAAATTTATTTTTGCATAAAGTAGAAAAATGATTTCAACATTTACTTAATTAAATGTGCACGGTATTTTAAATCACCGTCAGATGAATTTAAAAATATATTACAATACTTGAGATCACTATTAAAATAGTCTTTGCGCATAATTAATCCTATGTTACAATTTGTATTACAAAGTACTATTAAAACATGCTCCTATGCTTAATTAAGTTTTGTCGGAATTCTTTAGTAAAGCATGTATTTGTGTCTTTCTGACGTGAAAGAATATTTTTTCTTACAGTATATTTAAGAGAATATGGAATACTTTTCGTCAATCGATGAAAAATTTATGTAGATATGTGACATAATGTAACTTAAACGTTTCAGTCCATAAAAGTCTACTAAAATAATCCGATCATAAAATTAAACATGCCACATTCTTTTTAATATACTGCATAGATATCACAAATTTATATATCCAGCAACAAAATTCATTAAGACTATTAAAGTTTGTACAGTAGCAATGTGTTTTTGATTCTGTGTTGCGAAAGTAATAGTTCAAGAATGAATCTATATGGACTATACGATTATAATTAATAAATTTCTGCCATAAGCAGGAGAACCAGAGACGTCCAACCCGTAAATGGGTGGCTGCCTTTGCCCTCCCCATGAACATCTCCATAATTCTCCCATACGTATCCGGATTTGTTATACTGTCTGAAAATGTTCTGTATCAAATTTCGTCTTAAATCCTGATAAACACTCTTAGCTTTGTCTTGGTGTGGACCTTGAACAGTGGAATAATAATACGTTGCCCGTACTGTTAAATAATTCAGATTCATCCAAACGGCGCCTCGCCAATAAGGAGCATCGTGTTCGGTATTATATTTCATGTACAACGGGGACGTTTTTGCGAGCGATCGCAATCCATGTTTGGTCCACAGCAGATTGGGATTCGTCAAGTCTTGCAACACTTTGCCCAACTGTGGAGCCTCAGGATCGACGATTTGCAAAATGAATGGGAACAACGAAACGTAACCGAAGGATGTGTCGACGTATCTCAGAGTTGGATCTTCCAAAACGATTCGTATCATTTCTGACGATTGTACGTGCGATCTTGGAGGCGGCGCCGGTCTCCTTAAAGCTACTTTATCTGTATGCAATCCAAAATCGGCGTAGGTTTGCGTGTTCGACGACCAATGTAACTTATTCAATAGATTATTATCCGCTAAATAGAGATACGTTTCCTGATACTTATTATTAGAGGGATTTAAAATTTCGCTAATCTGATGCATAGTATCAGCAGCGAACGCGATCCAACAACGTAAATCGACGTGACGTTCGTCGACGTTTGGATGAGACGCTCTTGGATAATCGTCTAATCCGGACGTGAGAGTTTTCGGATTTAACTCTCGATTGGTAGCTCCGTCTCTGCCTCGCCACCTATAAGTGCTCGGTATATCTCCGATTTGTGTAGTATTGAACCAATTGAACCATGTTTGAAGACGGGGATATAGTTTATCGAGAAACTGAAAATGTTTCTCCAACATCTCGTCGCGATTACGTTCGAGAATGAAACGCAGCGTCAAGAAGAACGTCGGCGGATTCGCGTTCGTATTCACTTGAGTGACGAACTCTTCCGGGACTTTTGCCAAAGCCTCCGAACCCAAGATCATTTCTCTCGGTATCCAGCCTTCGACGTTCATTAAATCAAACCAATGATTTATAATATCCAACTCGATTTCCAAATCCCAGGCTGATATAAGCAAACCATGGAAACCTTCGTCCCATAAGAAACCTCTTGGGAAAAAGCTCCTACTAGGTACGGCAGTGTACAGAGGTGCTTTCCAGTAAGGCACAGGTCCTTTAGTGTATTGACTTTGCACTTGCGAATTTCCATAGAAATAGCCTATGGAGCCGATCATATTCGACAGTGTCATTTTCGCGAACGTAATTTCATCTTCTTTGTAGCCTTTCGACCTCAATTTAAATATCTTCTCGAACTTCTCGTCGAACAACTTTCGCTGCTTTTCTAGCGCTCGTTCGTAATTTTGACCAGTCAATTTATCAACTCTGTTGATAAGGCTACCTGATTCATAACTGATTTCGATCGTGAAAGGAATTATTCCTGATATCTGCGTCGCGATGAAATTCGCATCTTTCCTCTTTCCCTCCAACGATAATGGCGTTTGCTCGCCGGCTAAAACTATATGTTTTTTTACAGGTCCTTTGTGGGATACTATTCTAAGATTCTGTAGGACAGTTTCTTTCAAAAGACTTAAGCTAGGAGCGACAGTCGCTAAGAACGAGTGTTCTTCTATGTTGCCTTGTATTGCGTTTACGTTTATCGTGAATGAACCTAAACCCTGTGTGTTTCCTTCGACGCCTGTTATGCGTTTCTCGTCGCCGAGATTAGCTTTGATCCATCCCTTAGTATTTTCTTCAATGGCTGTATAAAAGAGCAACGATAGTTCTTTGCCATTGTTCGTTGGATCCTCGGACGTCACAGCGATTCTCGCTGTCCAATCACCGCCGTGTTTGCCACCAGGTTTCTTGACATATGTAGTAGTTAAAATAGCCGAGTTATCTACTATTTCTTGCACTCCGAAAGTTCTTCCGTCGTGTTCTAACCAGGCGTATCTGCGTGAAATTTCAAACATGAGCATTTTAAATAGAATGCTACAATATTATAGTAATCTCTCTCAAATGGCGCGACGAAAGCCTTGCTAAAATTGGCAGAAATCGAGCGTTCGGCTTGTTAAAGGGAAGCTTCTGAGGCATAGCTTTAATTGATTTGCCGACAGCTCAAAGCAGCAAACAAAACATTCATTAATGAGATCGAAATTCCGCATGTTCATATTCGAAATATGTATTAAAGATGCTGCTTCCTGGAACTGAAACGCGATTTGGAAGAAATTACTTTATGAAATAAGAAATTTCAGTCACCTATTTAATCTATCTCCTTGTTCGCACCAATGTCTAAGGCCACTACCATCCTGACGCAACGAATGAGGAAAATACCACATCAGTCCTGTTACCAAAGAATGCGGATCTCTGGTTTTTAATCCAAAATAAACTCCTGGACGATATGTACCCCAATATCTGTCTGGAACGTCTAGTCCAGATGCTGTGACTAACTGTTTTCGAATGGACAAGTAATTAGTCGTTCGTTTTAAATTACATATTGCTCACAGTAATAAATAATATAGTTTAAACAAATTCTTACCTTTTCTACATCGTAAGGAGTATTTACTCTGGTTTCCAGGTATCCTTTATAACTAAACCAAGCTGCAATAGCAATGCAAACAATGGTAACTGTAGTATTCAACATGGGTAACTTAAATTTGTCTTCTCTTCTTGTGTTAACGGGACTTGAAACTTTATTTTTTGGTTTCATGAACTTATCTTGTGCTTTGCTTTTAGCCATTCTATTTAGTCTGAAATGAATTATATACATTTATTATTTTTCGATACTTTTATACTTACAATGTAAGTGATAAAGGAACAATATGTTTAGAAAACGTGATTATTTATTTTAACAACGAAAGAAAAATTTAAAAATGTGAAGAATAAACTAGAAAAATATATCGAAGAATAGTGTAAATGTTTATTACTACATACCGTTATTTTTAATGCAAAATAATAATAAAATTAAGTGACAACTTTGAACTCAAATCGGTCTTTGGTTTATGTCACACGCGGTACATTGCGGTACATTTTGTTCTCACAGGTTATATTCGACGATTTAACTTATCTGTAAATGCATCAAATACATACTGTTCGATGGAAACGGAAAGACAATATTCGCATTAATATTCTGTTTAAAAAAGATATATAAGAAATGAATATAATGCTCACACGTTACATCGTTCCCTCTTCCCTATTGTAACATTGTGAGAGAAAATTGGTCAATAAATGCAAATAAATGTACCAGAAAGCAGCGCTACGTTTCAAGTCATTTTGATACAACATGATCCATTATTCCTATTTAATTCGATGATTTTGTTCATTTAAAGAAACAAACAATACTTTAATTACGAAAATTCCGATGTTTACAACAAAGTTATAATTAAATGTTAATGTCCATTGCCTGTGGAAGAGAAATGAAGTCAAACGATTTTGTTTAACATTTATAGTTTTATTTATCCAATAGTTGCATATATTACAAATAAAGCATTTACTATCACACGGTAATTATAATGGGGAAGAGCTTATAGCTATATCGTTCACATATCCACGTATATAGATCTTTGATTAATCGTTATAATGCTACCGTATCAGCACATTGTTTAAATTTTCAAATGGAAATATTGAATGTCAATGTCATTCGATCAAATTAATCGTTATTTCGTCGTGATTGAATGTTTTGTACACATGTTCCACTTGTTAATTATTTCTCTGTTCGAGCATAAATTTCCATCTGAATTTTTAAGCAACTATGTTACATGTAAAATGATCGCTTAAGTAATAGAATGTATTATGGTGTGAGAATATAATATTAAGTTTAGCGCATGTTTCATACATGTATTGAAATGTGTGTAAGTTTTGCTTACCCCTAATGTCTTAAGTATCTTATACGTATATATATATATATATATATATATTTGTTCTTAAAAATTTTGTTAAAACAATTGCGTATATACAATGTTTGACGATGCGTAGGTCTTCTCCGATACGAAGACTAAATAACAAAATGTTTACCTTAAAAATATAACCGAGTGTAAGATTGTGAATAATTGTATTTCTTAGTTTATAACATATATTCAGTAAAACATGTTCACAGCCGGTAGTATACATTAATTGCAATGAAACTTAAGGATATAACAAGTATACCTTACTTAATAAATTTTCATGTTATTTCGTATAGAATTTGTTTTCAACAGTAACAAATGTTCTTGAAATTATGCGTCCGCCATTTACATACTTTTATTAGAAGATATACGTTACGAACGAAATAAGAAATCATCGGCAAAGTAGGACCGTGAAGATCGTTGTTTTATGTAAAAGGCATACAATGTAGCATATAGGATATCCTACAACGATTAATACCACTGAGAATGAAATTCAGCCGAACACAAATCAAATTCTGAAGATTATATTCTACATTTTCGCCTGTGTTATACACATAGAAACATTCCTCTATTTGTTGTATCATACATTATAAGACATCCTATATACAAGCTTGTTCTGTTATACATTAAATTATGATATATAGAAAATCATTGAACAACTCATAATACTGAAAAACGTAAAGAAACAATTAATAAAGTAAAAGAATTGTATGTACGTAGGAATATCATTGGCATGAAGTACAATATCATATATTGTTCTACAATGTTCTTTTACAATTTTTACTATACATATCTCTCTCTCTCTCTCTTTTATAAATGACGTAATAATACATCCTACAATAGCATACGTGAGTCACTCAGAATAATGATACTTTAGTGTTTCACTAACTCAGGAATTATTGTTAAAAGAATTCGTTTCAATTACTCAAACATATTATAAAGAAAGAAATGTTATTTATTTATTTGTTCAAACTAAAAGTACAGTACAAATTTTCTTTCGTTAAGTATCAAATCTTTCATCTTTAGCTTTTACTTTATTGAAAGTAACAATGCACACAATTCATGATTTTTAGTGTTTTTATATTGCTTCGTTTTGAGCTAACATTAGTATTATATCAACAATATCATACCATGTTAATAAAATCTCTATGAAGAGAATTTAAATATTATAATTTTTGCAACAACATTGAAATAAACAGTTAGAGACGAAAAGAGGAAACTGATAAAAGGATATGCAAATAAGTAAAAATTTTACATTAATTTGTTGATAACTGAGCTTTAAAAATATAGGTTTTTTCGTTACATGTGTAAAAGTTATTGTATACATGTATATATGCATACAAAAATTTGTACACACGACTGAAAAATGATTGTGTTTAGCAATATAATATTCTATCCAAATTTGTGCTACTCTTTTTGTGTATTCATTGTTTGTTCAAAAGTTTTGAACAATTACTTCTATTATTTCATGTCTAATAACAACAAAATTTACGTGCAATTAACGCACAAGATATAAATGCAATTAAATGTTGCATAATGCGGAATACAATAAAATATAATTCTTTAATTCGATAGTGAATAAATTAAAAATGACGAATAATACTAGACAAATAAATTAAAATAAACTGAGTGCTTGTTTTTACAAACATTTGAATTATACAAATCTTGAAAATATTGTTTTGTTACTCATAGTGCTTCTAATTTTTCATACATACCTCCTATAACAGTGTGATTAAGCAAATACTGTATCTACTATAAACCTCTTTACAAGTAATAACATATATTTTTTTTTTTACTATAACCATCGATATAATTATATTAGTTCTAAGTAAAAGCAAATACTTTTTGTTTTTATCTCGTTAAATTCTTAGCATAAATAAATCATGCAGAGAAACGCTAATTTATGATTTAATTTTAAAAGTATAGAATAATAAGTTCTTCTGAAATATCTGGTCGATATAATAGTACTTACTAAAACTAATCGTAACAGTGTAACACTTATTAGTAAGAACAAAAGAATAAATAAAAAAAAGAATTAAAAATCCTTGAAAGAACTTTTTAAAATGTAAATTCGCTTATCGATATTAAATGCCGTGAACGTAAAAGCTAATAAAGAAAGTTGGACATCTGATATTAAACATCGTTTTAAAAGTAACTGCATATACATTATAACAAAGAACAAGTATAACAAATATTTTTGCGGCCAGCGCTTATGAATTAATATCTTTAAATGGATGTATGGAATATCCTATCATTCTTTTCTCTTCTCAAATAATTAGTTTTGATGTTCAGGTATTAATATCATTTGCATGGAACTCCCTTCCTCTATTTTGTGGGGATTGAAAATGTCACAACGCAAGTGGACAGACGAATCAGCTCATTTTTTCGTTACATACCTCTGTAAAATTTTGTATTTTTAAACTCTGAAACTGTAATTGATTGAAATGAATTTAGTTGTATTTAATCATAATTCAGTTAAAATTGATAAAACTGTAAACTTTAACTCATAGAAAATGTTTTTAAAGATAAATATGTAATAAATTTTAATTAAAACGATCGTAAATAATTCATTCGAATGCAAAAACAACTGTACAATATTCTTTAGAGGTATCCAACGCGTATTAATTGTAAGTAACAATTTACTTACAAATTAATGTACTGATTCGACTGGCCACTTGCGTTGATCACGGTTCATTTTCTCAAACTATCTTTACTACTTGCTCGGCTGGTTGAAGCTGTGCTCGATTCCCCAGGTCCACCAGCACCTCCTGTATCTCCGTTAATACTAGACCCAGCGAGAGATGCTGTCGGCGTAACGGGAGCTGAATGCCTTCTCACTTTAGTTAAAGCTTTATCTAATCGTTGTATGAATATGTCCACGTCTGATCTCTTCATGCCTAATGTTGCAGCAGCGGTTAAATACGGTATCGGATAATTACTATTATGTGCTCCCCAGCCTAAATACATTCGTATTAGTTAAGTTTAGCA
Source organism: Perdita meconis (assembly GCA_030770465.2). Classification (NCBI taxonomy): domain Eukaryota; kingdom Metazoa; phylum Arthropoda; class Insecta; order Hymenoptera; family Andrenidae; genus Perdita; species Perdita meconis. The sequence goes on along the minus strand of JASKOS020000035.1, from coordinate 442,485 downwards.
GTCATGAACTCTGATAACATGAAAACGCGTTAACAACTTGTTTAATACGAACCTTCGAATTTATACGAAGCAACAAGTTTACACTCTGTAGATGCTATTACTCTTGCACCACTAATGTTACGTAGAAATAATATTGAACGCAGCATATTAACTTGTTGCAAGCCATTGTGATGATTTAAGAACTGAAGGGTCATTCCCATTGATATCGGGTTTCCTTTAGTGTCCAACAATTTCTCGTCGTACCTCGCTGCCAGTTTCCCTAATTCTTCTTTTAAGTACGAATACATTTCTTTACGTTGCGTTATTAACTGCTTGTAACCCGCCATTCCCAAACTCAACAACGTTATCATTACATCCATGATAGAGCTGGCGCTCGCACGACCCGGATACATTTTTGATATGCGATCTAACAGATTTTTGTCGAACGAACCGATAACTGCGCCGCCGACTGGCACCAGAAAGTTCTTGTCTGTACTTTGAACGAACGCGTCGACGCGGCCTTTCCGCGACGCTTCTTGTATGAGATGCATGCACCTTGTACTCTGCAAGCTTTTGATAAATAGAATGCAGTAAACAGTTTGTTTAAACGCTTCAGGACTGCGTAAGAAAATGCAGAACTACTTACCCATATGCGTTATTTACTAAATGAGGAATATTGTATTGAGTGCAAAGCGCAGCGATAGAATCAATTGAATCGCTTGCTCTTGGCGCGAAACAACTAGTTGTTGTGAGTACGCAAGCAACGCTTTCGCCTAAAGCCACCATTTGAGATTCGAGTCTCTGCATGTCTGTCTTCACTTCGTCCCCAACTATTTTTGTTTCGATAACAATGGGTTCTAATCCGGCTGTGAATATTGACTTGAAACACGACTTCTGGTCGATCCTGGACCAGAGAACGTACTTTGCTCGTGGCCTGTCCCGTTTGAACGTTAACATACACAGTACCAAGCTCATTCCTGTAGCCATCGGTGATAAAAAACAACCTGCTATACTTTTCACGCCTGCAATAGAAAATATTTAAGTCTAATGTTTTTTTTATTTCTATTAGATAGCGTGGAAGGCAGTCTTACCCATATATCGAATAACTTCGAGTACCAAAGCATTTGTTAATTTATACATTAAACTACTTCCAGCTGCCTTTGGCTGTACTTCTTCCAAATCGCTCGATCTACCTATGCCGTGACCCATTCGAAAGTGTCGTCTTGCAACAATGTTTGATATAATTCTTGCTTCGCGTTCTCCAACGCTACAGTTGGATGGAAAATTGTTGCTATCCATTTGCGACAGATCTGAGAGGAATGCTTCTATCGTTGCTTCGTCCCAACCCTCTTCTGGCCATTTTTGCTATTTATAAAACATTTAGAATAAATGATATTAGCCATTCGCCCATTGTATTTGATAGTTTGTAATTTTAAAGGAAGCCTTACGTGTTCAATGAAGTGCCTTATGAGATTTTCTCGTGTCTTTTTGGCATTTAAACCTTGCTGTACGTAGGTCGAAGGAATAAGCTTTTCTGCTAAACTGAATGCCTGATTATTCATCTTCTTGGTTTACCCAATTTTTTTTTCAAATGTTTAGGCCACAAGTGTTAGGAAGTATGATGTTTCAGCATACCATTGCTTTTAATAATTAATGTAAGATTAAAACAGTTATTGAATTATAGTTAACATTGATTTGTGATGCACATTGTAAAGTGCAAGAAAAATATTCGATGCTAAATATTAAAATCTTGTAACTTGTAATATTTAATATATGTACAATTGTAGGTATAATTTTTAAATAAAGTCGATAAGATTTGAAGCAATAACGAAACTTGTATGATATAACGTGCAATAAATGCGAAAAGTATTTGAGAAAATAAAAGACAAATTGTTTTTCAGATAAAAATGAAATTTATTAAGAAATTATATACATATTTCATGTTGTAACATCAAAGAAATAGACAGGAAAACAAGTGTATAACGTAAAGAATATAAATTACAACTATATGACAATGAAATATTGAAAAATGGATTTAATACATTAAAAAAAATCCTCTCTTTAGACGCGACATTATAAGTATAATTTAAAATGCTGATCAGAACGAAACAAAACGTTCGAATAAAATCGTGGTGACGATCACAAGTAACGGTGTCGTACAAAACGTTACAATCGTGTTTCCGAATCGGTCCGAGAAAAAAGTGTAACAATAAGATCGAACAGAGATTGCAGGCTAGATCGATGTAAAGGTTATGTGTATTTGGATTACTTTGAACTATCGATATACGAGACTACGTGTTCTATCGAGTGTTAAAATAATAACAGTACGGTAACGCAACAGTGAATGACAGTATTAGCGGACGTGTGAAAGAAAGACTGTTGACTTTAAAAGTGACACAGTTTCGCTGGGTGGTCCAAAAGCGACAGAGAAAAAAATGGGTTGGGCTACGGGATGAGATTTTCGTGTGGCGGTGCACCGATAAATCATGCACTACCTGACGCATTCCAAAGAGGCTCCAAGCCGTAATTTCATACGTTCACTCGTATTAATGAGACCTCGCGAACACGGACACGACCAACGTCGTCGCCATCCGGGATCATCCGGGATGATCGTCACCAGACGCACAGGTTGTTAGGTTATGTCGTGTCGAGGTCACCTAAATCGGATTAATTTTACGCAATAGAGAGGATGCAACGTAATTGTTTGGCCACAGGGGCCTCGGGACTGCGTCTCGATTGTTGTTGGTTACACGATGTGTACCGCGGACGCGTGGAGATTCGCGAAAATTGCCAACTACGGGATTTTACCTCGAATTATGGCGTTCAGGCGACAGCGGACGGACGGGTTACGCACGGCGCTACGAACGAATTCGTCCGCCGCCTTTACAGGTCAAAGTGATACGCGTGCAATTCGCAACTCAACTGTCCGGCAGGTGCATCATTTACTGATTAATTACCCTACTCCTTCCTTGCATTCAAATCATCGATCATCACACGCTGATACGAAAAATGGACATGTCGAGTAGTGCCGAGACAGCGAATTTTAAGTATGTCACATAATATAACTCTACAAATTTTTCTATACATTTTAGACATTAATTATAGCGTTGTACGAGCTGTTCGACCGTTTTGCATAATCTATTTTAAATGGTGAGCAGAGTCCGTTCTCTATTTTTTTATTAATATTTATCAACTTTCGTTTTATCGATTTTGATGATTTGCCGCGTTTTTATTTTATAGAATGAAAGTAGTATCTTAAATGATTCTGTGCATGCGTGGATAGCGTTCGAAATTTTTTTTGCATTTTATAGAGAAATGATTATTTTATAATATCTTTTATTTAGTATCTTGATGTTATCCTTATGACGCTTCGTATTTATTCAACGCGTGACAGAAATTTGTTTATCGTTTACAAGGTTGAACGTATTTCGACAATTTTGGTAATTCGAATATTTAAATTCTCTAATTTGGCGCCGTTTTCGTGTTTCCAATGTACAGTCTCGCATGAAATTATGTAATCATTTTATTCTTTGTGCTTACTCTTACATGTAATTTGATGTTATCAATGAACCAAGCCAAGATTAATAATACTTTGTCGCTTTCGCATCGACCGTATCACGTGTAATTGACATTCTACTAATTCAATTCATGATAAATATAATAACTCAAGAAAATGCATAGCTTAGACTGTACTCCAGCTGCACACGTCTAAATTTATCATTCCATAAAAGGAACAATTGCATTTGTTTCGCGAATTGAAATTGATTTTCGACGTAACTGTTACGCTATATACTATATATAGTCGTCGCCGTCGCAGTTAGCCATGCGAGTAATTCGTTTGCCCTGAACGTGTCCGGTTTGCTCCAAGTGGAGTAGGAACTCTTCGATTTTCTGCATTGGTATACTTGCTCGCAGCTCGCAGGTCAACGCTTCAGTCAACTGACCTCAGTGCGCGGCGAGGTTTACATTGTGTGACAGTGTTGAATTAGTGCTCAAATGACAAGTCGTTGTGTAGTGTGTCGGTGTATAATCTATACAGAAAAAATATTCTGAATCTTGCTCGTATTTGTACACAGAATCCTCGACATAATTGTAAGAATTCCTCCTCAGTAGATGCATTGTATTTCACTGATAACGAACACGTCCTGCGAACACGGTATCAATGTAATGGCCGTATAATTTTTCGTAACTTTTTGTTAACAACGTTTTACCGAATGCATCTTGCATCGTGACAATTTGTTTCGTGTTCAAGTATTTCCCATGATCGAATTATTCCGTCGACTCAAGGTGCAACTTTTCTCTGTACACTGACGAATTTTTATAAAAATTGACGTAAAAGAGATTAACCGTCAAGTAATGTTTAGAATTTTACAAATAGAGTGTTCACGATACGATGAATGTATTGACGTTTCCTTTTTTGTGATATAGTTCCATACATGCAGTGGGTTATGTTGCATGGAAGGATTGATTTATTATACACATGTATATTTCGAGGGAGGCGATGCTGAGGTTCACAAGATATTATTTGTGTTCGATTTTGACTGTGGTTGAAAAATCATTTCATTTCCGATACGTTTATTTCGATTTCTTTGCAAATATATGTGCATATCGTTTATTTTACGAAACAGTGTTATTTAGCGACACTTTTGCAATTGTTCTGTGATTTTGAACATTTCAAACACGAGCGAAATATTTCGAGGAATTGACGAGCTTTTTTTCTGATTCAATTTTATAGGTAAACATGGATCTGGAAAATTGTAATTCCCACGGAGATCATGACAATACCACATCTCAGAACGAAAATGACCCCAGCGGAACCAGAAAATGGTACCGGCAAGCTAGCCAAAGGTTAGTGCCATTTTTTTCGTAATGTATTTTTCGTACTTGATTTACTAGTAAAATAGCGAAATTTAATTAATAATAGAAGTAATAATAATAATCATTATTAGACTGCGAATTTTTATGCAAAAGGAAATGTTTACGTTCAAAAATAAAAAATTGGAACTTGAATAATAGTATGTTTAATTTTGTAAACGTACTAACTCGAATTATATTTTTGATTTTTAACGATTTCAGATTTTTTTTCATATTTCGGTGCCATAAATGCATAAAATCCGCAGTTTAATCATTATGATAATAATAAGGCGTAAAATCTTAAAATATCGTGACTTGAAAAAATATTGATTTACCGTTTTATTGAAATAATCTTGTGGGAATTAAATGTTTAAAAAATTAAAGAAAAGTAGTGAGGAAATAATTTACTCCTAATGGACAGTTTTCGTTGCTATTATTTCCGTCTTAACAATCACTGATAAAGCGTTCAAGATCCGCCAAATGGAAGATTTTACGATATTCACGGAACCTTCAAGAGCAAAACTTCCTACGCATTGTCAGACGCGGTTTCGATCATAGCGCTCGAAAATAACTCGTTGAACTTAAATATATATTTCCTTCGTGTTCCTGAATATTTTAACATGCAACCCGAGTTCATTATTCGTCTACAACGTTTTTTCTACTTGAAAAAAAGCATAGTTACATGTATCTTTCGATCCACGAGCGAAGGCGTGCTCACGTAGTCACGTGTCTCGTTCCACGAAGATGCGCAAATCTTCACTATTTCACTGCAAGGTTAATTACGAAAGCACAGCCAAAACAAGCTTATCTCGTTCAGGAAGATTTGATAAGAGAACATTTAAGGCGTCGTCGTTTAGAATGACCTAAAACGATTTTTGTACGAATTGTCTTGCGGCAAATGCATTAATCTTGACGATAATGTCGGAATTGCGTTTTAATGATTTTGAGTAGCATTTGGCAGCAGCGAAGCTATCGACGGTTAATGCAGCTTATCGGTAATTTTCGATGATAAGAATTCAGTTCAGTTTTTGTCAACATTCGGATTATTGGCGTAGTTCGTTAACCTTTTATTTGTTTTGACAATCGTTGATGTGATTTTTATGGTCTAATGTTGATGATTCTTTCTGTCGGAAAGTGAAATTTCGACGAGCTGGGTGTAACTATGGTTCATCGATAAGTCTGTGTTTTATATTCTTTTGTTTGAGGGGATTCAGCAATTTTTATTTTATTCAAGTGTATTGATATAGTACAGTAACACTTCGATTATCCGACTTAATATTTATAAAATAAAATACTCGTAACTAGTAGAAAATATTCTACTTAATAATAATTCATAGTTCAAGTTTTTTATTGCACTATACCTAGTGCAATAATTAATTGAAACTTTATGTAATTAAAAATAAGGATAATTATGATTCAGAAATCGAGATTCTACTGTATTTTCTTCGCAATTTTTCTGATATATTGCTGTCCTATAAATTCGTGCGGTTTTTATGAGGATAAAATGAAAATCGAATGAAAATGACGAGAAGATTTGGGAAGATTTAGTTTTCATGAGAAACGTTTAGAAACTAAATAGCAAGAAGTAGTAAAAATAATACTAATAATTAGGCAGCAGATTTTTATGCATTTATAATTGCAACTTTGCAGCCAAAAAGGATGTGGCTCCATTTTTACTTGTTTGAAGTAAATTAGAAAAAAGTGTTTATAAAATAACTAAAACTAAAATATTTAAGAGATTTCGGTAATTTATTAGTTTATCCTGTGATTAATCGAAGGAATTTTTTAATTATTATGTTAAAACACAATGATGACTTTTTAAAGTAAAAGATTTTCGGGACAAAAAACGGATATTTTTTTGATAAAATTAAAAAAATTGAAAAAGAAATCCTTCGGCTTCCTGACCGCGAATAATACTTTCACATTATATACTGAACTCTAGTTGAAAAAATACGATACTTTCACAAATTAAGTAGTAGTTGTTCAATTGCTAAGTGTCCATTTCTATGTATTTACTCTAAAAGCTTCACTTCCTTCTAATTGTACGTTATTCTCGTTATTATCATAAAAAAATATTTTTTCGTAATTCGGCGTTTTTTTTAAATATTTAATTAGCATAAGATATCCAGCATCATTTTGAAATTCCTTCTAAAATCTATGTAAAATTTTTTTCCTTATATATGTATACTAGCTTTTGTCCGCGACTTCGTCTGCGTAGATTTCGTTTTAAAAGTTGCCTAATTTCTAAGCTGTTGAATAAGATTGAACTGAGCTTTTATATTAATACCAATTTAGGGATTCGAGGCTTTTACGGTCCGGTATTAATACCGCAGTTTGTTAAAACAAAAACCAAAATTACATGTAAAGAAAGACGTTTTTTTGGTATTTTAATCTTATGATTTTTATATCTTGTATTTTAGTTGCTAATTTATATGGAAGTCAAACACAATCATATTTAATTGTTATAACCAATAAGTCAATGCAATACAAATCTGAAAGCGTGTAACAAGCATAACGACTTCAAGACTTAATTACTGAAATGATTTCAGTTGAATTTGACCTGAATATAGAACACTCGGTTTTCCATTTTTTATTAATTGGCTCCTCCTGATAGAAAAAAATGTTTCCTATGTCCTCCAAATTTCAGGCTACCTCCCTGCCAAATTTCATTGCAATCAGTTCAATAGTTTAGTCGTAAAGAAGTAACAAACAGACAAATACACTTTTGGATTTATAATATTAGTATGGATAAATCTTCAAAATAGAATAGTAGCTCTGTAATTAAAATGTCGCAGGTAACGTCCAGCTTTACAGGTTTTGCATCAGAGTGATCCAACTGCTGAACTGCCGCTATGGGTTATCGGTTATGGGTTATGGGTCACAGTTTAGCACGCGCGAGAGAGAGAGAGAGTGTCCACAGTCCACCATGGTACCAGTGATAGTCTTTTGTTTAGCTATGTAACGGCAGTACGGCAGAAGACAGAGACTCTCTCTCTCTCTCTCTCTCTCTCTCTCTCTCTCTCTCTCTCTCTCTCGTGCCAATTCGAGGCCTATAGTGGGGGTAGTGCGAGATAGAGAGCACTATGCTCTCTCTTCCACCAGGGCACCAATGATAGATTTTTGTTTAGCTGTGTAACGGTAAGAGACAGAGACTCTCCCTCTTGCATGCTAATCGGAGTCCATTTTTTATTAATTCGCTCTCCTAGGAAAAACTAATACATTTTTCGGGATAAAAAGTATCCTATGTCCTTCCCCAGATTTCAGGCTACATTTCTGCCAAATTTTATTGAAATCAGTTCAGTAGTTTAGTCGTCAAGAAATAACAAACATACAAACACACTTTCGGATTTATAATATAATATATATAATATATATATATAAGGAAGTAAGGAAGTGAGGATTAATAAAACAAATTTGAATTCATCCAGTTTATCAAATAATATAGTCGCTTCTACACGAACAGTTGATTTTTCAGTTTCATATGTAGATATTTTGTTTAATTCTGTTTTAATATTAACATAATTCTCTTTTAATACTCTTACTATATCAGCTCGTGCAAACCATCTTGTAGTTGACAAGGGTTTTATACTTAAATTTTTATCATAAAATTGTTTGGTATGTTCCTCGATGAGTATATTTAAAAAAAAGTATTATTTCCATACAACTTTCTGCTGCTGCGTTGCCAACCAAATTTAATGAATGACTTGTACGAGAAACTTCAGTTGCTCACGAATAACATTATGGATAGCTCGACTTCTATCAATTAAGTTTAAAAGTTGAAGCCAGTGAATTAATTTATTTCATGCAGTAATGACAATTACCGTCGTAGGCACATGCCTATTTGCGTAGGGTAAACTCGGCCCTGGTCGATAAAATGTTCTTAACAATTAGTCAACCTACCTCCACCAGCAAGCAATCACAATTTTCCCTACTTATGTAATTCTCATAGTTTAGAAAAAAAATCCTAAAAAATCGACTTATTTTTACCGTCCGAAATTAGGTTTTCCTCTGAAAAGCTCGTCACCAGCGAGCTTACATCGTGACAGCACTGCCTCATGAATTTCCCGGAAAGCGTATCAGTTCTTTTAAATTCCCCTGTTTTCGTCGACCGACCAAAGCCCACTGTTTGGCTACGTCGATCGCGTATCACGAGACTTGCGTCTGTTTTGCCTCTTCCCTATCGCCGTCCAGCGAATTGACCCCTGCAGCCTTTTTATCAGTATTGCTATTTCATATTTTCGTCGTGGCCGTATCTCGCGACCGAAAACCGTCCATCGGTCATTGTATCGTTGTCGTTCAACGCCGCACGGTCAACGAAGGTGCGATTATCGGTCGGCCGCGATTTTCGTCGAGCAGTGAATTCGCAAACGCTTCGTGATGAGTCGTCGAAGCGGTAACATAGTGTCTACGTCGCCGTCGAAAACTGGTAAATATCCTCTTCCGCAATTCGTTCGACTTGTCGTAGTTTCGCGCGATACGTAAACGCGACGTTCTATCGGACTATAAACGAGGCGACGAGCCGTCGACGCATTATAATTAACGCCTGCATCTAATCGCGACGCTCCTCTAAAATTAGAATCGATCAGCTTCTCACACTGCTTCCCTCCGGATTTCCGCGAAACTTTTCACCTTCGAGGAAACCGTTCGTTGCTATTAACGAGCGAGGATGTCATTCTTCTTTGGAAAATTATGGTCGTGTCGCCTCGTCGCGGTTTCGGTTCTCGGTGAAACGTCGTCGGCGAGTAATTAGCCATTCGAATGTTCTGAAGCAGGCTGCAAAGTCCGATTCCCGGACGTGTCGAACATCTTCAGCTTCGATTTCGATCCGGGGACAAGAATGACGAGGAACGATCGTAGCGAACAAAATCTGGAAAGCTACAGCGAGGGCGGCCACGGCGCGCGAACTGATAAGCGTGAATTAGGTCACAGGTAAACTTTTACATCCTCGCTTTGACCGTTTTGAGGCGATTTGGAGGCGGTAGCGTCGACGTGGGAATTTTAGGATCTTTGATAGAGAATTCTTCAGCATTTATGGTGTTCCAAATGTTATCATTAGACTGCGGAAGTTTATGCAATTACACATTTTCAAAACCGTAGAAAAGTGTCTTGTACCTTCTGAACATTTTGACATGTGTTTTGTTTTCTATGTTTCATGTGCTTTTACGTCTATACACATCCTTATACGTTTTAGCACATTCAAAATCGCTATAAATGCATAAACTTCCGCAGTCTAGTTATCATCCTTACTGTGCCAATCGCCATTTTCGAGTTATGACGCTACTGCAGCAAATGCGATGTGATTATCATCTCGAGTTTTAGTATTAACAATAAAAGTGGAATAGAATCGCGTGACAATAATTTTGGTCAAACGTATGTTTTTTTAAAAAATTACTTGTATTTTAAGTTTTATGGTAAAAATTGAATAGCTTCTAATATTAATTACCGCGTTGGCGTAGATCGTTCAAAGAAATGAGTTTAAAGATTCTACGAATTGAATGATTCTAGGAATCTTGAGACCTCAATTTTTCTCCGCGAAATTCGAGTTCATGCGTTCCTTTTCTCTCCCGCTTCTCTCTTTTAGCTGACAATAACGCGCGCGCGCATATCCGCAACGATCTGCACCGTTTAAAATGCCTACTGGTCGTTTCAAAAACGATTCAACCAATATTTAAAGCGTGTAACGAGAGAGAGCACTTATCTCAAGAAGAATTATACAAGATATTTCGCAATTTCTAAACGAAATAATGATCTATTTCCAGTTGGAAATTTAAGCATCGCAGCGTGTCAATATGTTATGAAACCGATTTTCATTCGCGTGCAGACGGTCATTGGTTGTATTCGCGAACGATCAATCAGGTTATCAGGATCGTTTAATCAACTGTAACGCTCGCGCACTTCACCGTATTTTCTTCGCATTATCTGATGACTCTTGAGCTATGCTTCTTGCAAAAATTAAATCCGCACAAGAAAGTCTAATTAATCGAGCTTCGTTATCTCACGATCTTGATCTTCCCTGATTTTTTTACTGCGGTTACGTCTGGAAAGTTTGACGTGCTTCCCCGGAATTGATAACTGAAGGACAACTCGTCGTTAATTAATGAATTTTTTAAATTCGAAAATTTTTCGCGAGGAAGAATTTATCAGAGTTAGAAAAAATTGTAGGCTATCAGAATTGCTTTTGCGAAATCAGTTCTAGGCTTTCAAAAAACTCTGAAAAATTCTGAGATACTTATTAAAGTCTCTTTTACTTTACATAATTATTAATTCAGTAAAATGTTTGAAACTTTCTTGAAATAAAACAAAATTTTAGTATTTTTTAGGTTCTGACTCAAATTGCATGAGGTGGATTAATACTTTTGTTATCATACATTATTTAAGAACAGTAGATAACAGTAATTCCATACTAAAATATCAGTTATTCAACTTAATTCTTCGATTGGAGCAACAAAAATTCACAATATAGAAATGGTAAAAATTATTTATTGGATGTCGATTAATGGGGGATAACAGGGTAATGGTCCAAAAAGTAAGGGCATCTTTGGGAATTTATTAGAAGAAAACTACTTAATGAATCTTTTTGAAACTTTCAGGACATTTTACTAGACATTCAAAGTATAGAAACAATTTTTTTACATTCCTTTAAAGCACATTTATGAAACTGGACAAGATCAGTAGTTCAACGCTACAAAAAATTAAATTTGACTGAACGGTTCATCAGAAATAAAAAAAAACAAAAGATTTTAGAGACTATATGCATATGGCTATCGCTGGACATACGGAATTTTGAAAATTTTGAAAAATAAAATAGTGACGACTATTTAAACAAACAATTTGAAATTTAGTTGAAAAATTAACCTATTTAATTGAAGAGAAAAAAAGAAACAACCAGTCAAAAAATCCTACGTCATGCAATAGCCATATGTATATAGTTTTTAAAACGTTTTGGTTTTTTATTTCAGATGAATCGTTGATTGGAAGCAGGTAAATATTCACTTTAGGGTACACCTCACCGATTTTGATGAAACTCAACTATGTTATAAAACTCGAAATTCTGAACAATTTTTTCCTATACATATAACCACCGCTCGGCTTTCGTTTTCGAGTTATACACAAAAACAGTTTTGTTAATTATTCGGAATTGGGATGATCTCACCGATTTTGATGACCTTGAAATATGTTGTCAAGGTCATCATTCTAACCAACTTTTTCTTACACATATACTAGGCGGTCGGCTGTAATTTCCAAGATATTCGCAAAAAAAGTGATCGGAGCTAGGTCTGGGTTCGATTCCTTCTTTTGCGAATATCTCAGAAATTACAGCCGACCGCCTAGTATATGTGTAGGAAAAAGTTGTTTAGAATGATGACCTTGACAACATATTTCAAAGTCATCAAAATCGGTGAGGTCATCCCAATTCCGAATAATTAACAAAACCGTTTTTGTATATAACTCAAAAATCGAGGCCGACCGATGGTTACATGTATAAGAAAAAGTTGTTCAGAATGATCAAACAAAGTGATTAAAAAAAGTTCCATCAAAATCGGTGAGGAAATAGCGTTTTTACAAGTTTAACTACAATGTAGTAGTAACGGCGCACAGTGGGACGAAACGCTGAAAGCGCGATTAAAAATCCTCACGTCTATGTTTCACTGTTTACCATTATAAAAATGGTCATTCTAGGGGTTTTTGGGGTCGTAGAATTTGATTCTGGCGTCAAAAATTTTATTAAAGTAAAATTGAGCATTATAGACGGGTGGAAATGTCGATAAAATAACTTTATATTTTGTTTAATAGCACCGCCTGATTCGCTTAAATTATTTGAAATTATATACAGTATCAAAATTAGAAAAAGTAACATGGTTAGCCTTTTAATGAAAAAAAAGCGCACTGAGCGCGCAGAGATTAAGAATTGTATAGTTTTGAAAAATTCGTTATCTAAATATTTAAAGAGTTTTCATTCATCTATAACATGTAATAACGCGCTCATATGACATTTTTTAATGACATAAATATTTGTAAATAATCGAAATTTACGAAGTTATATGATAGCCGTAATTAATTGTACGTTACACTTTTTCGAATCCAAAGATATCTTTGAAATTTATATCACTCGATAGTCTATAGTGGAAAGAATGTAACTGCAAAACCTGAACTTGCGCATCTTTGCGGTTTCGGAATTATTACCAATTATGTTCACTGCATTGGCGCGGCCTAGAATGACCATTTTTATAATGGTAAACAATGAAACATAGACGTGAGGATTTTTAATCGTTTTTTCAGCGTTTCGTCCCACTGTGTGTGGGCTAGCATTGATAACTATATTATAAATACGACTGTATTTTTTTGTTTTACCTACAAAAGAAATTATTAATGAACATACAAACATTAGAATTGACTTCGCAATGAGTACAAATAAATAGTGGTGCATTTCGCATATTATTTTCATCATGCTTTTTGCTTATTGTCAGCATCGAGACCCCCCGCGATAACTAGGACGAAAATAAATGCCGGCGAGGCGCCATATCACCGCCAGTACAGATGAAAACACTCAACATGTTGCAAAATATGTGAATGTCGCAATCGCAACACGCGATCGTCCCGTTTCAATTCCGTTGGTTGGAGCTGGAGCCGCGATATTGTTTCGTCTGAATTCGTTGAAAAACAATTCGAATTGCTTTGAATCAGTGTATATAGAGAAAAATTCGAATCACTTCGAACACGAGTGGAATCTGTTAGAAATCTTAAAAGTCCTGAATGTGTCAAACGTCTTAAAAGTCTTGATAATTTTGATACTTTTTGAAATCTGTACGAGAATTCAATATCTTCCAAGCTTTTTGATTACTTCTGTTCAAGCAAGCTCATTAACATAAAATATTAAACATGATTTCGGGCTAGAAATAAAAAGAAACTGGTATTTTTCATTTTTCGAATCTTTTGTGTATCTTTTAAAAATATACATATGCTTATAATATAATATATGAAATTAAGAAAATTCCCAAAGTTATACGAATTTCAATAACGAAGGATGAAGTTTGCATTTCTCAAACTGGTAGGATAAGACTAGAAATCGAATGAATCTGTTAAAATTTGCTAATTTTTTTATTGTTATCTTTTCTGTTACAAGAAAAGAATTATAAAACAGAGTGTATTCAAGACTTTAAGTCTTCCAAGACATTCATGACTTTCAAGACTTCCAAGAGATTAGAATCATATTTGAAGTGATTCGAATTTTTGGCTACATCGTGCTAAATTCGAAGCGATTCGAAATGTGTTTCACTCCCATCACTACGTAGGACGTAGAACGTAGAGAACACGCTCGTCCCTGGGGTCGTTCTCGATGTTCCGGGCGCGGCGATTCCGATTCCCTGAAGTAGAATTCGATGCCTGGAATTCTTAGGACAGACCTTGCTTACGTGTCGCTCCGGGCGTAATGTACCTATTTCGAGTGCGACGCGTTCTTTGGGTCACGCTATCGAAAAAATGGCTCCCGGTGATAAAGGGTTTACGTGCTCGTTCACGCGTAGCTACTTTGGAAAATGGAACACGACCGGAACAGAGAGGATCTTTGTTCCGTTTCGTGATCTCCGCGCGCCCTCCTTTCCCGCATGGAGGACACTCGAGGCAACAGAAGTGTCGCACGCTTTCTTAATTATTAGGCCCGTGCCAAATGAAACGTCGTGTCCGAATGAAACCTTAAATGTGAATGCCGAGGTCGTTTCATGAGCGAAGAGATTAGGTTTTTGATCCATTCACTGTAAATGGTATTTCTTTGTTGCATAGGAATATTTGTTTTACGAAGAATGAAAATCGCTGTCTAGTTCTGTTTATTCAGAAATGATAGTACTATCTAAAAATGCAATAAAAAAAATCGAGTTTTCGATTTAAGTTCGAGTTTTTGGTGACGGCTGAATGTAAAAACTGTGTTTTATCAAAATTGTGTTTTTTTTTCTAAACCCTTAATGGTTTCGAAAAGTACATTTCTTGAACTACTTTCTCTATACATTTGTTATTAAAATTTTCATTATTGTAGTCGTAGTAATAACCAGTGTGAGGCTTTTCAAAAGTTTATGGACAACGAGCGAGAGTAATTTTAAATATGCAAAACTGTATGAGACTATTCATAGTCTCAAAAAATATAGTTGAAGTTATGGTCTTTAGAAAATAAAACACACTGTTATACAAGTTTCAATGCTTTATTTGTGCTTTTAAAATTTTTATTCTGCATAAAAGTCCGCAGTCTATTGATGAGTTTTGTTTTGTTTTTTTATAAATTTGTGCTTTTGTTGATCTCACACCGCGTTTATTTTTTTTTAAATGTTAGTTCTCAGAAAATTTTATAAATAGCTAAGAAAATCCTTGGTTTTAG
Organism: Perdita meconis; assembly: GCA_030770465.2. Classification (NCBI taxonomy): domain Eukaryota; kingdom Metazoa; phylum Arthropoda; class Insecta; order Hymenoptera; family Andrenidae; genus Perdita; species Perdita meconis. The sequence goes on along the minus strand of JASKOS020000035.1, from coordinate 427,286 downwards.
GCTCATAAAAAGGCGATTATCACAAAAAGTGCTATAAGACTTTCAAACTGATTTCATTTTATTAACTAAAGTTTCTACTGTTAAAAGATAGTGTTTTGTCTAATTTTTTTCTACAAAATGATTTTAAAAAGTATTAAACTTAGAAAAATACTGTTTAAGTTTCACTGGGGTAGAAATCCACCCCACAAAGTCATTTGTGTTACCAAAAAATAGCCTTTAAAAGTTAATACAATTCCTTTTAAGAATTTAAGGCATTCTAATATCTTTAATGTAATGCATGTAGAACTTCATACGGCAAACACAATAGTATTGATCGTTTTTGTTACGTTGCTTATGCGTTTAACAACGATATTTTTTCTCTGACTCTAAGAATATTATACGGAAAAATTATTCCACCTGCTAAAATAATTTTTATATGTACATCTCCATGATTTTTTCTTTTGATAATGAGTAACTTACCCGCGACTGTGCACTTTGTATAACTTTATACTTTGTACCAAACTTGTACCTTTGATTTTAACCCGTTTATGATAATAATAATAATAAAATGAAGAGAAAGTATGATTTCGAGAAAAACGCGTTTAAAGTTTGAGTAAGTTAAGTACAATAATTACTACAAAATTTTTGCACACTTTATAATAAAGTACACTGAGAGAAATAAAGTTCTAAATTTTATTACACTGTATGACTAAAGTAGCAAGATAAGTGCACTTGTAGTAAAAATCCTAACTAGTGTAGTAAATATTCTTACAAAACGCTAACATTTCAGATGCTTTGAGACGGGATTCGAACTCACAACACCCTCGCATCAGTAAGTTGCGCATATACAGTCTTGACTCGAAATAGGGTGCCTGGGCTTGACTCGAAATAAGAATCTTCGTATCCCCACCACTTGCTTTGTAGTCGCCGCGTAACTCGATACGGTTGGGGTAGCGGCGAGGGGACTCGCGCCGCCGAACAAGCGTCTCTTTTGTATTCCGTCTTTCGTCAAACGAAGCCGCGACGAGTCGAGCGAAATTTATGGCTTGTTTGACAGCGCGAGTTCGACAGTCCCCACGCCGCTACCCCAGCCCCAGCCGTATCAAGTTACGCGGTGAAAATCAAATCGGCCGAAACGTAGTACTTGACTCGAAATAAGGATGCCCCCGGTCTCAATACCCCACCGTATTTCGAGTCAAAACTGTAATTTGCTTCTCGTTTGGAATATACAGGATGGGGCAATAACTATTAGCACCTCAGATATCTCGGAAACTATAAGTTTCACAGAAATATTTGCTGAAATAAAATTGCACAGTACGAAGGGGGCCATCCGGTGGCGATAATAGTTTTTTTGCAGGTGGAGGTACTTCTGACATTTGAAGGTCACCTCCATTTTTTTAAATGGATCGGTATGTTTTTGCTTCCGTATCATTATAGAGGGTCTTAAAACGAGTTCAACGACCTATTACATAAGGTCACTGAAGCTCATAGAAAGTAGAGAAAGGCGATAATACTTAAGGTTTTGGTAGTAAATGAATCGCCTTTCTCTACATTCTATGACCTTCAATGACCTTATGTAATAAGTCGTTGAACTCGTTTTAAGATCCTCTATCATGATATGGAAGCAAAAACATATCGATCCATTTAAAAAAATAGAGGTGACCTTCAAATGTCCGAAGTACCTCCACCTGCAAAAAAAAACTTATCGCCACCGGATGGCCCCTTTCGTACTGTGCAATTTTATTTCAGCAAATATTTCTGTGAAACTTATAGTTTCCGAGATATCTGAGGTGCTAATAGTTATTGCCCCATCCTGTATATTCCAATTTATATTATATAGATTCATTTGTTGTCCATAAATTTTACTATCCTACATAGTACAAGGCATAATACAAGGGAGAAGCAAATTAGAAGAAGGAATAGCAAAGCGCGCTTTGACGAAGTTAGGACGCAGCTTACTGATGCGCCAACGGTCGAGGGTTTTGAATCCCGTCCTGAACATCTAGAATTTTAGCGTTTTGTAAGAATATTTGTGCACAAGTGCATCTATCCTTGCTACTTTAAATAGTCCTACAGTGTGAGAAGTGCATTTAACGCACTTTAAGAATAAAGTAGAACTCCGACTAAAACTTGAGCAATGATTTAATTATGATGTACTAACTATTAGCATTTTTATGTTGCAAATATTGAGGCGGTTAATCGAGGTTCTACTGTATTATCTAAAAGCACAAGTCACAATTTCTATTCTTAGTCTAGTAATAAATTCCCAAAGAACGTTACACTTTTTACTAAATCTCACTGCTTAGTACCCTTAAACATTTATCGCTATCAACAAGATAGCTGATTCATAAAAATTACCATACGACGTATATTTTTGCAACGTAAGATCGCCAAAGTTTATACAACAAACGAACGTCGAGAGATGTCAACCAAGAGACATCCTTGACTTGTTGCAAAAGACAAAGCACAATGAAATTATGCACCGCGCATTAAACGATGAATCCTACGGTTGAATCGTGACGCGGTCGAGTCGGATCTACGATCGTGTCGAAACTCGAAACGCAGCCGAGTTTCATTGTTTTACCCGTATACATATCACGCATTTTGAGTAATTTGACGCGCTCGGAGCTCGGGAGATCCGTCCTTTCACGGCCGATCAGATAGGACGGATTAACGTGTTTGCTGATCGTCACGAGTGGATCGATCTCTGCCTCCTGTTCGTTCCGATGAGGATATCGCCACTGAAACTTGTTTCCTTGCAATACGGAGAAATGGATGAAATAATGGAGTGAGATTTGTTGTATAATTTAATACGAGCTTAATATTCTTGAACGTTCCGCGCGACGCGACGTGAAGCATGGGCCCAGGAATTGAAACAGATGTTGGCTTATTCGAGGGAGATCCTCCTCCACACGGGGAAATATTTGATCGTTCGTGACGTTTCGTACTTACCTGGACCTGGTTTTAACTCACGAGGGGAAAACCCCAAAATAATGTCTCAGGTGGGGGAAATTTTTGGGCTTTATTACACTTTCCATAAATAAATGGAATACAGATGTTATAAATACATTTTGAATACAGTAAAGGCTTCGACTTAACGAAGGGACATTGCAAAGTAGAGGTGGGGAAAAGTAACTAATTACAGTAGAACTTCGGTTATCCGACTCTCAATTATTCCTAAGTTTTAGTCTCTAGGATCTCAATTATTAAAAAGATTAGTGAGACTATAAGTAAAACTTGAACCATGCTTCAATAATTTTCCACTCCTTATTAGCTTTTATATTAGAAATATTCAGTCGTATGATCGAGGTTCTACTATATAACTAACTATTTACTCGAAAAATTGAAACATTCAAATAAAGCAACAAGCACAAAAAAATCGCTAAGATCTGGAACACAGAAGTTCTATTTAAACATTAAGAGAAAGTTATTAATAAACTGCGGATTTTATGTATTTATAGCAATACTAACTATGCAAAAAATGTACGAGACTGTTAACATATGCCAAAGTGCACAAAACATCAAGAATATAATTCAAAACACAATGTTTAGAGTGTTTAGACAATTAAACATATTGTTGTTTAAATTCCAATTCTTTATTTGCGCTTATAAAAATTTTATTTTAAAAACAACTCTTCAATTGAGTAAACTTCTCAATTTAGTGTAATAATATATGGGGCATTCCATGCCAAATCAGACAGTTTTGGAACTTTGATGTTTTTATTTGTCTAAAATTTTTTTATATCATTCTACCCACTAAATGAAATTTTTATGCATTTTTTTAAAATTTTGTTATCGAACCGTTTTCGAGATATCGATTTTTTCGGTTTTTTCTTCTAATAGATGTAACTTGGCCAAACATAGACGAATTCGAATGCTTTTTTTTCATTCTGATGGATTTTTCGCGCACTTTCTGAAGAAAAATATAAAAAAAATTTTACTCGTTTTTTTCGGTATGATTTTTCAATTTTTAGGTTAAATTATTTTTTTCAAAAATGATTATCCGTTTTGATTTTTTTGAAAAATTTATATGTTAAAGATCTGCTTTTTCAACAATTTCTGTGAAAGTTTCATAATGGAATTCCGATTCTTTATATTTTTTTCATTATTTTGAAAATTCACAAAAAAAATTTTTTCCATGATTTATTGAAAATTTGCGTATATTTTTATAATATTACATGTAATAAAATTTTTGTAAAAGATATTTAATGTTATTAAGTAATTTCTTTCGTCATTACAAATTAAGTACATGGATATATTTCTTACCAGCAATCGTGAAATACATCTATATATACTATATGTATCATTTATTTTCGTTTTATCTTGTCTTACAGTGAAAATCTGATTGAAAGTTCTTCAATTAAACTGTGATGAAAAGTCAAAGTGACACATAAACTGCAGTTTCTATAATTACACCGACCGCCCAAAATTTGTCAACTGCACTATTTATAAATAGTCAGTGGGTTGCAAATTAAATTGATTTTGCAAGGTTTTAGATATTAGTCTTAAATCTTTCAACTGTCGGTGATTCCTTAAATGAAAAGAATTGCAACACCGGTTAAACTGACTTTTTCTTTCCATTATTAAGTTACTTAATGAACACAGTAAATTTTGTTCATAATCACGATTTACACAATAAAATCAATACAAATGATATGTCGTATGTATAATTTTACAGCAATATTGCACGTGCAAGCGTACACACATGTGACACGACTGGCGCCCAAAACGTAAGTGCTCGTGAAAAATTGCCATGAACTTGACCACCACGAGGTATCGATTATTCTCGATCAATATCACTGCGCGCGCACATGGATCATGTGCAGTGTGCAGTTGACAAATTTTGAGCGGTCGGTGTAATTATCGAAATTGCAGTTTATGTGTCACTTTGACTTTTCATCACAGTTTAATTGAAGAACTTTCAATCAGATTTTCACTGTAAGACAAGACAAAACGAAAATAAATGATACATATAGTATATAGATGTATTTCACGATTGCTGGTAAGAAATATATCCATGTACTTAATTTGTAATGACGAAAGAAATTACTTAATAACATTAAATATCTTTTACAAAAATTTTATTATATGTAATATTATAAAAATATACGCAAATTTTCAATAAATCATGGAAAAAATTTTTTTTGTAAATTTTCAAAATAATGAAAAAAAATATAAAGAATCGGAATCCCATTATGAAACTTTCACAGAAATTGTTGAAAAAGCAGATCTTTAACATATAAATTTTTCAAAAAAATCAAAACAGATAATCATTTTTGAAAAAAATAATTTAACCTAAAAATTGAAAAATCATACCGAAGAAAACGAGTAAAATTTTTTTTATATTTTTCTTCAGAAAGTGCGCGAAAAATCCATCAGAATGAAAAAAAAGCATTCGAATTTGTCTATTTTTGGCCAAGTTACATCTATTAGAAGAAAAAACCGAAAAAATCGATATCTCGAAAACGGTTCGATAAAAAAATTTTTAAAAAATGCATAAAAATTTCATTTAGTGGGTAGAATGATATAAAAAAATTTTAGACAAATAAAAAAATCAAAGTTCCAAAACTGTCTGATTTGTCATGGAATGCCCCATATATATTAACAGGTCTTAAATATTACAATTATTCACTACATGTAAAGTGCTTCGCACGCCTAGTTTAAATAAATAATAATATTGAGGAAAAACATTTATGCGAAATATGTGTGTGTTAAATATAATTCATAAAGAACATTCTTTTTTTCCGGTGCAAAAGAGTTTCTCCCTCTTGAGTAACTGTTTCATCCAGACTTACATAAAAATTTTCCGCAACATGCAAATATGTAATTATTTCGACGATTTTAAAGAAGATGCAGTTCCGTTGCGTAAGAATTATGGAAGAACTTTATTTTGGTCATTGGCAGGAAAACCTGGCGTCGGAATTCCGATACGTATTAATTATAACGAAGCGGTGATGGGCGTCTGTAATTCATTCATGCTGTTCGGCGCGTGGTCGTCGAAACAGAGCAAAAAGTCTACGTGGAAATGCGATTTTAGTTATGTTTAGAATTTAATTTTAGCCTATACACGGCGTCCTAAGTGACCGGTCGCACGCACGCGTGTCAGCATTCCGATTTTCATCGTGATTTTAATTTCGTCCTCGCTACCCGAGTCTGTTATTCCGACAACAAATTAACAACACCGGGCGATAGAGATCTGGTTCGAATACAGCGACGCCTCGTTATCGGTACACTATATCCGATGCTCCGCGGAGGAACGTACTAATGCCGTGTTTTATCTTTAACTTTGTTCCTGAACTTTTATCTTTCACGATCAATAGCGGATGCGAAAGCCTTCCAGGGAATCCTGTTCGTCAAACCGCGATACTCGAATGCGCTCGTATCCACGAAAAAATGAGTCACCGTGATAACGACGGTCGCGCTTCAATAAATAATTTCAATAGATAAATGAAGAACCGTTGATAACCCAAGCTATTTTCAACGCTAAACACTGTTGCATTAGAAGGACAACATCTTGTCAAGAAAAAAAAGACAATGTGTTCATTGCGATTGCATAATGTCGATGCTGCATCCAAGGGCATGTTGTGAGTAGGGATGTCGAATACTCAATGTATTCGAGTACTCGAATATCGAGTCGAGTAATGATCGGTTCGTCAAACCAAGTCGAGCATTCGAATTATCCGAACTACTTGAAACAGACAAACTGTTCGAAAAAAAGACGAACTACTTGAATAATCCAAACGGCTCGAATATATTCGAGTCCTTGTGAGACTTCTAAACACTTGAAAATTTACATTTTGTTTCTTAAATATTTTCGAGTAAGTCAATCTGTTCATATGTATGAGAGTAATTCGAAAATCTTTTGTTGTTTGGATCTTTCAAATTGCTCATATTTTTTTGAAACAGTTCGTGGATTTCAAATAGATCGAATAATTCGAACGTTTGACTCGACTCGAACAATCGAACCGAGTTTGGCTCAGCTCGTAATTTACTCCTAGTTGTGAGTAATTGAGAGGTGATATAAAAGGGATAATTTTCTTTAGCGTACATTTCTGATAATATCATTATATTTAGATACCGTAAACTGGGCTTACTTTGCACTGATTTTTAGATTCCTGTACATTATTTAATACAAATTTGTAATTAAGCAATTCAAGAAAACTGGAATCATTCACATCCTTTTTTTCTTTTGTTGCAAATGAAACTGTGTAAACCACAATCAGGAAATTAATCATCTGATGTGATATTTTATTTTGATGCAAAACTAAACGTGTTGATTGTAGGAAAAAAATAATTATTAAAATTAGTAACTGGTTGAATAAAAAAAAAACTGAAAAATTGACTCATCTAGTGAAATTACTCTTTATGGATAGAGATACACAATTTTTCAGCTCATATAAACAACACTTTCATTGACTGTTATATAAATAGGTTAAACACTCTTAGGTTTTTGTTTAAAAAGATACCAATCAATTTCTGTCTCCATTTAGGGATATTAATTTAATTTTTAACGTATTTATTTCTCGATTTGAATTAGATGTAACAAGGAGGCAGCAAAATAAATTTTTTTTCGAATTTCGGTACAAAGATAATTCACAAGGTGCAAAATATTTCCGGTTTACTGTATTTAAAGCGTAAGTTGATTAATAAAAAGTATGTTTCTTAGCTTTCAATAAAGATATATTACGAATTCATCGATCATAAATTTTAATAACAAAATTTTAGATTTTTAACTCTGCTATGTTTCTCTTAAAAGTCTAAATTTATAAGAACATTAATTATTGACATATAATTGTTAATATGCGCAGCAAAATTTTGATAAAATATTTAGTAACAACAAACATTAATAGTAGTATCGATTTCTTTATCTGTTGACTGAAATAAAATTCTATAATTTATAATTCTAAAACTAGTATCTGTTGACTGAAATAAAATTCTCTTTCGCTGATTACGTGGTTTCGAATGGAACATCAAACGACATGGAAGCGTTAATGAAAATAAAGTGTTACCATTATAATTCTAAACCTTATTGCTTCAAAACATTAGAATTTACGACAAAATTAACTCTTTGTACTGTAAATCATCGATATTTTTCACGATCTTCATAAAATGTAATTTATCTTTAATACTTCTTTAAATGTAATTTAAAGCCTTGAACAATTTAATTAAAAGTCGGAGAAATTACCTTTGGTAATTCTAATGTTAATACAGTAGAACCTCGCTTATCCGACTTAATATTTCTAATATAAAATCGTGATAATTATTTTGAAAATGATTTTAATATTTGAATTTTACTCCAAGTCCTACTGTACACTCATACCTAATGCATTTAATAATTATAATTGGAACCTTGGCCAAAAAAATCAAAGATAATTGAAATTTGGATAATCAAGGTTTTATGTATTGCATATACAAAAATGATGCAAAATTGTTTGGCAAATGCAGAAAGTGTAAAGGAAAGTTTCGTCCACAAATGGAAATTTTTCAATTCTGTTATCCGATGAGATAATGAGGTAGTTACACGTATGCGTCGATAGGAGAGGATGAATCATATGCCTCTACCAGGAATCTGTTTCTAAACTGCCAAACACGGCGCATTTTCGAGCACCGTCGCTCTTGCTGCACTTCACGTAAAACGGCACAATGTAGCCCACGAATAAAATAGTCGGAGTGAAAGTGTAGACGATGCATACCTTAGCACCGAGGCACTCGTGTTTAGATGTGAATCCTCGCCCGCGATGCTTGACCGACTTAACCGAAAGTCGATATCGCGAACCAGCATGCGAAACAAGTTCATGTTAGACCAATTAAAACAGCTGTCCGGCTCTGTTAGCTCAACGCCCATTATGACGGCCGGAAATTACCCCCGCACGGCGTGGGTAGCTCCGCGCAACTTGCAATTATCCTAGATTCACTCGCATACTTCGCCACTCGATGACCATTGAATTCCATCGCACGTTCGTTTTGAGGAATCAGTCCTATTGCCTCGAAAGAAATGCTTCTCACCTATCGTGAAAAGCGTAATTACTTTATTGATATTTGTTCGAGGTACAGTTTCAGATTTTTCTTGGAACGGAGTTTCCTTGCTCTATCAGCAATTAATCCGCGATCACGTAACACTGGGTCGAAAGTTCCGATAAAATCTGAGGCTGTAGCGCGTCAGAAGGTCGAATTCTGGGTATCTAATTTTAGACCGGCAACAAAGAAGTTCCCATTTATGAACCAAACGTATGAAGTAGCGTGACTCACCTCGCTGGAGACAACGAGCAATGTTCTGTTCGATCTTAGCGCGGAATTGAATATGAAAAGAATTAAATAGACGTATCCTTCGTCGATTGATTGTTACGCGTTTCGCGGAAATCATTCGAGGTACATATTGTCCGCATATGTATAGTGAGTATAAAAAGTATTCGTACAGTGAATCATTCTAAAAGAAACTTTATAAACCGCAAACCGGGGTTACTTTGCACTAAGTTTTCTCTCATCTGTCCCTTATGTCGATTTGACACAATTTTTTAATGAAATGGTATATATTATTCAAATATTTGTAGGGACATTTACTAGACTTTGTGATTTTTATTTTTTCAACGTAAAAAAAAATTCTTTTTATCTAGTCATATATTGAGTTTTTAACATTGTGTCAATTTCACCGCAAAGGACAAATTAAATTGGGAAAATGAGGGTTAATAAAAATTCGTAACTTAGTAGTTCAAAAAATCTGGAATCTGAAATCATTCACATTCTTTTTTTTTTTTTTTTTTTCTTTCAAACAAAACTGTGTAAGCAATAATTCGCAGAAAATTGATATTAGTAGTACATACATTATTTTCTTTTGGTGCAAAGTTAACCTAGTAGTTAGGATACTTGGACCACTAGAATTTTGGGATTATAAATCGCTTATAATCGTGTACATTTAAAAACTAATTATTAGAATTGATAATTGGATGAATTTAAAAAACAAAACTAAATAATTGACTCATCTGATGAAATTGTACTTAATGGATAGAAATACACAACTTTTCAGCTCATCTAAACACCATTTTCATGGACTGTTATACAAACAGTTAAATACTTTTAGATGTTTGTTTAAAAAGATGCCAAACAATTGCTATTTAGGAATGTTAATTTAACTTTTAACGGATTTATTTTCCGGTTTGAGTTAAATGTAACAAGGAGGCAGTAAAATAGTTTATTGTAACTCGGTTTGTTAATAAACTTTCCTAACGAAAACAATTTACAATAATTTCTATATTTAACCTTGCTACGTTTTTTTAAAAATCCTAAATGAAATATTTATATTGTTGTTTCATTTATTTATTATTATTCATTGCTTCGAACTAGATACGGTTTACATAGTAAATACAACACAGTTACATGTGGATGACTGACATAATTCTCAGTTTACATTAAGATAAGTTTGAAAGTGTTTACAAGATCTAATAACACTTATAATTCTAAGTGTTTAACCATGGTTAGACTCTTACATTACATTGTTTAAGAAAGTTGTTATATTAGGATCGCATAAAAGAAGCAACACTGAGAGAAAGACAATAATTATATGGATAATGAATTTTCAATGTATTAATTTCAAGAAATAAGAAACTTAAATATTAACATTAAATTTCTTGTATTTTTCCCAAAATTAAAGCAACTTTTAAATTAAATAAAATCCCTTAATGAGTCAGAAAAGACCCGAAGGCCATAGCAGAGTTAAGTAAATGTCCTCAACAAATTTTGTAAGAAAAAAAGAACACAGATGTTCACATAATTTTCAATGAAATTCGGGAAAATTGTATAGTAAGCAAAAACAGCAGTTCACTTTTGTTTAAATAGTATATTAGTACAATTTACCGGAATATAGTACAATATTATATAATATAGTACGTATGACAACCCTAACAACATAGTAAAAGATAGCTTGTTTCCATTATTCCTTTAATTTTTATTTCTAATTAAATCTTAAGTATTTCACTTTTCTCTATTTTCCTTTATATAGTGCGAGTCTTGCAACTACATCCCATTGATAACTTTAAATAACTGGTAAGTTATTTGTTGTATAAAAGAATGTGTCAAATTCAAATAAAAGTTGTATGGCTTCCCGATGAAACTGATTTTTTGTTACCTTGATTTTCGTTTGAAACATTTTTTTATGTAGCAAATGACTTATCGGTGGTTTAAAATGATCATGTTACAAGATTCACACTATATAAATTATTTAAGTAAGTTAACTAACAAAGCGAGTTACATAAATTTTCCTCTAAAATTACTCGCTGCACGAATACTCAACCATGCATTGTTGAATCGTTCTGAGGCTAAAATGATCAACTCTACTTTTTGAGTTTCATTCAAATTTACTATCAACACACCTGATTCCGTGTTTTGGTAATAAAATGATCATAAGTTTAAAAAGCGGAGTTAATTACTTTCGCTTCCGAACGTTTCAATCATCGCACTTCGGATACCAAAAACACGCGCAAAGAATTCGGTCTTCCTCCTAAAATAAGGTTAACACCTCCAAGTAAAAGTTCGACGTTCCAATTGAAAAGGACACGAATGATGCAATTTAAGCGATCGTTTCGCGCATGAATTAGGGTAACGTATACAGTTGTTGACCCCCCTATACAATGATTGACCCTTTCAAGAAAAGTAAAAAATATAGTATAATCCGTTTCTGATATAGTAAAATATTAATTGTATTCGAAACAAGAATATTTGGATCATTGAAATATATATATATTTTATTATGTAAGAAAAGAATTATACTATATTTTTTACTTTTCTTGAAAGGGTCAATGATTGTATAGGAGGGTCAATAACTGTATACTTTACCCTACTCCGAGCACAAGTCACTCGCGAGATGAGATTTTTCCCGCGAAGTAGTCGCGAAAGTAGCAAGTTCGTTGGCGCCGGTTGGCCGTTATTTCCGCTACCGGCTCGAGCCGCCTTCTTATCGAGTTCCATTTGCGAAATTGCACCGCGAATCGAAAGTTCATAAGCGCAAATAAGTGCGCACCTGTTGCTGAACGGTGCGGCGCGGCGCGGCGCGATGATAACTCCCCCGGGGGGGAGTAGAATTCTTCACGGAACGCTTTGACCCTTACTACAGTTACTACGCAGCTACGTGTCACTTGAACAAATTGGTAATTGCCGTGGAGTTTCTCGTGGTCGTTAAAAGAGAAGCTTCGAGAGGTTTCTTTCTCTCAACGTGTTCAACTTTCGCAGCGTTACGCGCGTCGCGGAAGTCTGAAGACAATGCCGCGGATCTTAACGCTATTTGCGTAATCGAGATACCGGTTCATAGGTCGTTTCTGGCGCGAACCCGCGGCTCCGCTTTCGGTTTATTTCGAAGCGCCGACCAAACGGAACGAGCCAACAATCGGCGACAGACCTGACCCTGAGATTTTCGCGTGTTTCGAAGTTTTGATTTCGGCGGGTTATTTAAGCAGGCTTTGCGATGCGATTTCGACGCGTCTGATACATAGATTTGTGACAGACATTTCAGATACGAGACAAACTATGGTATAGGCAGGCCGGATTTCTGTTCCGAAGACGCGGAATTGATTCCCATCGGCGCGTATTAACCGGTTGCTCGGCAAGTCAAGGATCAGTTGACGTTTGATCATCGACGGAGGCGCATCGTACTTTTCTGTCACGCGACTTTCATGTGTGCCGTCAGATGCCTCCGAGTTGACTGACAAGTGTAAGAATCTGTTGTGCCTCGTATTTCTTAGGGATACAATTATCTGTGCTAGTTTGACGTTAGAAGAACATTGGACGTATTTGATTAAAGTGCAATAGAAAAGTTATTGGTGTGGAAAATTGACGGACGGAAGAGTTGCATACTTTTACTGATAAATTGAAATTTGAATCGTAATTAAAGGACGATTGAGACGCAAGTACGTATGGTTCATTGTTTCTCGGGCATTCATTATTTGTGCGGTAATAAACTTCAGTGGCGCGAGTAATGTGATTGACAAAGTGATCACTTTGACTTCGCATCATGTTACAATTACATGTAGACGTAGACGTGTAAAATGATATGTACAAAATTGATAGTAAACAAGTATTAATTACGAATCGTCGAAATTATTTCGCAGGATTTAATTTATTAGACGGGTTATTATTCAATCGATTTACGAAATTATATATTTCATATGCGAAACGCAAAGTGATATACGGAATGATTTCCTCGTCGCGTTGGCATCGCGTTTCCAATGTTCTATAATCCGTTAGAGTCTCGCGTAATTCAATCGGGAAATCGTAAATTAGATGTATCGTTAAAATTCGAGTGAACATAATCCTATCAGCGCTATTAATAAAAACGGAGAAGGAATAACTTCATTCAACATTGACAATTACATGTCCGTAAATTTGTATTGAATGAAACCTTTGATCTACCTCGGACGAGCTCATTGACCAAGATACTGTGAATAAACGTCGAATAATTGCTTTGTAGATACCGTTTCAATGCACGACATTGGCATTCAGATGGCGCATGTAGTTCTACACTTCTTTCTTTTCTCATTCGGTGCCACTAAATCAATTTTCATGACATAAATATTACAATGTGTTCGTAATATCGTTTGAGCTATAATTGTGACTGGTGAATTAATCGAGAAACTTTCCGACGCGCGAAGTTACTTTCAGATTATTTCCTAGTTTAATTGTGACGTAGAATACTGTGTTTTTCGGATAGTTACATCTTCTTTCGCGTGGATTGCGTTAAAACACTGCGATGCCTTGTTGACTCGTTTTTTTGGCGACAAATACATGCATCACATGTGCACATTCGTTGCATTTCATACGATGCATCTGCATAGTTGCAAAATTGAATTATGAGGAAACGTTCTCATTAATTTTCTGTCACATCGAAGCGATGTCAAAAGTTTAAGACGGATGTATTTGATCGCCACTTGCATGCCAAGAGTAGAAATTGATATTAGTTGGAACGTATATGTTTAGAGTCGAATTCTGCAGCAAAGAATGTTGCCGCGTACTGTTATCGGCGTATGTAACGACGCTTTCTCGATTAGAGCCTCGTTGGCACATCCATCATTTTATTATTGCGACATAGAGTAGATATATGGTTTTAGTCGCATGCGATTCTTCTAAAATTTTGTTAATAAATTTTCCATTACGAACACTCAACACAGGACCGCGCTTACTGTAAGGCGCATTAGGCACAAGCTGGGGCCTCATTTTTTATGGAGCAACATTTTAAAGCTTTGCTCTGTATAAACAAATAAATTAAAGTGCATTATATTAATAAATATTAAATTCATAAACATTAGAAGTTATTGAAAATTACTTCTTAATTTAAAATTGTATTTTTTATTAAATTCTCCATTCTCAACATTTCAAAATTCCAACTTTAGACTTTCAAATATTCAATTTCAATACTAAAGATCTTCAAATTTGCAACTTCAAATCTCCAAATTTTTAATTTTAATTCTTCTAATCTTCCGCTTCAAACCTTTCAATTTATAACTTCAATTGTTTAGGTCTTCAATTTCAAATCTCCAATTTTAACTTTGCCAATCTTTCTATCTTTAATTCAACTCCTGCAGTTTCCAAAATTAAAGTCTTCAAGTTTCTCATTTTATATATTCAATTTTCTAACTTTAACCTTTTAAATTTTCGAATTGAAATCTGCAACTTTAAACCCTCAAATCGCAACTTTTAATTCTAAGAATCTCTAAATCAGCAACACGAAATCTTGAAATCTTCAATTTTAAACCTTTAAAATATCAATTACAGGTCCAAAAATCTTAGAATTTCTAATTTCTAAATCTTCAACTTAAAACCTTCAAATTTTTAATTTTCTCTTCTCAAATTTTCGGTTCCAAAACTTAAAACCTTTAAGTTCAATTTTTATATCTGGAATTTTAAATCTTACAGTCTACAACTTCAGTTTCTCAGATCTTCTATTCAAAACAGTCATATCCAAAATTTAACTCTAAAAATCTTTTAAATCTAAAAATACTAAAATTTCTAATCCAAAATTTTTGTATATCCAACTTGAAATCTAGAAATGTTTAATTTGAACTCTAGAAATCTGAAACTTGAAATATTCAAATCTTCAATTGCAACTCTAAAAATATCGAAATGTCCAAACCCTTTAAACTGAAATTCCAAAAATCTTCAGATCTCCCATCTTTTAATTTCCAACTTTACATCTTTAATGTTCGAAATAAATTGTTATCTCAAAAACTCAAGTTTCCATTTTTAGCTCCTTAAATTTTCAATTTTAAAGTTTCGAATTTCCAACTTCAAGAATAAACATTCTATTTTATAGTAATTTTTATCAAATTGTTCGTATCATGTATTCAAGAAAATAATAAATTTAATTTACTTTTAAGAAAATAAAAGAGACTAATGTTTTTGAAGTCGCAAAATGATACGCATAAAGCTTCCAAAAATTTAAATGCGACCTTCACTCGACTTACACGCTTCAACTCGATCGAACAAAATTGCGTTTGAATTTTGTGTGCAAATTGTGCGCACGAATGATTCTTCAACTCATTTAAATTAAACAAATGCTACATTTTGCTGATAACAATGCAAATCATAACGAATTCTTTGTTCGATGCGATGACGATGACATTGAATACGAATGCCCTTTCTTTTTCTCATGCCTGAAAAAATGTTTCTTCATTCAAACGATTGGATATGAATTAACGAGAAAAATAATGGGTTCAACACGAACACAAAAACAATAAATATTCATAAGTATACATTAAACGTGTCACTGAAGTTTAAGCATGTTTGTGGACGCGTGTAACTTGAAGAGTCCCAGGATGTTGCAACCGTGCATCGTTCTTGAACGTTGTTTTTCACTTGAATTTCACAAAGCTTTCCGTATTGCTCAACTTTTATCGATCCCTTTTCTACCGAAGCTGTTATTACCGACTGACAGGTGCGCATATCGATCACGAGCAGCCGATGATTATTTGAAAATAGTCGAAAATGTGGCTGAAGGATGCGAATGACGACGCCTTGCCGACTGCGAATTTCACGAATTCGCGATGCAGCGTCCAAAACGAGTAAGTCCTCTCGTTCTTTAACTTGTGTCTTGTGTTAGACATTTCTCTTTTATACAGACCAGTCGATAAGCATCGTTGACGTAAGATTGGGTAACTTGTAATAACTTTCCGAGCGACGTATGTACAGTGTGTTTCCTTTATCTCCAAAAATTGGAGTATCTCCTGAAGAAGTGAACCTATAAAAAAGATCTTTTTTTCTTTTTACAAAAGTTACTTAGAATAAGGAGATACAATTTATGGTGTAAATTCTTTTTTTCTCGGTCGAGTCGTAGAGGAGAAAAATCAAAGTCAAATCAAATCAAAGTCAAATTCATTTTCTTTTAATAGAACTATACATTTTTTCCCTAATTCTTGCATTTTATATTATAATTATAAACCATATGATGTCGCACATAGTTGAATTTGTCGTAAAAAATGCCATCGAACTGTGGGAAAAAACGTATAATTCCATTTAAAAAAATAAATTAGTCTTTAAAATCTCGTCCATCAATCGCTCTGACGAAAAATAATTTACCGCATAAATTGTATCTCCTTGTACCAAGTAACTTTTGTAAAACATTTTTTTTTTTTTTTATTAAGTTCACTTCTTCACGAGCTACTTCAATTTTTCAAGATAAAGGAAACACTCTGTACATTATGCTTTTAATAATCGGTGTTACGTAGGTTGTATTTGCTTCGAAGATATCTCGCCCAGGTATCGACTCACTTTATGATAAAAAAAAAAGTCTACTCGATGTTCTCATTAATATTTGACCAACAGTTGTCATCTAGCACCTGCGAGTGCAATTTGTAACGCGAGACATCATTAAATCGAAAACTTAAAACTAAGAATCATGCAGCAATACGTCGAATACGTGTGGCTTATCGTGAAAGAGATTCGACGCAGCGATATGCAGAATGATTCACAGTAAAATGCGTATGTTTTGCAAGCATATAAATTTGTGGGAAACGCTTCGATATCGTATCACTTTGTCCTATATTGCAGACGTTTATTTTAATTGACTGTGACATTAATTGCACATTAGATAGTTGTTGAAACATGAATCAGATATGAATCGGTGTAATTATCGACCGGATAACATCTATAATTCTTTTCATAAGTGGAACTGATGGGTATAATAAATCCTTTCCTGTCCAGCAGACTGCCTTTATTGCCGGTTCCTTTATGTGTTCATCCTTATCATTCTTTTCGCAAACTTCAAATATATATATAGTTCAAGTTTATAATTCTATCATAATATTATCGCGTTACATAATTTTAATCTTTGACCGTGTATTCCGCGCTGTCATCACAATTCAATATCGAGGCGTGCGTATTATTTGCACTCTCGTCCGATATCACTTTTATCATTATCTTGATTTTTATGTTGCCGCAACAACAATGACAGAATGCTTGTCACCCGCATAGCGCCTAAATAACTGCCGTCATCATTTTCAAAATTGAAAATTAAGATCTCGTAAAGATTATCGCGTTCGCGGTCGATTAATTGCGTTTATCGATATATAAGAGTAGATGTCTGATAAGATGTATGTTCGAAATAAGTTGTTATTTGAATTTGTCTGATGACCAGTTTGTTTGCAGCGATCGATAATAACAATTGAAACAAAGACATGATCTCGTAACCTGTTTCTTTTTGTCCCCGTTGTGAAATTTTTTAGTTTTAAATTACAGTGCAATTAAATTTTTCTTATGACAGCGTGGCTCTTTTTATTTGAGAAATGAGTGAATCAAGAAAGATCCAAACGGCTGAAAAACCTAGCGATTCCGATATTATGATATTGCCGCAAATATCAATGGATCAACGCATATACGATTTGAGAGTGGATTCGACGTTTATCAAAGCTCGAGATATCGTTTTCAATAGGTTCAAAAAACGATTATTGATACGAGGGTCGTCCGGAGAGTAGTGCCCGTTTTAGAATATAAAAATTAAGTAACAAATATTTATTGACAAAACTTTTTATTTGTTAACAAATCTTAAACTACTTCGCAACATAATCACCATGCAAATTTAAGCATTTATCATAACGTGTGACGAGTTTTTGTATCCCAGCTTCATATTCCTCTACCGCCTGTCCATTGTCAATAATTTTTTATTTATCATAACCACACGTTATGACAAATGCTTCGATTTGCATGGTGACTATGTAGAGAAGTAATTTAAGATTTGTTGTTAACAAATAAATAGTTTTGTCAAAAAATATTTGTTACTTATTTTTTAATTCTAAAACTGATACTACTTTCCGGACGACCTTCGTATTAGGGTGGGATAAAAGTTCGTAGCATTTTTCAATAAATTGCATTTGTACAATGCGAACTTCTGAAAGAATGGAATAATGCAATTATCTGCAAGAAAGTGGAAAATAATTACACATATGTAGTTGAATAAAATTTTTGTACAACTACCTCAACATTGTCTTTGTGTTTCATTCAAAAACGCTACGAATTTTTGTTCCAATACAATACAATAAAACTGTATTTTCTATGTTTTTGTAGGCGAAGTTCTCGTGTTCATATTTCTTATTCTTTACATTATTACCAGACTGCGTATGTTTATCCATTCGTGACAATTTTAAATACACAAAACTCTACAATGTTGTTGACAAATATTATAATATATAAAATATAAAAAATACTTGAAATACTAGAATGCTTAAAACATCAGGCACACTTGTAATTAAGTTTCAATCCTTTGTGCTTTTAACAAATTTTATTTAGCATCAAAATTTGCAGTCTAATTATTACTGGATAGTAAATAGTCTTTTTACATTTTTATAAAATCCTGTTCCATCGCTTCTGTTGCAGAATATTTGTCAACCGTAGCCTTCACTTAGAAAATATCAAATTCTATGGCTTTGATATGGACTACACTTTAGCAGGTAAATTCGATCATCTAAATAAAAAATTATTTGAAGCCTCTTCAAGACTGACATTTTTATTTCGAACATTTCAGAATACAAATCGCCGCAGTATGAGCAACTGGGTTTCACCTTGTTAAAAGATCGCTTAGTGTCTTTGGGATACCCACAGGAAATCAAAGCGTTCGAGTATGATCCCAGTTTTCCGGTACGAGGACTATGGTTCGACACACTTTACGGAAATCTTCTGAAGGTGGATGCGTATGGAAACATTCTAGTTTGTGTTCACGGCTTTGAATTTTTGAAACAGTAAGTAGAGTTATTATACAGGGTGTTCGGCTTTAAGTCGAAGCAAATGAAAAAGGTGATATTAGACTCTAAAAAGAGATGGGAATGAAAAATACCGAAATTGCTGTAAGACTTTCGTTTGTTAGTTATAAGCAAACTGCGGATGTTTATGCATTTATGGCAATACTAAAGTATGCAAACATTCTATGAGACTATTAAAATTTTTTCGAGTTCTACATTATACTAAAAGTGCATAAAAATTGATGTGTATGGATTGGGTAATGTTCCTTGTTAGTTTATGGTGTCTAGAATAAAAGCTGAACACTCTGTATAGCGCAACGATTTCAATTGCGTTAGAACAACGATTGATGATACTTTTTATTTTCAGCTCGCAAGTATACGAACTATATCCGAATAAATTTTTACAATTGGACGAATCCAGGGTTTACGTGCTCAACACATTGTTTAATCTTCCCGAAACGTATTTATTAGCATGCCTGATAGACTTTTTTACCAATTCCCCGCAATACTCACGGGAGAAAACGGGAGTGAAAGAAGGCGAGCTCACGATGAGTTTCAAAAGCATATTTCAGGACGTTCGAAGCGCAGTAGACTGGATACATCTCCACGGCGATCTGAAGACGAAAACGATTGAGAATTTGGACGAGTATGTGAAGAAAGACATACGATTACCGATGTTTCTTACCAGGATCCGCGAAAGCGGAGCGAGAGTGTTCCTTTTAACGAATAGTGATTATGTTTTTACCGATAAAATTATGACCTATCTTTTCGATTTTCCGCATGGAGCGAGGGTTCGTACTATAGACACAAATTTTATTTAACAGAAGCAAGATTTTCTTTTTAAAGTACAATTTAAACGTTACATTTTTTATAGCCTGACGAACCACACAGAAATTGGAACACGTATTTTGATACTATCGTGGTGGACGCGAGGAAACCATTGTTCTTCGGCGAAGGAACAATCTTGCGGCAAGTGGATACGCGAACTGGGGCTTTGAAACTTGGAACTCATAAAGGTCCACTACACACAGGTGAAGTATTCTTTTTAATTTCGTAATGCACTTTTAACCCTTTAAAGCCGGCATCTAGATCCCGTTAAAGGAATAATATTCCGCTTTGTTTTACCGTTAAAAATGGTCTGAATGTTTATAGTTTGAAGTCCTTGTAGAAATGTTAGAATGTCTTTTTTTATTTATAATATGAAAAGTGACTTTATTTTCTAAGTATTTGAACTGTATTTTGTAAAAAGACACTTACTAATTATAAATAAGTTATGTTATAATAGAAAACGTTTCAAGTTTGAATAAAAACAATAGAATTACACAAAGAAAAAAGTTACTGGATTATATACGGTCTGTGGTATCGTGTACGATATACGATACATTCGTTTTTACCATTTTGTTTCTCCTTCAATTTTCGATAAAACTAAAATATGTCATAAATAATACAGGGCTTTTTTACTTTTTTACGCAACAATAACTTTTTGGAGGCTGAAACGCATAAAACAAATAAATACAGGGCTTTAGTAACTTGATTTGTCTTTAATGAATAAGATTATTCCATGATCTAATTTGATGCAAGTAGCGAATTCGTTTTACTTTGGAAGGGAATGTATCATGTCCGGCGCTAAAGGGTTAATGTCTAGCAAATCTTTAACGAAACGTTTCATTGGCAAATAGGCGAAGTTTACTCGGGAGGATCGTGTGACGTCTTCACCGAATTGATAGGCGCAAAAGGCAAAGACGTATTATACGTTGGAGATCATATTTTTGGTGATATTTTAAAAAGTAAAAAGATTAGAGGATGGAGAACGTTTTTAATAGTGCCTGAACTAGTTCAAGAGCTTCACGTTTGGACAGATAAATGTCAATTATTTGCAGAATTACAAAACTTAGATGTTATGTTAGGAGAAATGTATAAGTAAGTACAACGGTACAGTATTCTCTCGATATCTTCTCGCGCCTCGAGACCGGACGGGAGAGAGCGTATCGTGTGGGTCGCACTTCTTCGCAAAGCGTTTGTAGCATTCCGAACGTAGAAAGAGACAGCGGGTGAAAGAGAAAGAGGGACTGAACAGTGGGGATAAACAGGGAGTCCGCAGTGCGTGGTTTCGGCGAGAAGATATCGAGAGAGTACTGTAATCTTTAATTAGTTATGCATTATAATAGTATTTGTGTAAAATGTGTATTTTCTTCATTCAGAAATTTAGATAGTAGCACAAAAGAGAAACCTGACATTTCGAAACTCCGAGCAGCCATAAGGGACGTTACGCACAAAATGGATTTGTCTTATGGAATGATGGGTTCCCTGTTTCGCAGCGGGAGTAGACAAACCTTTTTCAGTAGTCAAGTAGTCAGATATGCTGATCTTTACGCGGCTACCTTCTTAAATCTTATATATTATCCGTTCTCCTACATGTTTCGTGCTCCTGCTATGTTGGTAAGTTAATAAGAAAGAAATTTCTCACTTATTTTTCTCAATCTGATTACTAGACTGCGGATGTTTATGCGAATTCTTATTTTCAAAGGCATAAGAAAAGAAAACCAACTTAAATAAAAGTGTCTTCTACCTTCTAAATATCATAAACTGTATTTTATTTTCAATATTTCATGTAATTTTTCATCTACGTTAATTTTTATGCATTTTAGCACATTTTAAAAATCGTCATAAATGCATAAACATCCACAGTCTAATTATTACATTAACTATAAGATATCACTAAGACTCCAAATAACTCCAACTTTAATTATGATTTAATAACGTTTTATTAATTATTCGCAATTTGTTTTATAAACATTAAGACGGATAATCGAGGTTGTACTGTAACTTTTGTATAACTTATAACATTTTATTCGAAAGAGTTTCTCAGAATTATTTCGTATCAAGACCAACTGATAATCATTATTAGATAGCGAATCTTTATGCAAAATAAAATTTTTACAAACGCAAGTAAAGAATTATTGGAACTTGAAAAACAGTATGTTTAATGTTCTAAACATTCTAACTTGAATAATATTATTGGTATTTTGTATATTTTGGTACATGTCAAGAATTTCGTAGAATTTTTGCACTATTAGCATTACCAAAAATGCATAAAATCCGCTGTCTAATTATTACTATAAAAGCACAAAACCAAAGTTGAAAATCTTGCATTTAAAAAAAAAATTACGTTCGGGGGAAAAAGGAATTGCAGATTCGTATTCAGCACGTCAAATCTAAATATAAGAAACGCTTATTGAAGTTTACAAAATCGAAGAAAAGTTAAAATTTGTCCAACAGTATTATATATATGTATAATATAATCATATTTTAATATTTTCAAGATGCCTCACGAGAGTACAGTAGCGCATGAACAGAGATTCGTAATGGAAACGCCGATGATTAGCCGATCCCGAACGTTTAAGCTTATCGACGAAGAAGAGGTGCAAAGCAAGCCATCTGTAAGTATTATTTTGTTTCTATATTATTTGGTATCGCGTGATAATTATACTAAATGAACGTTTTCTTCAATTTATTAGAAAACATTATTCGTGGAGTATCCCAACAATCAAATACCACACGCAAGACCCGAAACTCCTCGCAACGTGACACACACGCACGACGAGGATTGCAGCGACGAAGACAGTGATTCTCAGAAACATGGAAATCATGTAAAATCGTGTACAAGAAACACGAACTGTAAATGAACTAATTAACTTATTTGGCTTACATTATTTTGCGTTTCTACTAGGGCTCTTACTGTCACTCGGCTCTATGGGTACTCGAATTCGAATACTCGGATACCGACTCTATTTAAATCCGCGTACCCGAACATATTCAAGTACTCATTCACTCCATTTAGATCCGAGTATCCAAATGTATTCAAGTGTTCGGATTCTCAATCGCACAATTTAGATCCGAGCATCTGAATAATCGTTGAATTCTTTTTATCAAGATATCTACCCGAAACACCGATTATAAACTTTATTCATAAACAGTTTCGGAAATGGAGTCCGGATTGTGATGAGTATTTTGGGTACTCGGATAATAAGAGCTCCAGTTTTTACACATTTTCCATAGTTTCACGGCGTGTTCCGTAAACTTGATACAATTTGATTATTCATAATTTACAATATCCTTCGTTAATTAATCCGATACTCAAAAATGCAATTGGTGTAATATTACCAGACTTATTTTGGTTACATTCAGTCCTGTCGCGTTTTTCTTTATCTTGCTAAAGTTGAATAGAATTAATACGATGAAAATGGAATCGATTTTCGCGGATTATTTTGCAGTATAATGACATTGTTCACGAAATAAATATTTCAGAGCTAATGCAATATACATATAGGTGTTGATATATCGAAACTGAATTTATAGTCATATAATATGACTTAAAAAGTTGCAAATCATGAATTGCTGTAAACAACAGTGTATATTAGCGTGCATGTTAATCTATATCCCTTGTTGATTTAACACTATATTTATTTAAACTCAATTAATACATAGTACAAGATGTACACAAAAAACAGTAATATTGAAGAAATTTAGGAGCTCTCGTATGAGATTATAAATTATTAGTTGCGTTATTTACACGTATACGTTAATAATATTATAATGTAACGTGATATTATAATATTATTAATATGCATGAGCGAATTAAATATTACGAAGAAAGTAAATCAAATAAAGAACGTAGTTTAGTCATACGTATTAACGATGGTTTTGTGATTCAAGAACGATAGAAGCAATACTCTATTGCTCATTAAATAATAAAACAATATTATTTGATTATGTGTTAACTTCGAATGTATATGATTCTCGCACAAGGCATTGGTATTCTCGTAAGAATATTCGATTTTTGTATTATACGTTTTATATGCTTAGCTTCGTACAACATAGCGATCGTTTTGAACTTGTTATACATTATACATGTATACTAAGTGTTACAATATTAATAATAGAGTAAATTTGAGTATTAGGCTAGTCTTTTTACATGAAATTTTAGTTTACTAACGTGACGAGAAAGTAGAAACATCGAGACAATGTAAAAAAAATAGACAAGTTATGAATTGTTATAAATTGTTTGTTACTTATACTGCATTGAGAATGCATTATGCATGTATTCTTGCTCGAGTACATTCTTAATTTTCATTGTGTAATTAATAGTACACGATCGTGTTATTGCTTAATGTATTTTAATAAGTATAATCTCACAGAAATGAGACAATACCCAGTTTTATACACAAAAACAATTCGATTCGAACTTGTAATAAAAAGGAAAAAAAAAATGAAATTGACATTTTGTTCTAGAATTTAAATGAAGAGTTTAAATAGGGACAACTTTAAAATTGCGATAGCTTATTTGTATTACTTATAGAATTTCGAAATAATCATAAAAATTGTATTATTCTTTAATTTATCGAATATTACACATATTAATACCGAAAGAATTGAAAACTATATAAATTGAAGTGATCACTTTTCGCGAATAGGTAAGCTAGAAATTTATTTTTAAAAATGTATATACTACGAAGGTTGTTGAAAATTCTCAGCTACAATAAAATAAGTAAATAGTTGTATTTATTTATTATACAATATATATTTACTTATATATATATAAACACACACTGGCTGGTGCTGTTTTTTCATACTGTGAAACATTAATTCTCTGTTTTGTAAACACGAGCATAAATGAACGATAGTTAATTTATGTATAAAAATTAAAAAAAATATATGCTAAGTCTTGTTACCATGCACTGTAATAGTAAAATATGAATCATGTATCAATTAAAATAAAAATACAAAGATTATAATTGTTATATTTATTTGAACGTGACTAGTATTATGTATAGAAATTATTACGTTTAACTGTATTATTAATAAAAGATTTTTCGACATTATCAATACTGTTCTATAAGATTTTTCCTTCACATTAGCAAATCTGCTAAATATTCTTCGAACTCCTCTTCTCTCGTCTTCTCTAAACTCTCTGCTGGCTTTTCTTTCCAAATTGTAGACTCATCTTTGCCCGTTTGATCAACAGATTCTACCGTTTTGTTTGTAACTCCTACCTCCTCGGCTTTAACATCCGTGGAAGATGTACTAGGTGCATTATTAGGTGTTTCAGAGTTAGTTCCTAATCTTTTCAATGGTTTTCGTCTCTTCGCCTCGCGCTTTTGCGATCGATAATTCAATTTTATCGAACATTCAGGGCATAGTCCTTGAAATCATAAATTACCAACAAATGTGTACTTCGAATTTTACGAACTTTAGAAGGAAAACTAGCTACATACTTAATTTTACAAGAGCATTTTTTTTCTCTCCATGTTCTGTGTAACCAAAGTTTACTTCCCAAGATTTAAGTTCTTCTTTTTCCTTGCATCTTTTATTTCCACACTCAAACTGTCCTTTACCAACAACGACTTCTTTCTCTGTTCTCCATCTTAAGGCAACCTAATTCATAGAAATCTTTAGAATTCAATTGAAATTGTTAGGTTGAGCAGAAACTTTGTGCTGTTTCTTCATTCATCTTGTAACATCATTATACTATCCCAATAAAACTTATCAAGTTTGAAGGCCAAAAATTATATAAAAGGCACGCACTTTCGACTCAACCCAATAATTTACTTTATATGAAACGTGTTAATGAGTTACCTTGTTTTCTTTATAGTACATTAAATCAGCTATACAATATTCTTTAAACAATTTGTCATAATACTTTTTTGCCAATCGTGTTCCCCATGTGTCTGGTGCATTGTCCTCGTCCCAAAGAAACTTGTGGTTCTCTTTAATAACGTCATAGTCTGTCTTGTCTCGGGACCTCGAAACACAGGCCGAAACGTCAAGAGCTGCTCGTTTTAAGGTTTACAAAGTTATCATTTTTCTTCAATGTTTATTACTATGTAAATGTGACACCACCTTTAACCCTTTGTGCTCTAATTTATTCATGCAGTTAACTAATAAATAGCTCTGTTTTAATTCTATCGTACATCGTGTATATTGTATATACCATTTCATAAAGTAAAATATTTAAATATTATAACAATAAAAAAAATATTGGTGTAAACTGTGGTGTTTTCGAAAGATTTCTTAGAACGCAAAAGGTATAGGTTATTCAGAAATAATTTTTGGTCAATCTCCAAAAACGTGGAAGATATAAATAAATAAAAGGATTGTAAGCTATTGTAAATTAAAATGCTAACATGTTAAGCAAAATTGATTAAAAAATTTAACATACGTGTCTCGTTTTAAGGTTGTCACTGAGCCTCCATATAATGTTAAATAATCATTTATAAGCTTTTTATGCCTGTCATAGGCCGAAATATAGGCATATGCTGGGAACATGTTTCCTTATTAACGAAAAGCTTGGATTTGTTTTACTTAAACGATTTCGAGAATCGAGCCATACAAATAATTCGATGTATACCAATCATAAGTACTGATCGATAAGTACGCGTATGAACAGTGATGTCAGAATCTTGAAACTTGAGACTGTGCTTGAGATTTGATATATTTCGTCACTGGGAAGATTTATAAATTGTTCAAATTAGAAAATTATTTTCGTTTCGGAAACTACACAGAGTTTGAAATTTCTTCAGTTCTTTTTCCAGATTTGCGAAGAATGTATAAAAATGGCGTCGTATACAAAAACAATGTCATCGGTCATCGGCACTACAAAAAAAGCAAAAGTCTAATCTGACAATGAATAAAAACGGAACAATAATCATGAAACTGTTTCATATGACATGACAATAAATGTTTTTTTTCTCTTATAATTTTGTATTCATCTTTCTGGAATTTCTAAAACATGTATAATCAAAAACATTTGTTGACAAATTTTTCTCTTGTTGATACAGATGATAGATTTTTTATCAGCAATTTACGCAATTATGTTTGAGCAACAATAATCGAACTTCGCGTACGTACATTCTGTTCGCTTACGAAAATAATGTTATCACCGAACCGCACTTTGGACGTTTATTGTACATAATTTATGCATAACAGTATTCAATATCTGACCGACATATATCGGTGTATAATTATTCTTTCCACCGATTTACAAGTTACGGAACAGTGTATAGCGTAATGTACTGATAAAATTAATTCGGCGTTCAAATATCAAGAATGTTTAAGATTATAAACATTAGCAACAAATGTAACGATTTCCTTAAGAATAAAAGAGCATGCAGTAATTTTATAAAAGTCGTTGAAGTGGGACCCAGAGATGGGCTGCAAAATGAAAAGAATATTGTGCCGACTGAAATTAAAGTCGAATTGATTAATAGATTATCGCAAACTGGATTGAAAAGCATAGAAGTAACGAGTTTCGTATCACCAAAGTGGATTCCACAAATGGCAGACAACGCTCAAGTTTTTCAAAGCATTAAAAAAAAGCCTGATGTTTCCTACCCTGTATTGGTACCAAATTTGAAAGGTATGGAAGCTGCGTTGAAGGTAGGTGTAAAAGAAATAGCTGTGTTTGGCACAGCGTCTGAAACGTTTTCGATGAAGAATATCAATTGTTCTATTAAAGACAGTATGAAGAATATGAAAGCAGTTATTGAGAAGGCAAAGGAACACGATATTAAAGTCAGAGGCTACATATCGTGCGTTGTTGGCTGTCCTTACGAAGGTGAAACTAGGCCCACGTTGGTAGCAAATTTAACAGCGTTCATGTTAAAGCTTGGATGCTATCAAGTCTCCTTAGGAGACACCATTGGCGTAGGATCTCCAAATAAAATCAGGAAAGTGTTGTACGAATTGGAGCACGTATCGAAGGACATGAATCATTACGCTGTTCACTGTCACGATACTTATGGTCAAGCTCTGGTAAACATTTACGCCAGCCTCGAATGCGGTGTAAAGGTTTTCGATTCGTCTGTTGCTGGACTAGGAGGCTGCCCTTATGCAGCTGGTGCTTCTGGTAATATTGCTACCGAAGACTTGCTTTATTTCTTACATGGACAAGGCTTGGAAACTGGGGTGAACGTTGATCAGATAGTAGAAATCGGAGACTTTATTAGCAATCATCTTCAAAGGAAGAATCAATCTAGAGCAGGAATTGCGATTCTTGCAAAGAAACAATTGAGAAAGTGTTTATAATTCTATATTTAAGGAAAATATTAGGAATTATGAAAAATATTTGGTAACTCACGGCCATTAAAGATTACGCATACAATACTTATTAAATTTTAATGACTCCTTAAAACTTGTATACACTATTCATAGAAATATCGCATACCGACCAAACTTGTTACGATATGATACTTTCGTGTTTCGTAAGCTATGTTTCTGACGATGTTAAAAAAATACTTGTAACGCGAATTATATGGAACAGAAAAAAACAGTACAATATAATACACCATAACAGAGCAATGCGCAAAAAATCAATTCATACTGCACATTGAACCAGTGTTACGAAATGTTCGATAATTCTTGTAATATAGCCTGTGTGTCTAATGTACTCAAATCTATTGACCCTCTGGTATCGATCACAACTCCAGTTACCTGCAAAATAATATATGTATATTGTAAAGATTGTAAATTTATTTTCTATATGTTTAATAAAAAAAATTACCATTTCTTCAAAGAACTGAACGTGATCAGGTTTCTCGGAATATCTTTCATACTGATCCAAATTATCCTGCAACTTGAGCGTTAGGCTGTCGTAATTCTGTATTATGATAGCTAAAATTTGTTGTTCCGTTGGTGTGGACAAACTCTCGCTTGCCAACCATGCCGCTATTTTAGGTGGAAAATGATTTACGATATCTCGCATGTTCACCAGTGAATTCGTTAATTTTAATGCGTGTTCTTTATACTCGTAAGATTCGCTTGTTGAATATCGAAGTGCTTGAATATATAAAATACATTTATCAGTAGGATTTAAGAAAAAAGCTTACACATACAGTGTTTCTCTCGCTAGTGGACACATTGAAAAGGATCAAATTCTTCTCAAGCCTCAAATCTCTAATCAAATTCTTGGTCGTCGACTTCTAAATGGCCCAGCAATGATTTGGGCCTTTTTAGTGACTGGGTTACCGCTGTGATCCTTTAGAAAGCGAAACTTCCTTTGTGTCTGCTAGCGAGAGAATCACCCTGTACATGAAATCACTTAATGTGCACATACCCATAGCATTTAGGTTTGTAAAAATAAGCCTCATTCGTATTATTTCATAAAATAGTTCGTCATAACTACTGGGAGAGGACAAGAACGTATCTCCGTACGTAATAAACAAATTTAATATATTTACGACCTGTAATATTAATTTCAGTTCTTTAAATTACTATGATCCGCTCGTATGATTTTGGTATATTTATTCACGCCAAATTGCACAGGATTTGCCACACAGTTTTTCATTTTTTCTTTCAAGTGCAAAATTACACTCAATTATTACACACAATTATTACACTCGAGAAAATATTCTATGAAAAACTTTAATTTTGTAATTCAAGTAGTTTTTGAGATACTAATTGTTAAGTTTCGTAAAATGGAGCAAAATTCTAGGTCTAATCTTTGCCACTGTATATAACAATTATTAATTACAACTATTGTAAATTGTTTGAAGAAACATCATCATAGCAGGAATTACTCGTTTGTTGGGCAGAAATAAAAATCGCAAAGATTTTTTAAACGTCATCTCGGAATTGTAACTCATGAGAAAAAATAAATATCCATCTTTTATTCGAGTGGCAAGTATTTTAGTAATTGACTATGTACGAACACTAAAATTTAGTCAACTAATTTAGTAAAACAATGTACCTGCTTGCCATTCGAATAAATGACTAAAATTGTCTGTTTCAGCCTTAAGAATAAGTAGTCTGTATTTGAAGAGAATCGGAGACCGTGTGGTAAATCTTATACGATTTGACGTGGAACGATTCTTACCTGAATAGCTAAGGGAAAGATGTTCATTTTCTTAATAAGATGACTTTCGTGCGTCGTCAGAAACTTAAGAAGGTTGATCAGCGCAGTCCAAAGATCTCTCCATTGGTAACCGAGCCTAACTCGACATCTTTTTTGGTAACAGAGCAACCTTTGTAGGACTCCGATGCATTGATGATACAATTCAAGCGGAAATTTCTTCATCATGTGCGACGTGATAAATTCAACGAGTAAATCTACAATTTCATAATAGTTGTTAAAAAACGTCGAACTTCGGAGCTCGAATATGCATTAATTGTACCGAGTAGTGTAGCTGCTAGAGGTTGTGCGGGCGCGGTTTTGTCTTGGATCTTTCTATGATGCATCGGAACGCGATGTAGTTGGACTCTGAAAGCCAAGTTTGCGTCGTGCATCAAACTATTCGCGTATTGATCTTCTGCGATGCAACTTAATATAAGGAAGCATAATTTAACGTTATTCATTATTGCCTCTGTTCTAATCACCTGCATAACTATCGAACTGCAACAATAGAAACGTTTCGTTGTAGGAAATATAATATATATCAGTCTATGTAAAATGTGCACGGTTTTCTAACCAATATTGCAAAAATGTGGCCAGTAAATTAAACGGCTGAGCCATTACGTCGGGTAGCTGGGCTCCAGGAGCTACAGCGTTCGGTCCCAACGTGTTATTCGGGGAAGGCGGCGCGCTGGTATCGCTTTGCGTGTATGCCAGAGTCGTTACAAAGTTACGATTCAAGTGTGTGGCTTCGTAAAGCGCTAATAACAGCGCGTTGTTCGCGCGGACTTGTTGAGTCTTCGCTTCCTCCTCTCCGACGAACATACTTCCTACTATACTGGTCAAGGAGGATAGCCAGGATGCTTGTATTTCTAGATAAACAATTATTTCTTTGATATTCATGATATCCATGATACAGTAATGTCTCGTTAGCTGCAACTTTGTATTCTCAACAGTTCCTGAAATTTGCTTCACACTCCAATTCTTTACAAGGAACATTTTCCAATGTAGAACTCGAAAAAATATTTGACATGTATTTTTTTTAATCATCCATATTAAAGGGATGAAAATCACCCTGAAAGTGGGGAGTGGAAAACATATTTTATCGAATATCTCAGGAACTATTAGATTACTATTACGTATTTGCAGTTTAAAAACATGAAACTTGAAAAGTTGAACTAGAAGCTTGGAAAATTAAAACTACAATTTAGAAGCTTCAAAGTTTCAACTTTTATTTTCAAATAGAAGCTTGAAAAGTTTAAACTGTAAGCTTGAAGCTTGAAAAGTTGAAAGTGAAAGTTTGAAGATTGAAAAGTTGAAACCGACAAGCCTAAAACTCGAAAACTTAAAAAAACGCTGAAACTTGAGAACTACAAACTCAAAACTTCAAAAATTGAAGCTGAACACTTGAAAGCTTTGAAGCTTGAAGAGTTGAAACTAAATACTGGGAAACTTGAAGCTCGAAAAGTTGATAGTGAATACTTGAAAGCTTTAAACTTGAAGATTTAAGTTTCAAGATTCAAACTTCAAATTTTCTACTCTTCAAGTGTCTTCAAGCTTTCAAGTTTTTAAGCTTCAAATTTGTAACTACATATATGTTCAAACTTTCAGAATTTCAAGCTTAAAAGATCTCACTCTAAACTCTCAACCCTCTTGAGAGCTGAGAATTTGGGAAGAGAAATTCTTAGAATATCCCTGAGTTAGCTGCAATCACATAGTCTCAAAGCTGTTGCAGCTAATGAAACATTACTGTAAATAATATAAAAAGATCGTAAAAATGGTTTCCTACCTGCTCTTTGCTGAGCAAATTGCCAGCAAAAGTCCATCAAAGAACTCGATATAACTTGACCATAGCCATTCAAGGCTAATTCGTCGTCCAAAATTGATAATTTAACGATATAGGGGTTCGCTCTTTCGTGTTTCCTATAATTAACTAAAAGTGTTAGGAGCAATACTGCGTCGTGGCCATGACGACTTCTGGCTGTCGTGTCTCTTAATAACTACACGAAGAAAAGAGAATATTAATGCTTAATTTCGTTCATGTTTTTGAATGTTAATATCGATGCTACTTTATCACCTACTTGAACCAGAGATTCAAAAACACTATTAAGCATAACATATTCCAACAAAGTGTTCTGACTGACATTGTCCATGCCAGTTACGATAATTAACAACAATTTCAAGCACAAAGCTTTTAAGCTATCAGGGTATTCACCTGGAATTATGGAAAATTTTAATAAACAGTCTTTTGAATAATCGCAAGTGCAAACAATTCACACGGTAAATGTATATTTGAATCTTTGATTTCATCACGTAAATAAGGGAATTATTTATGATGTGCATAGATACAGTATATAGAACGTGAAATACCTGTTAAGAAATTATTACAGTGTTGCATTAATGTTGTCATTCTCTGTTCGGCAGAATCAAATCCTACCAGAATGTCTATCAAATTGAATCCGCAGTCTCCCTGACAAGCCTTCTTGTACATAGATTGAATAACAGCTGCTAAGGTTTGCAGGGCATAAACAACCCTGAAAGGATGTTCATCGACCAACGTGTCCACACAGTGGCAGACCAAAGCGTTCAAGTTTTCTCTGCTTGCATTTAACTGCTCTGCCGTCATGTGCAAAATCTCATTCTCAATGTGTGGAACCTAAACATGTCAAAACAGAAGAATGAATAAGCATTATACATTTAAACACAGTGTATATAAAATATATCATCATTGTTCATTTATTTTTTTTTTTCCATATGACAGGAGAATTCCATAGCAAAAAATTTCTTGTCAATAGAAAGACTTAACATTTTATTTGGTTAACTTAAAAATGTTTTTACATTAAAAAATGATACTGCTGACTAATGATACCAATAATTAGAAGTTTATATTAAGTAGAACAATACCATCATGCTTGGTAAATTTGTTAGTAAATTGATACAGGTAAGTTTCATTTTTGTAATAGTTTTTTTCTTCAGATTTTTTTATGCTCTAATGGATTACTCTGTGAAATTTTACAGTCATTACCAACGTGGGAAGTGACAAAATATTATGGAAGAGTGTGCATGTATCAATTAAAATGCTTGAAATATAAAGTTCAGACAAGTGAAGCATGGTTTAACTTCAAGTGTAAATTTATGCCAGGTAGTCTTCGTAATGAATTAGAATGCGAGGATGTGATACCAAAGAAAAAGGGTTTGTATTAAAGATTTTTCATTTTATCAATTTCTCGATGATACTATGTAAATTTTATGTAAATTTGATTTAGTTAAGGAGGATCAGCCTAACCAAAAGAAAGTACTGAAAAAAGAAACGGACACAATTAGTCTGAAGAAAACTGTGATAGTTGATGCAAAGAAAAAAAAGAGCCAAGGTTCAATACTTTTTGAGGATGGAGATAATCGTTGCATTTCCGATGAATTGAAAACATCTACAAAATCAAAAAAGACACAGGAAAAGAGTAAGTCTGCAGATGATAAATGTTCTATGCAGGATGATTATGCAACAAAAAAACCAAGAAAAGTATGTAGATAAGAATCTTCCATTGTATTTTAGTAGTAATATTATACTTTTTTAAAGACAAATTCTTCTTGTTTCAACAGGTGAAACAGGCTCGGCAATAAGCTCCAATAATGTCAAGATTTAAAATTGTGCAAGCTGATAGAAGTTTTATATAGTTTTTATCTTTTGTGATTTATATTTGTACAATATCGAATAAAAGAAAGATAACAATTGAAAATTACCAACCATAGGCTTAATTAAGAATAGCTCATTCCAAAAATTAGGATGTGCTAATGTTAAGTCTTCCCCCTTGAAGAAGCTCTCGTATATTGGTACCAGTTTTCCTTTATGCTGGCGTTTGGAGCCAGAACCGCTCCGTTTTCTCATAGCCATTGCCATTATTATTAGTTCATTCCATTTACTTCATTTCACCTGCAAATGCATCAGTTTAAATAATGAAAATATTATAATGATTATCATACAACAAAGAAATAAACGAGTATAAAAATAATTTTCACGGAGAATTATAAGCTTAAACAATACGTAGTATTCTTTATTGATTTTATTTGAAATTTCTGCAATTCATATCAACAAATATAACCTCTACGTCAGGCTTAAAATGATTCATAACGAGAAAACAATTTACGTAAAGTATTCGTACGATAGAAATATGATTTTTATTTAAAATACGATGTTGGAGTCCTTAAAAAAATGTCAAACAAACAAGTGTTGTATAATTACTTACTAATAAAACAATTATCTTGACATCGTATAAAAGATTTCTGTATTTATTTTAAATATAATTCTAAGTGTTGAAGGGTTTCGGTATAATGTTGTTGAAATTCCAGTTTTTAATATAGAAAAAGGTGGACAAGGATGATACAAAGAATTATGAAAACACAGTTGCACGCGAATGACAGGAAGCCATCATCGAAGGAGAAAACTGATATGCATCGCACACTTTGGCACACTTATCGCAATTTCGTTTCACGAAAACAACATTGTGCAAAAGTATGATGAAAAAAGGCAATACGACTTACGTGATTATTAGCATATGGTCTTCAAAGTAAACGTTAACGTGGTATTACACCAAATCTGCGTTTCATCTATCTCTATCTCTTACGAAAACGTGCTTCTCTTACCGGTATTTTATTGTTTCAATTATTAAACCGAATTTAGTAATTTGGCGCCATGATTTTACATTCGAGGATACTATACCAGCTAAAAAACAAGTATATTTTTTATTTTAATCACGTTACTACGGAGGTATGCAAATTTTTTTATTTTAGGCTCGACTTAAAAAACTCGAAACTGAGAACCATTTTATATATAACGTTTTATTTGTATATTTTACGCAGTATTAAATTATTTCGAATTTTTAATTGTGATTTTAAATTTCTATGATTTGTAGAAATTTTGTATTTTCAATTTATTTTTTAATATTCGAATTGGGTTAAATTTAGTAATTTACATACCTCTGTATTTAGTACTATTCTGATACTATTTATGTACTAATTTATGTTATTCGTTTTAGACATTTGCCGAAAATATCGAGAATTTATATTCAGTATTATATTGAGGCATGCAGACGATATTCATCTCACGATGAAAGATACAAGAAAGATGCGTTCAGTGATAGATCTTTCACAAAATATATGCCACAAGTTGCGATTACTGCTTCTTTGTTGGGTGTATATTATTTCTACACATTTCACGATGGAGTTCATGCATGGCAAAAGAAGAACATACAGTGCGGAGAGTTCAGGAAAGATTTAAAGACTTATACTTTGGAAGAAGTAGGCAAACATGATAATAAACAGGATCATATATGGGTAACGTTTAAGCAAGGCGTGTATGATATAACAAACTTTATTGAAAAACATCCAGGTGGTTCATCCAAGATAATAATGGCAGCTGGTAGTTCGATCGAACCATTTTGGTCAATTTTTGGGAATCATAATACCTTAGAAATATACGAGCTGCTTGAATCAATGAGAATAGGTAATATTTCTAAAGAAGATGCTGTTTCAAATAAGGACGATAAGAATGATCCGTATGCAAAAGAACCTTCTAGACACAAAGCTCTGAGAATTAATGGAAAGAAACCCTTCTGCGCCGAACCACCTCCTTCTTTACTAGCTGAAAGCTTCATAACACCAGTGTAATTAAATTTTTTTACTTAGAAATCACTCTTAAAGGTTCATCAATTAACTTCCTTTAAATGTTCATTTTCTTCTAGAGAATTGTTTTACGTAAGAAATCATCTTCCTGTCCCTGAAATGGATTTAAAAACTTACACACTGGAACTGGCTGTGGAGGAAGAAACAAAGAAGACTTTCAGCTTTGAAGATATAAAAAAATATCCAACATATACGATCACAAGTGCCGTGATGTGCGGCGGGAATAGGCGATCGGAAATGGCACAGGTAAGTTTATCTTTCGTTGATCGTCGGATAAGTACGATTGTATTTTTATTAATATTTTATAGGAAAAACAATTGAAAGGACTTAGCTGGGGTGTAGGTGCTGTTGGCAATGCCACATGGACTGGAGCACGGCTGTGCGATGTATTGAAAGATTTGGGGATAAATGAAGAGAATTATGGTCATGTGCAGGTATTGATGGGAAGGAATACAGTGTAGTTCGAAATTCATGATACAAGTGGCGTCAAGAGATTCCACAAAAAATTCCACGTTAAAAAAATATTTCAGTTTGATTCCAATATTAAGCTGGTTAATCAAAATTCTACTGTACATTCTTTTCGAAAACGAAACCTCTCACGCCATGTCGTTATTCATGATTTTTATCTCGTTTCAACTCGTAAAATCTCTCTGACGTCATTTGTACCATGAACTTTAGATCATCCTGTGCAACGATGTTACTGCAAAATAGTTTTTTGAAATGTAAATAATGTAATTGAATAAGTTTGAAGGGTATGATTTAGATCCTTCTGGCACACCATACGGTGCTAGTATACCAATTAGTAAGGCAATGGATCCTAGAGCAGATGTGATACTAGCTTATGAAATGAATGGACAACCGATACCGGTAGACCATGGTTTTCCTGTTCGAGTAATTGTTCCCGGCGTTGTGGGTGCTAGAAACGTGAAATGGCTCGGTAATGAAGAAACAAGCATTCCTCTATTTTACAATTATAATTGTAATCGAGTAGCAGCATTATTTTTTTTTGTATGATTTGCAGCAAAAATAATTGTTTCGAAAGAAGAGAGTCATTCGCAGTGGCAACGAGGTGATTATAAGGGCTTCTCACCTAGCACTGATTGGGATACCGTGGACTTCTCTAAGGCACCGGCTATACAAGAAATGCCTGTGATCTCTGCCATTTGTAAACCGGAACCGTCAGAAACGGTCAAAGTCAAAGATGGAAAATTAAACGTGAAAGGTATTATTTTCTAAAAATTCAAACAGGTTTGGGTTAGGTTTCTTTTCGTTTGTGTAACTATAATTTTTTAAATAGTAAATTCTATTAATCAAAATAAGAACTAATACAATTTACACATTTTTTCAATTAATTACAAGTTTCTTAATTCTATTCTTATGAAAATTTTTAGTTTTGGAGTAAATGAATTCTTTGAATGAATTTTCAATGGTTTCTTGATTCGTAAACGTTCTCTCGTTGAAGAAATGGTTTCAATGTTTGAAAAAATGATTGTAGGTAAATAAATAAACGAATAACGATGGGCCCATTCTTTCGCGTATGGATAATTTTTTAAAACATAAACCATTTGAATAAATCAACTGTTGCAAATACATTCACAGTTTGTTGACTCCAGAATTAATAATCTTGTAACTAATAGGAAAAAATGTGTAGACTGTAATGGTTCTCATTTCGACAAATAAAATTTAATAATAAAAAGCTGATATTTAAAGCTACTGCTAAAAATCGAAGCATTGCATATGTCACAACCTAAGAAGATAATTGTTTGCAGGATATGCGTGGTCAGGAGGCGGTCGAAGAATTATTCGAGTTGACGTAACGAATAATCAAGGTGATACTTGGCACACGGCTAATTTAGATGGCCAGGATGTAAACGCTAAAGAAGGTCGTTATTGGAGTTGGACGCTGTGGAACGTAGATCTTCCTGTAGACGGGAAGTCGAAGGAAACGGAAATTTGGGCAAAGGCTGTGGATGCGTCTTACAACGTCCAACCGGAAAATTTCAAAAATATTTGGAATTTGCGGGGTTTCCTTTGTAACGCGTATCATAAAGTCAAAGTTAAACTGGAACATTAATCTTCCAACTATTTAATGCAGTATAAACATGTATATAAGTTATTATACTTTATCGCTAAATTACTTATCAAATAAGCTTTCATATCTTCAAATAAATCACAAAATCTACATTTGGTTAACTTTCGGTACATTCATTTTTAAAATAGCTGTATAAGTTTTCTAATGTTAAATCACACTGCGTTGATTTGTATATATTATGAATTTCAAATTGGGGTGGCGACTTCATTGTACATTTTCCAAGTATTATAACATAAGGATATCCAGTCAAGCGAGCACGTAATAAACGATTGCCAATAGTTAACTGTGTTCTGTCATCGAATATAGTGTCGATATTTAACTGGTTCAAAACATCTAGTACTTGATTTACGTACTGAGACCCGCTTTCTTCTTTACTGCCATCCTATAAAGTTGGAGTGTACATTAATTTAACGGTTGCAAATAGAAGTTAAAACAATTCTTGATAATTCATTTTTCAAGCTAATATATAAGGTGATTTGCTTAAAACAGGCCTCTTACATATTTTTGATATCTCGTTAAATCCAAAAAATGTTTGCAATGTAAATCAAATAGTAAAATAGATGATTCAACTGTAAAATTGTTTTTTATAAGTGCAATTTTTTAATGTTTTTCTCCAGATCAACTGTGTTATAATATTATTTCGGTTCTCATAACAGTTTTAACAACCGAAATCGATATCATAACTGTTTTCAATCCTCGGCTGCAAATGTCGGGTAATAAATAAATAAATAATGTAATACCTTTGCTGTTATAACGCAAACTGTATAAGGTGCTAAACATTTTGGCCATCTCAATTCAGTTTCTGTAGAAAGTATTTCAACAGCGACTGAAAAAATGCGAGTCAATCCCAATCCATAACAGCCCATTACCAATGGTACTGGTTTGTTATCTGAAGACGTATAGGTGGCTTTTAAAGGTTTTGTGTACTGTGTATCTAATAAAAATGTATGCGCCACCTTAAATCAACAAAAAGTATTAATTTTGTGGAAGATTTGATTAAAATAAATGTATCATAGTGGTAATACCTCTGCAGTAGTTGCTGTGACAAATTCATTGCTACACTGTGGGCAATGCAAGTCACTGCATACAATTTGGTTGACAGAATAATGACACGAAGGGCAGACGTGAACAATATCTTCGCCGATACTGCTTTTATAATGGTATTCGTGGGACATTATACCTCCGATCGATCCTGTATCACCAATGGCTAGAAATGTTAATGGTAGTAATGAGAATCATGATCACAATTCCTTTACCTTTTTATTAACCGACTTTTACTTTACCTTTTGTTATTGGTATGCCTATCTTTTGAAATATTTTGTCGTACGCTTTGCATACTAATTCGTAAGTCTCTTTCGCATTGTCTATAGTTGTGTCAAATGTGTATAAATCCTTCATTAAGAATTCTTTGCTTCTCAGAAATCCTAGACGCGGTTTCATTTCATCTCGCCACTTACTTGAAATCTGATATAATTTCAGAGGTAAATTCTTTGCGGACAAAGGCATGGTCGATAGTAAATCGCAAATCATTTCCTCGTACGTCTATAATGAAATAAATAGAGCCATTGGATACTTAATAAATATATTTGTATGCATAATGGAGTAATTGAAGATGCACGTTACGATTTATTCTAAAATCACTTACTGGACTAAGTACGTACTGCCTGTTGTGTCTATCTTTTATTTTGAACAATTCAACCTCATTATCTGTATATTTGTTCGTTCGTTTTAACAATTCA
This sequence comes from Perdita meconis, assembly GCA_030770465.2. Taxonomy (NCBI): domain Eukaryota; kingdom Metazoa; phylum Arthropoda; class Insecta; order Hymenoptera; family Andrenidae; genus Perdita; species Perdita meconis. The sequence goes on along the minus strand of JASKOS020000035.1, from coordinate 387,701 downwards.
CAGGATGTCATAGCTGGAAACTGTAACTTTTGTGCTCCTATCTCCCTCATTTCATTGTCGACGAGATCTATTAATTTATTCATAACTCGCGATCCTAAAGGTAACAATGCATACAATCCATTGTTGACTGGCTTAATTATTCCATGTCTTGTCAAATACTGCAAAATATAATTTCGAAGAGTAATTGACTATGGATTAAGGAAAAAAGACGAACGTATGCACATCTAATTGTAGTAAAAAATTATCAACATACTTCGTAACTTTTTGATATTTTATCCGCCTTTTTAGCATTTTGGAACGTCGAAGTGATAGGCTGAAACAGTTGCGATGCTCTATTTATTTTGTGAATAGCTGACATTTTCTGGGAATTATACGTTTCACTCCAACACAATATGCAATGGACCCACGCGTGGAAAACACGTGAATGAAAATGAATGAACCATAGACAAATTGTCTATCTATCAGGAATGAAACGGAGTAAAAGTTAGGGATGTTCGATTCCGATTCGATTCTCAGAAAATCGATTCTTTTAACCAAAAGAATCGATTTTTTAAACCGATTCTTTGCTGTTCGATTTTTTTGAGAATCGATTCTTTACCTTAAGAATCGATTCATCGATTCTTGATTTACTGATTGAAAGTAAAGTGATGAAGTAACTAATTGCGTAAGTATAACGATCCCTAAAGTATAAGTATCTGCAATCTTTCGACATTTTTCTCTCTACATACCAACTCTTAGTATTTTTAAATTCATTAAAAATTAAAGATTGGCAATTATAAAAAAAAATAAAATACAATACGAATAAAATGTTTCTATATTTTCCTTTAAAGCAATCTCCTTCAACAAGCATTATTGTTTCTTTATCTGATAAAAGAAGTAATTTAAAAGAAAACATTTTTTTTTATTATACCCATAAAAGATATTTCATTGCCTGATCATTTTATGTACACGTATGCGTAAGTGTGTATCTTATTCGAACTCAACCCCATAAAATTATAGTATGTAAGTATATAAATTTTATAATTTGTGGATCGATTCTTGCAAAATCGATTCTTTTATTTCGATTTTTTTATGAACCCGATTCTCATGATTCAATTCAATATCAATTCAAAAAATTGATTTTTTCGAAAGAATCGAACATCATCGATGATCCCTTTACTAGGGATCCCTAGTAAAAGTTTGGTTATTCGCGTATTTATATGAGGTTTTGGGGTTGAAGGGTTTCATAGAAATTTTATAATGGTTGCGTAATTAAATAGGATTTATCGACGAGACAGAAAATAGATTTTTCAACGCCCTGCGCATTTCGAACAATTTTGAATAGTATACATATATTAGATACCCTAATAACAATCTGTCTGCAGATGCCGTGCAGATTGCTCCAGATACGTGCTGAACCTGAATGCAGATGCTATGCTTTTACGACACCTATTGCACAGCACTGCAGTTCGAAACCCGCCGGTAGGACCTGCTGACTACTGCAGTGCAGAACATTGACCAGACCTGCACACTTTTCTGCAGATTACCGACGGGAAAAATGGAGTAGATCTGTTAACATAACCTGCAGGTTACCGACGGGAAAAATGGAGTAGATCCTGGTAACATAATCTGAGGGTTTCTGACGGGAAAGTAGGAGCAGATCTTGCAGATATATATAATGGTCTGTTTTTTATTCCTGCACTAGCTGTACTAGTGCAGAGTGAACCAATCGCTATCTTCTTTAATTTCACAAAATGAAAGGAGATAGCAAGTGGTTCACTCTGCACCAGTTCAGCCAGTGCAGGAATAAAAAGCAAACCTATAATCTGAGGAAAGATAGCAGCAGAAATTAAGGACATGCAGTTTTAATTGATATATCGAAATGTAAAATCTTAAATAATTTTATTATTTTTCAGAACTATTTCTTACATTAAAAATACATACACATATGATACAAATTGGTTTGACTTGCACCTTCAATTTTCACAAAAAATTAAATAGAGTAGAGTAATGGATAATAGTAATAGATTAAAAATGTACATGCCATATAGAACTAATACCAGTATGCATGGCTAGACGCACAGACAATATGGCCAAATTTCTAAAACACTTATCCCATACCTAATATATTCAACTTCATTTGGATAAATATGGTAATTGGTAAACAAACTCTGAAGGACCCCACACAGTTTATATGGGATTTTGGATGCCGGTGAAATTGGCTAATTTTGACCTATATTGTAGATTATAATGTCCTCTATAAGAAATGTATAAGAACTTCGACTGATCAGACCCGCATATCTTCCAACTGTGAACTTACCAACGATATACAGTACTTTGGATGTGCAGTAATTTGAATGAACCCATATCAGCAATCCTAAATTCCTATACATTTCTTCTAGAGAACATTATAATCTGCAACATAGGTAAACACCAGCCAATTTCACCAATATCTAAAATCCTATATAAACTGTGCAGGGTCCTTTGCAGATAAATGTGCTTTTAAATTTTCTACCCAAAGAATTCAGTGCATTTCATTTGCAAGAAGTCAGTAAAAAAATCAAACCTCGAAAGATTGAATACAATAACATAACTGAACATAACTCTGCACTCAGAGTGTGAATTGGAACTTAAAACTTTATGTACATTTACCGCAGTCCGCAGTCCAATGCCTTAAGGTGAATGTCCCAATTTCTGCTCATGTCCCGATTTCTAATCACTTCGTGTTTTTCTTATTATTATAAATGTTACGTTTATACTATAATTGTAAAAAAATAATTATAAGTTCTTTGATCATTCATGCGAGTGATGTACAGGTTTGTTAGAAAGAAAGTGCTACGTAAGCAACGAAAAAAATTTTAGAACAAGGAACTTACTCGTTCTAATCGTATTCTTACTGCTTAGACTGAAGAACAGCAATTTCATTGTGATTCGATAATCGGACCGAACGTAGTGTGTGCAGAAATAAATCGTATTTAATGCTAAAAACGTTTACTGTATTTTATTCTGGATTTTTACTGGATTTTTATTGGATTTTTTGTGAGTTATTTGTCGTGAGCAGAAATACGGACATTTAGAGTACTACATTGAATTAGCCATTATTAATAATTAAACGTCATATAACATCTTTTTAAAATATTTTTGAATTAATTGATTCATTATCGAGGTATTAATCAATTACTTTGCAAATTTTTTAGATCATTTTCATAACGAGTGAACGCTTAAATGAGCAGAAATTGGGACATTCACCTTACTGCCTTATTAGCAGTAACAAATGAATCACCAATATGTGAAAGATTAAAATTTCTAGTAATAAAGTTGTCTTTTTATATATAATTATTATTTAAAGATTTAGCTATCGTTTATAAAGATTTTAGTCGTCACCAGTCGTAGCAATGTAACAGACAGATTTGCCTAATTTTTAACGTCACTCTACTTTCAGGTTATATCGGCAAGATCTCTTTCTGCAGACCCCTGCATATGCAGTTAACCTTCGGTTATGTTAACATGTTTTGCTCAATGCTAGTCGGCAGTCTGCCTAGAGTACTGCACATGCAAGATTCTGCACGAATCTGCACGTTATTCTGCCATCCATGGCTGTTAGTATTTCTGCCGGCAGGTTCGTGCAGGTCCGTCAGCAGGTTTCTTCGACTGCTGCTCGATAATTTGCCGGCAGTACATACACGGAAAATCCTGCACGAAACTGCCCGCCAGGCGGCATCAGATGCTAACGCAGGTTATAGCAGGCCTGCACTTGCTGGTTTGTGTTATTAGGGGTGTCACTCCCTGTAATTTTGAAAGTTTCTATGCTTCGATTTGTCCAAAATTCTGGAAATAGATTCCTTTTAGATAATAATAGTATTTACGAGAAGGATTTTCGGCAATTCGGAAGTTAAGACTCAAAATTTTGCCCAAAATGTTTTACTCCTGTAATATCACTGTCTACGTTACCGACACAACGAACAATAAGATTATACCGTGATTATATCAGTGCTCAATATAATACCACAGAAAAAAAAGAGAGCAATTGGAAAAGAAGGTTGGGGCGAAAAAGGAGATCAGGATTAGGTCGTGGCTAGAAAGGGGGGGGGGGGAATCGAAAAGAAGATTCAAAATTTTAAACTTCTAGTCGCCGAAAATCCTGCTCGCAAACATTGTTTTTATGCAAAATGAAGCTATTTGCAAAATTTCAATTTGCTAAATCCGGTTTGTCAGGTTTTTGGAAGTTTAGCCATTAATTTTTTCCTTTTATCAAATATATTGATTGATTTTAGTTTAGTGATTAGTTCATAATTCATAGCCATAGCTGTTAGATGGCTATAATTACAGCACCCAGTAGATAAATTTGGAAAGAACACGTGGGGATATAATCGTCTGTGATTGAATAATTACGAATGCTAAACGTAGGTAGATCCTGATAGATCTAATAATAAGACTATGAAGAACGATGAATTGAACAATATAGAATAACAAACGAAATAAAGACTGCATTTACAATCATTAAAACAAGCTTCACGAGCAGCACAAGGAACAAACAAGAAAATGTAAAAAAAATGTAAATTACAGTAATTGATAATCAACGATCGACTGAGTCAGAAGGATGTCATAAATATCGTTATAAAGAACGAGACTCATTTAATGCATCACGACTAGTCTTAAAAAAGTGCCTATTAGAAGCGCAGATCCGCGGTCAAAGGTCAGCGAACGAATCTTATCGGTGAATTATTCGCAACACTAGTGTCTCGCGTACGTCCCACCAGATGTCTTCGACGCGGACGGTCTTAGATCTTTTAGATCAGTATTGGAGCTCGATGTTGATGGATCACAAAATCGTGTTTGTTAATTCTCGTCATCGTGTCGCAGAGATCTCGAATCATCGACAGATGCAAGCAGCAACACGAGCCGATTTCAGTGTCTGGGTGTTGATATCAGTGGACGACAAGTGACCGAAAGCAGGAGTCGCAATGTTGGAAACGTCCGGATACGTGTGTCAGCTCTCGTCAGAGGATAAAGAATACGCGGCGGCGAATTTGAACGAAACCGATCAAGTTCGATCTGTCAAAATAGAAGAGATCAGACAGTGGATCGCCGAGAAGGAACAACTTCGCGCGCCGACCGGTATTTTTCTGTCATTCGAGCGAAGCGGGAAATTCGAAATCGTTTCGAATTCGCTACACGGATTTTCACTTTCGCAGACGATTTCTTCATTCTGCGATTTCTGCGAGCGTGCAAGTTCGACGTCGACAAAACGAAGAAGAAGCTCGAAAATTATTGCAAGCAGAGATTGACGCTGACAGAATGGTACGAGAACCGGGACCCGTTTCTGCCAAAGTTACAGGAACTCTTCGATCTCGGGTAATTAATCATAATTCATTTAATCAATCATTGTGTTTGGCTTCTTTTATCCTAGGTCACGTTTCGAACTGCAGCTCCTTATCGCGACGACAATGTTGCGGTTGATAAATCACGCATCGTGAGCCAGTAGAAATGGACACTGATACACTTTATCAATTTTATCAGTATCAATATTTTGTTCGTGCTCGTAACTCGCAAATTATTAAGTTTTTGTTTTAAATGACAAATTTAAATCATTATACGGATGAATCAAAATTATCGATGTTTATATAGGGTGTTTTAACTAAATGGAAACACTTACATATATCTGCTTTATTTATTACTAGATTGTGAATTTTAATGCATTTATAGTAATTTTGAATGCACAAAAATCAGCGAGATAGTTCAGAAATGCTATAATATACAAAGTATAAATGTAATTTATATTAATTTAAATATGTTATTCAACTTCAAATTTTTTATTTGTGTTTGTGGAAATTTTATTTTGCATAAAAATACCTAGTCTAATTATTATTACATGAACAAAATTCTCGGGACAAAATTTAATTATTGCAAGAGGCACATATAATGGCAGAAATAGTTTTTTCAAGGTATTTGCGACTGAAAATAATTAAAATTTCTTATAGAGAACACGGATAACTTTCGGTATAAAAAAACATAGTTACCTTTTTCTTAGATGCAATAATGCATTTTCACTTTAACACTTTAATAAATCGAACAGAACTGGAAAAAACTAAGCGATCATTCACTATGCTATTACTTATAATTTATAATCAGGGCCGCAATAAAATTCTTGAAGGCCTTAGGTGTATCATTATGAAAAAATAAGAAAGAAGAAAGTCTACTATTATGTACATCAAAATGAAGGATGTATGCAATACAAATAATTGGATAAAAATTAATCAAGAATTACTAAAATTAGTATACAGCATATAATATTTATCACTGAAGTTGGAGGTTCAAAACTTTAAAGTTGAAAAATTGAAAAGTTAAGAATGAAAATTTGAAGAATTTTTCAGATTTCAATTTAAAGATTTCAAATTGAATATTTAAAGATTTTCAATATTTAAAATGATAATTTAATGTTGATGATTTTGAGAATTGAAGTTAGAAATTCAAAAAGTTGAAGTTAAAAATTAAAAGATGTAAAATTGAAGATTTTAAGGTTTTTAAGATTTCAGTTTAGAGATTTTGGATATTTTTAAATTTCAAGTTGCAGATTAAAGATTTTTAAATTTGCTACAATATAAAAAATCCCGGTGTACGATTTTTTTAATTAGATTCAGACGTAAATATCACGAAATTAGAAAATTTAAATGTTATAGTTGTTAAGGTTTTGTTTGTTTATGCTCTACAAAAATATAAAGTATTTATATAGGATTCCATTTAAAACAATATGTATAGATGATCTTGAAATTTCGTGGAAAAAGGTTTTGAAAACAATTCTTTCCACTGTTATATGTGTAATAATAATGATGTATCTCCAATCTTATTAAAAACAAAACTATACAAGACAATTTGAAAGTACAGTAACGAAGTATTTCCCATATATGTATAATTATTTTTGCCTATTTTCAGATATCTTAATTCTGTTGTACTATGGATTCGCACAGAAATATTTCTTATTACTACATGAAATAAATATTTGCATTTCCTCACGTGAAAATAATTTTAAAAACTACAAACTAGTAAAAAACTCAACACGCTGACAATACTGTACATAAACAGGATATTCCAAACACTGTTTTGATGAGGGTATTATTAATAAGTTTATAGACGTTAAAGTCGGAAAACAAAAATGATTATTTTCTGAGGTCCGAAAAACTCTAGATGCGATCCTAGCAATAATAATTATTAATTTAGCACGTAGATTCAACGCCTCCTTTTCTTTTTCTCGAAAAAAAATAGGAGTTACAACACTATTATTTTAAGACACTAATATTTGTCCTTCAAAATAGTTAAACTTTATCCTGGCAAGTTTTTTCATATATTAAATAAGACACACATTTAGACACTCTGTAGAATAGCTTTTTTAAGAACTTCTTTTTTATGAAATATTTTCAAACTTTCCAACAATTATCTTTTACAGGGTATTATTGCCTTTAAGAAAATTAGACGAGGAAGGGAGGATGGTGGTAATAATACGCGCAGCCGTGCATCAGCCTTCGAGGCACAAAATGTCAGACATGTTGAAGGTAATTAAAAAAAAAATTTGATTACAGTCTTGCAAAATGAACAGATGCAACCTTGATAGTTTCCTCTTCTCCATTAGGCAGCGCTGATGGTCCTGGATTTGGTTTTAAGGGACCACGAGTCAGTTACCATTTACGGTATAACAGCAATTTTGGACATAGGCGGAGTGAATTACGAGCACGTGCTTCAATTACCGCCGCACGTGATTAAGAATTTGGTGCACGCTTGGCAAGGCTGCTATCCCGTTAGAATCTATTCGTTGGACTTCATCAACGCTCCTAGGTTGGTGAACGTGGTGTTGAACGTATTCCGAAGCTTCATGACCTCTAAACTGAAGAAAAGGGTGCACGTTCACGGACGCGACAATCTGAAGCTGTACAAGACATTACCGGTCAGTATTTTGCCGGAAGAATACGGCGGCACGGACGGCACGGTGAAAGAATTGAGCGGTGAGTCTCTCTCGTCCTCGTTGTCGAGACCTTTGTACCTGCGGCGATTAACTTTTTAACGATCGTAATGTATGCGCCGAACGGTCGGACGCATCTCTTAATCGTGTCACTTTAATTGTTGATTAGAGCACTGGAAGCGTGCCGTCGAGGACAATTGGGAGTGGTTCGTCAATAAGGAGAAAGGCAAATCGACATCGTCGGCGGACTAACTGGATTGATTCCATTGGGTTGTAACAGAAGTTCGTAGCGTTTTTGTTGAAATACTGTCACTTTGTTCTATTACTTTTCGCCATCTTTAGGGTACCTTCATGATTCCATTTCCTAAGAACTTGACGTTTTTCTTTAGCGATGAATTTGATCTATGTCGTCTTTACAAGGTTCCAGTGATTTAAGAAATTTTACAGGGACTGAATACGTACTAATAAACAAATTTCGAATAAAATGGAAAATCACGAGACGCCGAAAATGCACTTAATTTTCTATCTAATTCTTCGTTTAAATAAACTTAAAATTTACAAATAGGCAAACAAATCATATAGACAGAAAAACTTTGGAAGATATACTCTTAGACAGAGTTGGGCATTATACAAATTAGTTTTTAATCCAATAAAATTTCAAATAAAAATGACGAATAAACTGACGTTAGTTGAGAATAACGAATAAAAATTTATTCGAATAAATTATGGAATAAATGCTAAATGCTAAATATACGTATATGTACTAGGATTCGTGAAGTGTAAGTGAAACACATACATATTAAACACGTATTTATATATTGACAACTATAAATATATATATAAATTTTTATCCGTAGATAAGTTGTCTCTGTTATTCGCGAATAAATCTTGGAGACTTATTCATAATTTTTTATTCATTACTCGAATAAAAATTGCCCAACTCAGCTTTCAGAATATATATAAGTATATAATTTGTTTCAGTCACGCATGAAACATGCGTTCAAATGGCACTTTTGAAAAACTCTACGAACTTTTGTTTCAAACCAATAATTCGTGACGTAACGACGGCTTTCGCTCTACGAAGTAGCTGCAACGGGCATCGAAATGTTTTGATACTATAGTTATCTTTTCTTTGTTTTTTCTCTCACTTTTTTGGTAACAGTTTTTATACAGAAAGTTGAAGAAAATAGAAATGTACATTTATCTGTGTTCTTTCCTTCCGCTCTCGTGCGTCCCTCACGAAATGGTTCGTGCCAGGACGCCGAGAAATCAAATCCAACTAAAAATATAAGGTCAAGAATATCGTACAATTTTCCAATCTTCAGGCGCGAGTAACGCGGAAAGATCGATAGCGTATAAAACGTAACCGCCTACGATTGTTTATATATACTACAATATGGTACATGTCAGTGTCCCTAGAATTATATTGCACACTAACGCGCACTGACGTTTCAACTCTGTCGTTCCAATCGTCTCCGACTGGAATCCATTCTCTCGTACAAAATTTCGTGTACGCTTCGCCGTAATGTACAAGTTCGGTACGACTCGTTCCCCTCGACGTCGACGCTCTTATCCTCGTTCTTTTCGCCAACGATACGAGCGAAACTACCACGAGACGTATCTCTCTTTGTTCGCCCGTTTCGTTCGTAATCATCACGTACCGAAGCGTACACTTGAGTCATGGGCAAGTAAAACTGTCATACATAATCTAATCGATCGCTTTTTAACCTATCAACTCATTGTTTACGCTCGCGTTTGTAGTCGGGATATATATTTATCAGGACACGCTGTACTGTTCACTAATAGAAACCGTCTTGATTATTAGGTTTCTATAAACGATCCTGGCGCAGAGCAACAAGACACACTTCGTGTTCCGTGCAAGGATCTTTAAATACAAGTAGAAAAAGACGATTGAACACGGTGTGCTTCAAGGTACTTTTGCGATCTCGATGGAAGATTTCCCGTTTCGTTCGCGAAGCAAGAAGTACTTTTCTCGGGGGAAGACTGTCCGTGATAAAATGTGTCGGTCTCTCCCCGAGGCTACGCGTTATCGTACTCTTACCAGACTTTCAACTAAAAGGGAATAGAAAACTGAGGGAGAAGGGAAACGGAGGAAGAAGGTCGCAAATCAATCCCGAAAGATCAAACACGCCTTCTCACGCTACCACTCACGCATCGGCATTCACACGTTTAAGCGCACATTAAGAGGCATCACATATCCGCAGGTCGACGCTCGGAAGTCGTCGAAACGATCGTTTTATTTCGTTTCGAGGTTTTCAACGACAGTCGACCGTAAGATTCTGAGCTGTACTATAATATGTCTCTTTAGATTTTGTTCTCGCTCTTCCGCGCGGCGACAACAACCATTCGAAGCGACTCGATTTTCTATCCGCGCTTGAACTTCAGCACCATTATACTTATTGTGAGAAACAGAACTATCCAAATGATGGTCGAGATGAAGCCGTTGTAGACGTCCGGCTCCGTGATGCTCCAGCCGCGTGTCAGCATCGAGCGCAACGACGTTGTAGCCATTGTCAGCGGAAGACCCTGAGATATGTACCGCAGAAACGTTGGCATACCTTCTACTGGCCAAATTACACCTGAAATTCAAACATGAATTGTTAGTAGTCTGCCAAAGACCGAGAGACAAACAATTTGCTTTGGATTAGAAATCAGAATATTGAAGGAATATCTCTTTGCAAGGGATATTCCCGGAATATTCCTGAAATATTGTTACAATATTCCTATGTCTTTTTTGTAACCTGCGGAATTATTGCAGGAATATTACACACAATATTTCGGCGAGATTTCAGGAATAGTGCTATAATATTTTTCTTAATTGAAAAATAGTTAATAGAAAAATTGCTACAGTTTTTTTTCTTAATTGAACTTACAAGGAGAGGTCGCAGTCAGTGGGTTATCGATTTTGACGAAACTTTTTCTGGTGAATCTAGAGCAAAAATAAGCCGACAGGGTCCGACCGTTTTTGTCAATACTCATTATTTAAAAACATATAATTTTTGTTTTTTTTTTTTAAATTTAGTATTTCATTCTGTCGAGTTAAATAACGAATTTTTTTTCTGTTTTGATTTTTTATGAATATATTCAAGTAGTTTTATACGTTTCTTGTTAAAATTTTTTGAAATTATTTTATTAAAAATAAAAGTTTATTTTTTTTAATTTTTTATTGAAGAATGAAAAAATAAAATAAAAATTAATAAAATAATTTAAAAAAATTTTAACAAGAAACAACGTGTAAAGCTACTTAAATATATTCATAAAAAATCAAAACAGAAAAAAATTCGTTATTTAAGTAACTCGACCGAATCAAATATTAAATAAAAAAAAAAATTATATCTTTTTAAATAATGAGTATTGACAAAAACGGCTGGACCCTGTCGGTTTATTTTTGCTCTAGATTCACCAGAAAAAGTTTCGTCAAAATCGATAACCCACTGACTGCGACCTCTCCTTGTTAGTTGATAATAGTAATTTTGGTGATTAAGACATTGAAAACAGATAGGAGTGAAAGCACTGAGCTAAGAATATTATTCGGTTGGTTGTTATACTGTTAACGTATTGTCTTTTATTTAGAAATCATTATAGAAGCATTTATTTTCTTTTACTTTTGAAAACCGCATTTTGTTGCATTTTAAAGCTGGAAACTTAACATACAATATAAAATTATCGTTTAACAAACATTTTATTTAAATGTTCGTTTTTTTAAGCTAAACAAAATAAGAATAGTCGACTACTGAAGGATTAACTTTTAGTGCCATTACCTTTTAGGAGAAATAAATAATATACCAAAATTTCATTGCAATGTTGGCATAATATTGCATATTTGACCTTCACGTTGCAATATTACGGTAAGATCGCCACAATATTCCTATTCAATATTTATTGGAATATTCCTTCATTATTTATTGCAGGAATATTCCTGAAACATTGGGAATATTGTTCATGTAATATTCCTGCAATATTTCTTGCTGTTCGGAAAGATATACACGGTGTTTCGTTTAATTGAAACGCTGAATATATCACGATATTAAAGTATGATCAACTTTTTACAATAGCGATTTGTTGAGGCGTTCACAATGATATGCCATTTGATATAATTTCGTACAGTAAAATGTGATGAAATTAGATTAGAAAATGTTAATGATTCAGGAAGAAATAACAAATAATAGATAAAAAACGTTAAAACGTGTCGAAAGAGAATTTTTTAATGGAATACAAATGTTGAAGGAAAAACAAAAATATTACTCAGTACTTCTACTTCGTACAAGTTGAATACTGGCAATTAGAAACTAAAATCCATCATTTATGCTTCGTTTTCCATATTTGCTGTAATACTGGCACTTCTTCCTTATTATTATCATTATGACATTCCACTTCACGAAATAATATCATATGACACACAATTGTATTGATCTCATCAATCGGTATCAAATTATAATTTGAAAAAAATGCAGGAATCCATTAAAAAAAAATTAACGTTACTTCAATATTTTCTTCACCATTGGAGTTTTACAAAAAATAAATTTACAAAAAATTTATTCATACCAATACTCCATTTTATGTGAAATAACTTTTATAAGAAAATTTCTTTGATATTGTTGATCCCTCGTCAGATATTCCATCATTTCATTAAACATCCTGTATAAAGATTTGCAAGGAATTCTAAACTTTTCATAAGGAATTATTTAACATACCGCTCAACAGAAGCGTAGGATAGAAACTGCCTAAAGCCAGCTGGATCGCATTCCTTTCAAGTTCGCAAATCGCTGAAATCACAAACCCTGAAAAGAAAAGAAATATCTACGATGAACGAGCTAGTCTTCGAATTACCCGCTACTTTGTCGTCAAATTATGTAAGACAACCATTCTCCTAGTAATAAAACATTTTTAAGGCCAGTGAATCCAGTTTTTATTTAAGTTTCTGCGATTTTGTTGCGCGAGTAATCACCGCGCGGAACAACTTTTTCCGCGCGAGAAAAACGAAGAAATCATCAAGAATGTCGTCACATATTGCAAGTTTGTTTGCTTTAGTGTATTTATGTTCTTATACCCATGATATAAATTTTTTACACTTATTGTTAGCACAATAAGCAAAAAAATCAATGTCAAATTTTTCAAATGTTTCTTCTATTTTATCAAAAGCTCAATTTGCTAATTCCCATTCAGTTTTCTTTGCAAGTATTATTAATAGGTGTGCAGTAATACTGTATTATTGTTACAATAATATTCACTTGTTTACTTACCGAAACACATGCCACAGAGACCTTGTAAGATCGTCAGCACGATCACCCAGCCGATTTCTCCTTTGCATTCGACCCCAAACACTAGTATCATGAAAATTAACACCAATGCCGTTTGGCCACACATCACCACGAACTGAGTAATCACGTGCGAGAATAGAATCTCGCCTGGTGACACTCCAGCCACCCAGCTTCTGTCTAGTAGACCCTCCATTCTCTCGATGATTAAAACCGACGAAGTGAGAGCCACCGCCAAGAAGAAGACAATGCTGTCGGGCAGAAACACGTTTTAATATTGAACTCCGATCGCTTGGTTTCTACTTTGTCGATAAAAATTAAGAAGCTAATTTTCGCTTACGTTAGAATTACACCTGGCGCAACGAAGTCGGTGAAACTCGGCTCATTGGTGCCATAAATGGGATCCTTAAACTGTATCGGCACGTCGGCAAGCTTCGTATTCTGACGGCAAGCGGACAGAAGATCTTTGGCAAAGTCTCTGTATGAATATTGTAGATTCCTAGCTAGCATCAGACCCACTTGCTGATCTGTAATGGTGAATGAAGTGTGTTATAGAAATGTGGCGAAATATAGATGTTTGAGAATGATTAGAGACTTACTGGACATGTCCAGCCAGACCCTTATCTCGCTCTGATCCAAGGTTTCGTCGTCGGCATCTCTTCCTAGGGCCATCCTCGCGATTAGAGCGTCTGTGAAGTTCTCGGTGAAGTACAGGGTTCCCCATGCATCCCCTCTACGCACGGCGTCCATCGCTGAGGTAGGATCAGGATAATAAACCTGTGAAACGAGAAATCGTGAAGGTGAAGTTAGTGTTATAAAGTTTATTTATTAACCTTTTCGTATCACGCGAATCGATACGTTCTAGGAATTTTAAGAAATTTTAAGGAAAATTCAAGGGATTTCAGGAAAATTTAAAGAAAATTCTAGGAATATCACGATATTTCAGGAAAAAAAGAAAATTTTAGAAATTTCAAGATATTTTAAGAAAATTTAATGAAAATTCAAAAAATTTCACAGAATTTCAAGAAAATTTAATAAAAATTAAAGAAATTTCAGGGAATTTTAAAAACCCTTTGAGGAAAATTCAGGGATTTCAAGAAAGTTCAAGGAATTTGACAAAGGAAACTTTAAAGAATTTCAAAAACATTTGAGAAAAGATCAAGGAAACTTCACAGAATTTCAAGAGAATCTAAGGAAAAGTAATCAAATTTAGGGAAATTAAATGAGAATTTAATGAAGATTCAAGGGATTTCAAGAAAATTTCAGGAAAATTAATTCCTCGAATTTTCACGATTAAATTGTCTAGAATTTTTGTGACAACTTTGTTTAGTATTTGATCTTTCTGTATACAAGATTTCATAAACTTTCGCCTATTAGTTTCCCCTTATGTTGTAGTTATGTTTCTCAATGGTGCATTTTTTCCCATAAGAATATGTGTTAGATTGAAAGTTAAATAATTTAACAACTACCGAATCAATTTTTCTAAAATTTTATGTGGGGTTTTACTATTGTATAAATATTCATTCCTCAAATTTTCAAAGATTTTCACTTATTTTTAATGTAATTGCAGTTCATTCTTAAGAACTCTTGTCCTTCAATTTTTTCTAGCTTACAGATTTACAGTGAGAGTCAAAAGTGAGTGTTTATCTACCACAAATGAGGATCGTTTAATCATTTTGAAGTACATGATACTGGTGACATTTCAAAACACATTTTAATAATAATTATCGAAGTTTAAGTACCTTGTAAAGAAGAAAAATTCTTACGATAATTAGTTATAAATATAATAGTTTTTCACTTAGTATCGTCTTTTTAAGATTACTTCACTCAATTTTGCCTCTCACTGTATAAATCATTTTAAATATTAAATGAAAACATACAATATCTATCTATTAATTGAATAAGATATAAAAAGTAATGTAGTAGATTTGCAGTCATTGGCATTCTTTCAACACTTTTTCAATGTTTTCTTTGCTTCACTTTTAAAGATCTAACAACGTTCATTCCTATATTTGGGACACAATTTATACCACGAGTGTCACACATTATTATTGGACATTCGACAATTTAGTATAATTACAGACACCTATTTTGTCTTCCCCATAAACCATCTGCGTGCAAATTGGCAGAAAATTTGCAGAAAACTTGTAAAAAACAAATTCATAACTATCTGTTTCCGCATTAGGATGTATTAGCAGATCGGAAAACATATTGGCGTCAGAAACCGTCAGGTCCTATCAGCAGAACCTGCCGTTAGGTTTGTCAGCAGTATCTGCTTGGTTTCTGTTACCAATCTGTCAACAGTCCTGTACATTACAGATCCTGTATCAAATCTGCTGCCAATTTAACAGCAAATGTTGTAATGGTAGATTCTGTAAAAATCTGCTCAATCAGATTTGATTATCTGGGTTTTATACTTCAGATAAGAAAATATGGTTAAGCTATGCAAGAGTTATGATAACAAATCCTACCTTGACCATCGTTTCGTTGTCCAAGAATTTCAAATACCGACAACTGAGGTGCGAGAAATTGCAATCCTCCGTCACCGGACACGACATATTCTCGTAGAACATTTCATGATTCACTATCGCCAATTTGAGCCCTGTTGGGTCCCTACCGATCGCCAAACAGAACAGGATCACCTGCATCACTGGCAACGCGAAGATGAACAGCATCACCCTGCATATAAAATAAAACAATTTCCTCTTCTGTGTTATAGGTAAGTTGTTCCAGCATCATCAGCCACGAAAGGCGAAAGCTTACCCAACATTCCTCCACATACGTAAGAAGTTTTTCTGCAGGAGTGCCCTCATTTTGCCAGTGCTCGTTATTTTGTAGCAGTCCGTCAAGTCTCCGCAATCGTCGCATTCCACCGTAGATCCGCTCTTCGCGCCCGACAGCGGCTTCCCGTTCAGCTATATTCCGTAACAAATTGAATTCGCATGATTCGAGTGCGGGATGTCTTTCAGGGAAATGATTTTGTTACTTCGAGACGTTCTCTTTCGGAGCACGAGATATGTTTAACTTTTTAACGCGTCATTATGGGAATGAATTCTTCAAATGAGTTCTTCATATTCTTCAACGTTTCGGGTTCCGAGAATTCGAAATTTTTTTGGTATTTTCTTTCAATTGAAAGTTTCGAAATTTGGATTAGAGAAAGTATAAGATTTTTAGTACAGTCAAAACTATAATCGATAAAGAAAACGGAGAACGGTTTCCAATTTCATAGAATTCGTGATTGAAGTGTTAATTACAAAAGAAAGATTACAAAAGTGGTACACGTCACAAGTTTTAGGTTCTTATAATTTCTATGTAACGAAATACATTTGTAGATATTGGAGAAATTGTTTGGTATACGTGCATGAAGAGAAAAGGTTGAGAGTATTAAATCAAAATTCTACAAAATACAGTGACTTATACATCTGTTCACAAACAGTATTTGACATTTGTTTAAATTCTAAAAATGGCGTTTGCTTTTGCACAATAAAAGTTATAGAAACTGAGAAACACTCTAAATACTAAGTAAATAAATAAATAAAATTAAGGATGTACTTCAGTAAAAATCTTAGCCAAAAGTTCAAGATATTTATAAGACTTCTTGTGATGAAAACCAATCAGAAATATTGATCTTTTCTTATAAACTCGCGTGTTGGAATGTACCTACATACTTGAAATGCAACTATTAGCAGCTTCACTCTGAATTTTGAAATATATATATTTCGCAATATTGCGTTTTCTCATAAGAATTGAAAGTTAAATAATTTCAAAAATACTAAATTAACTTTTTCTTACTTTTACGGGCAGTTTTATTATTATACAAATACTCATTTCTCTAATTTTCAAATATTTTCGCTTATTTCTAATGTTACTGAAGTTCATCGAACGACAGAAATTGATAGAAAAAATATAATACTCGAGATTTTATAGTAAATTAACATTTTATATACATGTGAACGAACCTGTGAGTCACTGCATGTAGTGGGCAAAGAAATTATTATACCACCTCAGGAATATTAATATTTTGCAAAACAATTGTTGTATGATCTAACTGATACAATATAAATAGAACTATAGTTCTATGGGATTCAATTATGAACAATCATTATTAGCTTCTACTGTATAAGAAAACATATTAAATATTGCAAATAACTTGCCTCCTAATATTGATCAGAATTTCTTAATTATGTCTAGTCTTCTGAATGTAGTGAGTTTAAATACGCATTTGACTGACTTTTTCTCTATAATTTTTATACAAAATGAACGAATCTATTACACAAACAGAAATTATGAAAACATTAAATTCAGTTATGAATAAACTTCTCAATACGGCGAGTTTAGATATTTATTTGTTTGACTAATATTTTCTCTATAATTTATATAGAAAATGAACGAATCTATTACATTTGCAGAAATTATAAAAACATTAAATTAGATACAGATAGAAAATTGTTTAGTGCCTTACATCATAATGACTCGGAATGCTGTTAGTCGAATCGTGGATCAGAACTTCTTTGCTCTGATGGAAGTTGAGCCCTACGACACCTGATTCCTCGGTCACATAAACGGGTTCGTTCTTTTTGCCCCAATTCAAGGAAGCCTGCAAAAAATAAATACATATATATTCCTTAAATCCTCTCTACATTTGCATGGAATTCTGAATTCTTCCACCCAGTAGAAAGGGAAGTTTCTTACCAGACTGATGTTGTTCGAGATATTCAGCTCGGTCGGTGCTTGAGCGTACTGTCCCTGCTTCCTGGACAGTTTCAAGAAAACGTCCTCGAGGGATGCGCAGTTGTACATAGCCAGAAGCGCCCTGGGAGATTCCTCTGCTAATAATCGGCCGCTTCTCATCAATCCGATCTGTGAACAGAAAATCGGCGCTGTAAAATTACCTAACATACCTTTTTTTCTGTGAGTACGATTACAGAAATGACAAAGGCGATTCATGAGTGATTACGATTGTCCTTCGATATGAAATCTCGAACACCGTCAATTATTGCGATGGAACCTTCGCGATTGAGTCAATCACGGTTTCCACTAGTGAAACTAATTACGAATTTGCGACGACGATACACCCAATTGCCCTCTTCGATTTTCCAACCACTCGTCTGTTTATACAAGGCATTTACTTAATTGCAACATATTTACTTAATTGTAAAAAAGCGGGTCTAAAGAGAAGAGAGAAGATTGCCCTTCCTTATCTTAAATGGGGACTACTGAACACTATAAAAAAAGGTAATTTTTAGGAATTTTTTTCTGGTACAAGAAATAATGGAAACATTCCAGGTTTTTTGTATGTCACGAAGACATGTTTAAAGAATTGTTCAAAAGGACCATGACCATTTTATGCCCTCGATGAACAGGAATGCTGCTCTTATCATGCGTCGGAGTAAAGCACAGATCGTACATGTTTACTATCTTAAAGCATGTCTTCTAATAGAAAATTGAGATTTTTAGTTGGAGATTTTTAGTTAATATTCAGGGTGTCCCAACTAAAAGTTTATATTTCAGGAAGTCATAATAAAAATTCTGTTTTACGTTTGACTTATTTATTAGTAAAAATAGTAAGGTAAGATGTGGAAAATTTATGTCTTAAAAATTACGTCATCGAGATGTTACGCATTGCGGCTTTAATACTCTCCAAAGCGTCCTTTCGAATAGATGAAGATTTGCCAAAGAGTATCAATGGAAAGTAGATCTCAAGGAGAGCCGACCACAACTGGTCTCTTAGGAGCTCAGATCTTTTGCAAGCCAAAAGAATTTGGGGCTTATTCAAGAGTAAAGTGTACGATAATTCGCCGTCAACAATAGCTGAATTTAAGGCGAACATGAATCAAGAAATTTACCAGATTTCCAGACAAGTTTTTATAAATTCCAAAGATCGTTTTGAAGAATGTTGGATCCGCAAATGGCGATATCACGACGATTTAATTTTTTGGACACGAATTTCCCACGTCTTACCGTACTATTTTTACTAATAAATAATTCAAATAAAAAACAGAATTTTAGTTATCACTTTTTGAAATGTAAACTCTTGATTGGGACACCCTGTATTTCACATAGAGAATGTAATCCGAAAAAAGTAATAGACCAAAAGATAAATGCTGTAAATTACAATATTATTATTCATAATTATTAGGTGAGTGCAAAAGTTCGTGCCGATTTCTAGTTGAGTTTGAATTAGCACTTACCTAATACAATACAATGCAATACCAAATAGTAGAAACATTCCGACGAAGAGACCACTTTTAAAGAGAGGATTTTTTCGATATTTTAGATTCTCAATTTTTTAGAAACATTTTAATACAACTTTTTTAGTATGAAAATCATCATTTATTGTTTAAAATGCTACTTTCATTCTCATAATTTATAGAATTCTAAAAAAAATCTATGCAACATTGTAGCTAATGTAAAACAATTTAAAAATCTCTTATAAATTTCATTCTTTGATGATTTCATTCTTCCAGGACTTTGCAAGAATCGATATCCAAAACTACCAGCTCCTCAAATTTCTATTTTCTTAAGTTAGGAAATTTTTGACAACTCTTTAAATACGTCTCTATGAGATACAAGAAACGCAGAGTGTTTAAATTATTTCTTGTACTCGAAAAAAATTCCTGAAAATTGCCTTATTTAAATAGTGCTCAGGGTGGGATCTTCCCTTAAGATGATTATGCGAAATTCGCTCGCGATCCCAGCGTGCGTTACTTCGCGGTGAGCTCTTTAATGATTGCTTATTGAGTTTTTCATCGTGGAATATTTTTAGACGAGACCGGTCTGTTGAATTTTCCTCAAGCGACAAGGTCGTCGCGCACTATGGAAAACTTGTGTTTCCTGCTCGTGTCTACTCGGATCATTTATTAAGAGCGGTAATGAAGGAACGTCAAAAAGACAGTAACAATGTTTACGATGTGTACGAGATGTGATGTGACACTGCGGTGAATCACTGACGGGGAGGTTCATGGTTATTTCGCGTATTATTATCGTATAATTGATGTGACGATTGCTATGCGATTTTTTTGCGATTTGCAAATTTTTTTAAGAGTAATATACATGAGTTTTTAGTCAGAAGAAAGCTTAATTTGAGGATGAAAGCTACTTTTTAAATATTGTTCTCAATTTTTTATTTATAAAACTTTGATAGAATCTGTGCACATAAAATATAGTGATTCACAAATTCGTTCACGAAGACTATACTGAATTTATTAAAACTTTGTCCTTGCACTTTACACAATAAAAGTCATGAAGTCTTGGTAACAGTTAAACATGGAAGCTGAAAACGACCCAAACTTAAAGAAAGAAATTGAATCGTTCAATAGCAATAGTCATTAATTTCACTTTTTAAACTTTTACAAATTTTATTACTAAAACACCGAATCAAGTGATAGTAAAGAATAAAACTCAGAAAGTGGACTTGGTCATTTTAACTTGAGAATGATTCAATTGATACTGTGAATTTCACAGTTAATTAGCATTTGGAATACATGTGAACAAATTTATGAGTTACTATGTCTCAATGATTTTTACTTTGAAAGTGTGTAAAGCAATAATTGTATTAAATTTACATTTTGAATATTTGTAATATTTAAGAGGCAAAAAGAGATAATATTTGTAAATAATTTTTGCATACCTAAATGAAAAGTATTCCTTCAGTATTGATAAAAATTGAGAATTGCCTACTTATATTTATAGAAATATATTATAAATTCTTCTAAATTATAATGTTAATCTTTTTACTATTTTTCCCTTTGGCAATAAGCATTTTTTTATAGTAACAATTTTACTGCTTCAATGTTTGTATATTCATTAGTTTTAAAAGCATCAAAGTTTAAGTGTAGTAATCAAGATAAGTCGATGTATTTACATTTGCATTTTTTCTTAGCAATAATTTTTCCTTGGCAATAAGCAAAAGTTTAATTTTTTTTGTTGTATTTACTCCATGTCATTATATTTTACATAAAAAAAAACTGTAGTATTTTTAATTGATTTAATGACATTGCATTCGGTGAAAAACTTTTTGCCAGGGTTTGTATGCTGTTCATTTTCCAATTATCTGATTGTTGTGATCATACAAACATGGTTTAACATACCGTATGTGCTTGTCGAGCTTCTTCAATGTAGTGTGTAGTTATGATGACGGTTTTGTTGCCGTCTTTGGTGATTTGGACCAAGTGATTCCAAATACTGCAACAGAAAATGACGATTGTTAAAAGCCGAAGTCTTCAATTAATCTTACATATAATACTTTTGCTTTTTAGTGGAAGTATTTTTCGAAGGGGTTTAAGTGTCGAAATACTGGCGGATCTTTCATTTGAAAACAGTCCAGTTGGATGAGATTAGATCCCATCTTTGTTGACAGCCAGTGTTGCAAACAAATCGCGCGAATCATCGCGCTTTGGAAAGCGTTTTCGAGAAAGTCAGCGATCCACCGCGGAAGCTATCAAAGTTTCTCAACTGGCCACCGTCGGTCGTAGAAATTTCAGTTTCGAGAAACTATCGCGGCGCGCACGAAAGCAAAATGTTGTACACGTGATGATCGTGAGAAGCCATAGTGCGCGGAGGACTCGGTGACCTAAGGAAGCGACTCCGTTCGCTTCGGAGTGAGCATAATCGCGTTTGCGAACTTTCTCGCGGCTAATTAAGCCTCCTCTTTGTCGTCGCCTGGCTTTCCAGTGAAAATGCACAGATGAGAAACTCGCTCGCGAGCTCTCATCTTTTTTATACTCGTCTATCATCTGCCGGTGAGGTCCATAAAACTATTCTTCATCCCCATTTAGTATGACACCATCTTTACGTCAAGCAATCTAGTGTATTACTTAAAATTTCTTAATATTCCTTTTTTCTCGCTCAGATGCCACAGTCACATAAGAAAACTACCAAGAAAATAGAATTTTGAATGTAGTGAACGATATTTGCTTCTATCGCAAAGAATTTGGAAAACTGAGCAATGGTAGTTCCTCAAACAATGTTCAAGAAAGCAAAGTTGGGCAAAATATAATCTGATTACTAATAAAAAATCTTGATTAAAATGTAATTACTAATTCAATTGTACATATTATTTTCTGCAAGCGTTAATCTTTATTGACTACACAGTCGAATTATAATCCTTAACAAACAATAATCACAGAAAATAAGTGGTAATTGAATAAACAATTAGATTTTAATCAGAATTTGTGGCTTGTAATCAGTAGACTGCGGATGTTTATGCTTTTATAGCGATTTTAAATGTGTCAAAATGTATTGGGATCTGACATAGGGGCGGAGCCTATAGATTACATCATCAATATGGCGTCAAGAAGCCACCACTTTGCATTACGTGTATATGAGTGACACTAGGTTTTTTAGAAAAATGTTAATTTCTATAGAATATATTTGTGATTGAACTGGTGCAAACCCAGTTCAAAGAAGGTTTATCGAAGTAGAGCGGGTTTTGCGAGCAGGATATATGATGAAATGCGGGAAAAATAGTGTGTCAAAGCTTGGTGTCGTAATCGCCTTGTGCTTGGAAACGTCAAGCTTGAAAGACAAACCACATGAAATAAAATAACACACAAATCGCATGAAAATTCATTCCAAATAAGTATCAATGTATTTCATTTGTATATTTATACTGTAAGAAGTTAACCTAGCTTTTTTATGGATATTAATATATTTGGTAAAATGTAGTCATCCTACTTAAAATGCATTGAACACACCTTTATTTTTGGAATAAATTCGTTTATTTTTAAAGCTATTTTCCATACTTTGAGTACATGTATTTTCAAAATAATATCAAATAAATTTTCTTTGTACACAAAACATTCATTTTCGGAAATTTATGAAAGCAAACTGCTAAGTCTCTGCTTGCTTTCATGTTGCAACCCTTCACACAACAACTATTAGAGTTTTTACGACGTGGAGACAATGTCATAATATCCATTTTGCACTATTTATATTATATAACAATAACTCAACTCCGCAAGCTCCAAAAACAAACTATGCAAAGCGGTGGCTTCCGCAACTTACATTTTTCGCCACAAGATGTATCCACCAATGTCAGATCCCAATAAAGATGTAGACATTTTTATTTATGTTGTTTTTCTTGTTCTACACTCTAGAAAATATGAATTTGCATAAACATCCGCAGTCTAGTAATCAAATTACATTTTGCCCAACTCTGCAAGAAAGGATACCTTTGAATAATATACAGTTATGTCTCGAAAAGAGTTCAAGCTTCTGATTTGGAGAGTGTGTAGGGACCCAGCCCCACCACTTTGTTTGTCGGCGCGGTGTAAGCCGATACGACGGCTTTGCGTAGCGAGGGGACTCGCGCTCCGAACAAGCTATTAATTTTCTCGGCTCGACGGCGACTTTCTTTGATGAAAGACTGAATACGATTGGTCCTCGTATTGTGACAACCGTACGTTTAGTCCGCGCGGATTTACTACGATACGAAGAGGCTCCAATTCTTTAATATTTTAATTCATTGATATTTTAACTTTGTATAAATATTGTTTTTACCTTATTTATGCCTATATGTACAGTCATTATTTTACACTTACATACAGATAATATTAATTTCGAATGTGATAAATAATAATTTATGAAAAATGTACAAGACGTTTAGGTGGCCGTGTTGTTTCAAATTGTACCCACTAAACTATAAAAGTTATTACAAAATGATACAAGAAAAGTATAAAACGGAAATATTAATATTTTTTCGGGATTGACCTAATTTGTCTAAAATTATACTATTTAGTTCTCCCTTTCCAAACATAGTCATGAAAAATCTGTATAATTAACTCTCGAAGTACCGATCGCGATCAGTTTGATCGGTCGCACGGAAAACTACGGTGGGTCCGAACAGCAAGAAATAATACATATGTCCCTGTAATAAACTCTGTTTTCGCCAGTTTGCTTATCGTCCCGCGGAAACATTTCACAAGCAAAGCCTTCCCAAAAGTAATAACATTCTATTTTTGAGCGGCAATAAGTAACGGAACATAATTAAAGTATTTAGTCAGTGCAAAACAAACATTTCCGGATCTATGTTTGATAGCAGCAATATGTACATATGTATATGCATGTGTACATATACACATAAAAGGGTACAAATTTGGGGCAAATTTGTCCTGTATCATTTTTTTACAATATCGATAATTACCAAGTGCAACTTGAACTAACACTGTTAATTGAACGTCTTGTACAATATTTGTAATAGTAGTACCTAATAATTAATATTCATATACAGTTGTGATCCACAAAGTGTTCGCTCAACGGGACCGGGCGCAAGCCTCTTCTGAAACGGGTAGTCGTTTTCGTAGTCTTTGATTCCTACCGCACCCTCGAGGCGGCTCGGGCCGATCAAGGGGATTAGCGTTATAGTACAAGCCATAAATTTCGTTCGGCGCTAGTGCGGCTTTTCTTGTTGATAAAAGAAAAGGACAGAATACGACAAGCGCTCTCGTTCTGACTTCTGTTATTTAATCCGTGCGTACTATGATGCGAAGATGTGAACTCCCATTCATTCATTCTACGCTTTTAAACCTATACATACTGATATCTTGTAATATAAAAATATAAGCATGTAATAATTATTTTAAACTTTAAACCAATATAAGAATATTAATTATTAGGTACTACTATTACAAATATTGTACAAGACGTTCAATTAACAGTGTTAGTTCAAGTTGCACTTGATAAATTATCGATATTGTAAAAAAATGATACAGGACAAATTTGCACTGCTTTAAACGTGACTTGTAATGGCGTAAAAATTTAATTTTTATTTTTATATTTTTAGTCTTTTTCTGAGATAACTTGATTGTTTTTTAATGAAACCGTACCCTTTTATGTGAATATGTACATATGCACATACATATGTACATATCGCTGCTATCAAACATAGATCCGGAAATGTTTGTTTCGCACTGACTAAATACTTTAATTATGTTCCGTTACTTATTGCCGCTCAAAAATAAAATGTTAATACTTATTTTGGGAAGGCTTTGCTTGTGAAATGTTTCCGCAGGACGATAAGCAAACTGGCGGAAATAGAGTTTATTACAGGGACATCTGTATTATTTCTTGCTGTTCGGACCCACCGTAGTTTTCCGTGCGACCGATCAAACCGATCGCGATTGGTACTTCGAGAGTTAATTATACAAATTTTTCATGACTATTTTCGGAGAGGGAGAACTAAGTAGTATAATTTTAGACAAATTAGGTCAATCCCGAAAAAAGATTAATATTTCCGTTTTATACTTTTCTTGTATCATTTTGTAATAACTTTTATAGTTTAGTGGGTGCAATTTGAAACAACACGGCCACCTGAACGTCTTGTACATTTTTTATAAATTATTATTTATCACATTCGTAATTAATATTATCCGTATGTAAGTGTAAAATAATTACTATACATATGGGTATAAATAAGGTAAAAATAATATTTATACAAACAAAGTTAAAATGTCAATGAATTAAAGTATTAAAGAATTGGAGTCTCTTCGTATCGTAGTAAATCCGCGCGGATTGAACGTGTAGCTGTCAGAATAAGAGGACCAATCATATTCCGTCTTTCGTCAAAGGAAGCCGCAACGCGCCGAGCGAAATTTATGGCTTGTTCGACAGCGCGACTCCCCTCGCCGCTACCTACGCGGTGAAGATCAGTCAAACTGGTGGAGATATTCGATGGGACACTTTCTGAGTCAAGCCAATGGAACTCTTTCTAATCATTACTATATTGGTTTAAAGTTTAAAATAATTATTACATGTTTATATTTTTATATTACAAGATATCAGTATAGGTTTAAAAGCGTAGAATGAATGAATGAATTTTTTTTTATCAACAAAGAAAGCCGCACCACCGCCGAACGAAATTTATGGCTTGTCGCTGTCACCTAATCCCCATGTGATCCCCCCGTCCGCGGTGCCGCCTTGAGAAACGCGGCAGTAGTCAAAGCGGACGAAATAGAGGGCACCTCTCGAAAAGAGTTCGAACCCGGTCCCGGAGGCCGCACAATTTTCGAGACAAGACTGTATTTGTGACGCCGGTAGTCAACGAATAACATGAAATCAAAACAAAAACGTGATAATTTTACCGGTTTCCTGACTCTTTAATGAAAAAAACTATCATGAACGGATTTATTCCGTTAGTGAGGTAATTCCAGCAAAATTACTTCTTTCCCTTTTAAGTTTCCAATTTTGTTACAATGCAAGTTCAAATTTTCACAGTCATACAATACGAACTGGACCCTTCGAACTATCAATTAGTATAAAGAAGCTTAGAACTGTGTAATTTGTTCAAATCTGATAGCATTTCTTGCTTACGTAGCCGGAATTACTCTTCTCTGTCTTTGGATACAGTATCGTTGCTTCCAAAATTATTTTAACTTCGTTATGTTTGGTTAGTTGTCACGATTTAGTTACATAAACCTAGGGCAATGGTCGCCGTTAATGACCCTGTACCTATTAGTGTGTCTTTACATTTAAGTCGTTAAGCTAGAAATAAAAGAAAAACATTTTTAAGTTAACTTCAACTATTAAACTTAATGACAAAAAATGTTTTTCTTTTCTTTCTAAAGGAATTCTTCTTTACTACAACTTATTTAAATGTAAAGGTACTATTTTTATCTCGCTTTTTAAAATTACATTCCTATTTCTAATCTTTTAATTCTTATTTGTAATTAAAAGTTTGTACTTTGTCTTTCAAATTGATCTAATATTACTGCCATAACATAATATTAAGAAAAATATAAAGCAATTGGTGTTACTATAAATGTTTGTTGTTGTCTAACATTGTATCACAATTTCGCTGCGTGCTTGAATAATTATCTAGTAACAATTAACGTTTTCATAAATTCAGATTTTCACGAGGAACGCAGCAGGATTAAGTCGCAATGTAAGAGGATTATGAATAAAAAAACAAATAGATAATAAACTAAAGCCTCTTCAGCTATTAAAAAAACAATATCTGCATCATATTCATGAATAAGCTTCCTAAATATGAACACCATTCACACAGCTTCATATTTACGAACGTCTCCACCTGGGCCACTTTAATCCTGCCTCTTGGACCGTAGAAACTGCCACCGATTGCGAAATTCCGCGAGCGCTAATCGATGTAGGTTAAGACAACGTTTTTTCCTCGACTGCACCTTGTTTCGGCGCGATAACGCGTTGCCGCTTCTCCTTTCGACGCCCATGACTGGACCGTCGCGTCGCGCTGTTTCGAGGACGACGAGATCGTAAACAAACAAAACGCATCCTTGCCGAAGGCTGAGGATTCAGGGCCCGCGTGAAACGGCGATGGAAACTGAATGGGGGGACCGATCGAGTGAAAATGCTAAAACGCGGACATTCCCGGGCGCCGCGGGCTCGCTCAATAAAACGCAAACGGTGGATAGGCTTTTCAGCATTCCTTTCCACGTCGAATATGGCAAAGCGACTCCGCAATTAGGCACGGCAATTTCGCAATATGAATTTAACTCGTGCCGATGCTTGGGGGATACTTGAAAGCGAACGAAATAAAAACTGTCGACGAGCTCTAATGTATACGTTCGAGGTTCGGCTCACGGCGGGACTGGTTTTAGCCAGGAACGGTTTTGAGAAGTGAAAACGGCGGAGGGCAGAAATCGCGAATTAGTGGTATTAGTCGGTGTCAAAATATCGGTGAAATTTCTCAATGCGTCGACTATCGTGCAGAAGTATCAACGGTTTTTTTTTATTTTTTTTATTTTTTTTATTAGAAGCTGTAACTAGTATATGCTGTTGCGTTCGCGTTCAGAGTGTAAAAATGATCCTTGGGCTATAATCATATTGATATCAGGAATTATTTATGCTTTAAGATAGCTCTTGTGTAGTTCACCGGTAAGATATATTAGGTGGTCCCATAAATTTGTTCTGTGATGCAAAGTATTAGGTCACCTTGGAATTTTTTATGGTGTTTGATGTTTTTTGTTTCGGCAAAAATGCAAAAACATTCAAGATGACCTTTTGATGAAAAAAGCGAGGCAATTTTATGGTAATGACGTAATGTCTTCACAGAAAAAATGAGAAGAAGTTATGAGACAAGAGTTTTTAAGCTTTTTTCGTAGCACTTTTAGGGATAAATCTAAATTTTAATAGAAGGTAATGATCCCTATTAATGAGTTTACATCTATTACTGTGCCTAATAGTAGAACCGCCCGCAAAATTTTAGAAAAATTTATTCAGTAGTTTTTCAATTATTTAACTTTCAATCTAACATGTATTCTTATGGGAAAATGCACTATTGAGAAATATAATAGACCAAAATTTATGAAATCTCGTGTACAAAAAGATCAAATACTAAACAAAGTTGTCACAAAAATTCTGGACAATTAATTTGATGGTGAAAATTCCTCGAATTTTCTTAATTTTCCTTAAATTTTGAAATTTCTTGAATTTTTATTAAATTCATATTGGAATTCCTTGAATTTTCTTAATTTTCTTCAGACTGTCTTGAAATTTCTTGAAGTTTTATTAAATTTTCGTGAAATTCCTTGAATTTTCCTGTATGAGGCAAATATTCAAAACTCTGACAGAATAAAATGAAAAGTAAGAGCGAATTCAACTGAATTTGTGATAAAAATACACCATTGCCATTTCTGACCGGTATGTATATCAGAAAGAATTAATCCTTATTAACAGATTACAGATTTTTATGCATTTATGACAATTCTAAATATGCAAAAATCTATAATATCATTTGGAAAAGCTAAAATATATAAAATGTTAAGAATATAATACAAGTGAAAATACTTGGAAAATAAGATATACATATTCTTATTCAATTTTCAATTCTTCATTGATTTTGCATAAAGATCCACAGTCTACTTATTAATGTCTTGTGAACTGATTAACTGTTAACTAACAAGGAAACATTCTAAGTAGATGGTCATGATATCAAGTAGATTTTAAATGTCAATGTCAAAATGATCTGTAGAACATTAGCTGCTAATGCCTCATACAACACTAAAATAGACTAAAAATATTCTATCTTAAATACTCTAATACCTTTAAAAAATCTCTAACTCCGGAATTTGAAGTCTTTAGAAATTTTTGAAAAATTTAAATACAATGCAATCTAAATGAATTTGATCGTTTGAAGAAGCATAGAAAATCTGGGAGAAGAAATTTGAAAACTAATATTCAGCTGTACAATATGAAATTTTCGTATTTCTAACTTGAAACCTTTAAAAACATTTACTTTTAATTTTGCAAAATTTTGAAATCACCAAATTTTCCAGCTTCAAACCCTCAAATTTCCAACTTTAAAACCTTAAACTTGTAATTTCAACTTTGAAAAATTCCTAAAATTTAAAATTTTCAAATCTCAAATTTTAAAAGTTTAAATCTTCAATTTTGACTCTGAATCTTTTTGGCCTATTTTCTTGTAATGCACAATTCATTAGCAGCTAATATTCTGCAGATTATTTTGACAATGTTTAAGATTCTTAACAATATCAATATCTATTTGATATCGTGACCGCTTACTCGGAATGTTTCCTTCTAAGATTGTTACCGAAATTCACACTTAAAACAACAGCTTCTCTATTTCTCTATAATTGAAAAATTTAATTACACTGGACAATTTAACTCACCTCTGTCTCAGCAAAGGATCCACACCAACAGTAGGTTCGTCAAGGATCAGGAGCTCGGGGTCGTGCATCAGGGCGACTGCGAAGGACACGCGCCGCTGCTGACCACCGCTGTAAGGAACAAAGCGAAGATCCCGTCATTAAGAAACCGCCATTCGCGCAAGCGAAAAAAATGATAATGACAGAGCCAAGCTCACCTAAGATTCTTCACCAGCCGATTCTGCGAAGGCAGGTCCAGGAATTGCAGCAAAAACCGCAGCCTCTCTGTGATTTCCGCGGTGCACATGCCGAATATCCAACCGAAGTACATCATAGTCTCCCTGATCGTGAATTCTCCGTACAGGGCGATTTCCTGGGGCATGTAGCCGACCCTTTTACCTGGGACACCGGACCCTTTGGTTCCCGGTTTTCCACCTAGCACCCAGATCTCGCCAGAGTTTAATCTCCTGCGACCGACGATGCAGGAGAGGAGGGTGGTTTTGCCGCATCCACTGGCACCGAGGAGTCCGTATCTAATCGACAGATACCATTTTTTCTTGTTATAATGCAGAATAGGCGATAATAACTAGACTGTGGATTTTGATGCTTTTCTAATCATTTTTAATGTGCTAAAATCTATGAAATTGTTGACAGATTGCCAAATATAGTAAAAGTTAATTAATTAGTACTAGTTATAATATTTCGAAAATGAGACATTATTACTTAAACTTCAATTCTTTATTTTTGTTTCTGAAGATTTTATTTTCCATAAAAATCCGCAGTCTACTGATAACGCATTAACGCATGATTGGATATTCAGGTTTTAATTAATTAATGTCACAATAAGTCGCATTAATTCAGCGATTGAAAGAAAATTTTGCTTGAATAAAATTTAGACTGTATTTAGTATATTCTATTCTAATGTAGGTATAATTTTCTTTGTCTATTTTCCTTGTTTCTTGTGTTGCAAATGATTGTGCATTCAAGATTAATGGCAGTATGCAAATCTGTAATTACAGGGATTTATGAATAGTAGAAATCTTCTTTTAATGTACAATTTTATTTTTATTCTGTTATTGGTGAAGTATGGTTTCAATTTTAATTTAAAGTTTCGTTTACTTTTATTTTTTTAGTATATTCGATATTGTTCTCTTGTTTATTAACTCTGCTACAATCTTCAGGGTTTTTTTGACTCTTTCGTGTAGTGTATTCCAGTCAACAAATGCTCCAATTTTAAGAAAAATATAGAGTAATTGTGTAAAAATGTTGTTATAAACGTTTGTTAGTGTTTTATTTTTTAACTGTATCTACTGTGAATGGTGAGTCTTTTTTATAATCTGTTGCATATTTTAGTGATTTTGCAGAAATTGATTGTTTCGTTGAAAGGTGAATACAGTTGCGAATGCAGCTGTCGTGAAAGTTTTATATAGTTTATTCCAATTTTGTTTAACTAGCTATTGGATGTGTTTATTTACATCAGACGATGTGTTATGTATGAGTTGATGCGTTGGTATATCTACCGCTGCAAATTTTGCAACCAGGTTAATTATTTCGTTTTCGTATACGTGAATAGTTAAGTACTTGAATGCTTGAAATACTTGATATTCCAAAATATTGATACCAGTTTGATACTTCACGAAGGGTATCGATACTCAGGGCCGGCTAAGGTACAAGAGGCACCAGCCTAGGGGCGCCAACATCGTCAAGGAAAAAAGTTAATACCTCTGATAAGGCTAATCAGGACCAGAAATCTGAAGCGTTGGTCATATAGACAGTGCTCCCCAAAAGCTATAGTGTAAGGAGCGTCGTTTTTAGCATTCTATGTTTTCAGTTTGCCTATTTGGTTTTTTGCATCAAGAAGATTTTGAATCCTTTCGTATTCTTGGATGACATATCTCGTGCGTAAATTCAAGGAATTTCAGGAAAATTTTAAGAAAATTCAAGGAATTTCAAGAAAATTTACCGAGAATTCATCGAATTTCAAGGAAATTAAGGGCTACTTTAAAGAATTTCAAGAGAATCTGAGGAAAATTAAGAAAATTTAAGGATTTTCAACAAGAATTTTAGGAAGATTCAAGGAATTTCAGAAAAATTTAAGAAACATTTAGAAAATTCGAGAAAGTTCTAGAGAATTTAAAGGAAATCAATTAACTTCAAGGAAATTCGAGCAATATCTAAGAAATTCAAGAAGTTTCAAGCAAAACCAAGAGAATTCTAGGAATTTCAAGAAAATTGAAGGAAACGTAATAATATGGAAAAAATCACTCATCCAAGTGCATAAAAAATACTAACATTGTAAAATTCTAAGAAAAATGTCAAGAAAACTAAGAATGTTTATGGAATGTCAAGAAAATTTCAGGAGAAGCAAGAATGTTCATGGAATTTTAAGAAAGTTTAAGAAAAATCAAGAATATTCAAGCAATTTTAAGAAATTTTAAGAGTATTTAAGGAAAATTAAGGAATTTCAGAAAAATTAAGGAAATTCGAGAAATTTCTAAAAATTGTACGAAAATCAAGGGAATTCAAGAAATTTCAGGGAAATTTAAGGAAAATCAAGAAAATTCTAGGAATTTTAAAAAAATTGAAGGAAATATAAGGAAATTTCGAAAAATCACTCATCCAAATCTATCAAAACTTTCCGATCTCGTCAAAAGCGTTCATCGGTCAGTACCGGGGCGGGAGATGTCTCGTCCAGGGATATGAATTTTTGTCAAATGTATAAAGTTTGCAAATTTAAAATAAAACAAAAAAAGATAGGGCGCTGAAAATCAACTTGACCTAAGGGCGTCGCATATCATTGAGCCGGCCCTGTCGATACTACATAAAAGTATCTGTATCGGTAACGGTATCGAGATAAGAATAAGCATCGATACTTTCGTAAAAGTATTAAGCAGGTACCGATTCTTTTTGATAGCTCCAAGCTTGATACCACTCTATACAGTATCGGAATTTGTTATTTGGTATCGATACTATTGGTTTGATATCGGTCCGACAACTAATTGTCACCAGCTTGATATTCACACACCTGATCCAAACACAAACACAGAACTGTCTTGCACATTTCCACAAATCGATCGATCGATCGAGAATGCTACTCACATGGACCCCTTCGCCACGGTCATGCTCAGATTCTGGATAACATGATTCGGGTTCTTGCTGCTCCCGTAGGTCTTAAATGCGTGCCTGACGCTGACAGCTTGCTGCCGGTTCCACGTGGGATTGTTCAGTCCCGGCGTCGACAGAACCATGTTCGTCGCCACGTTCGCGTCTAACGCGTTGTCCGTGTTGTTCTGCATCGTTCCCAGAGCGTTCGAATTCACCGGACAGCCACCGCCGCCGTCTGCAGTCTCGTCGCTGGAACAGAAAACGAAGGAACCTCGGTTAACGACAATATTCGGCCGTATGTCTATTTTTGTTCTAACACTTAAGCAAACATAAGAAAAGGAGAGAAACACGTGCTGGAAAGTGGCTGGGACCGCGAGTACAGGCGGTTTTTGTTTAACTCTCGTGATTCGATGAAACTGAACGTAAAGTTGAATTATACGTGTGTTTTTTTTTTCCTGGATGTGATCGCCGAAATTACGGTTCAGTTTGTAGTAGTGGAGCATGACTGGAGTATGAATCGCAGAAATGGTGATAAGACCGTGGTGTGATGAATGAGGTCAGAGAGGAGGTGTGTAGTAGATTCGCCATCAGGTGTCATTTTTTGGAACACACGTGGAAGGTTTGCAGATTGTTTTACTGTTTTTTGAAGTAGAGTGTTATCTATTTTAATTTGGAATGAGATTATTGCGCTACCGGTGAGACGAACTGAAGTGTAATATTCCTGGTAATTGAAGTTGATTCTATGGAGTTACATAGTTACGAATTTTGATTAATTTGTGTGTATTCTCTAGTTTCGAGAATTATCCTGCTTATTGTTTTATATCGTATTGATTTGGACTGAAAATCGCCGAAGACGACTTTGATGCTTTCCATAGCAGAAATGTTTGTTGTATCGCGTGTTATCGTTAGTTTTTGACCTACACTCTTAATTTTTTAAATAAACTGATAAATATTAGTAAGGTTTATTGGGTTTTGGACACACTTTTCACTTTGATTGTTATTTAAACATATTTATATGTTTATAATGTAATAACTAGACTTGCGAATGTTTATGCAAATTCATACTTTTATAGACACATTACAGCAACTGAATTTTACATAAATGCGTGTTTTATACTCTAAATATTATAAACTATACTACAGCTTTGATATTTTATTGTAGTTTTATATCTATGGGCAGCTTGGTAGACATACAAAATTTTAACACCGCCATAAATGCAGAAACATCCGCAGTGTAGTAACAATCTATATTATTTAATGCGGGAGAGTCCATAGGATCGTTTTGTGTCCTAAAGTGTCCCAAAGAACTGAATAGCCAATAGTATGAAAATAATTTTTGTTTAAACTCAATTTTCTCAAAATCTATAAGCACTATGAAAAACCGGCTTGAATATTCGGATTCAGAATATAAAAATCCATAAAAATCGCTTGTTGAAGGTTGTAAAATTGAAAACAATAACAAGTGATCGATTTTAGTAGATTGTTTTAGCAATAAAATTTTGGGTGTGAGCTGCAATTCGCAGAAATCGGTATGATTATTCATTTTACTTAAAATATTTGCCAAATTAGAGCTTCTTTTTTACATGAAAGTAATAAGAAATATAATTTTATTTTGAATATTTTGACTGTGAATCATTTTATATACGACAAAAAAGCTCAGAAAAATTCGTAGTATTGCTTCAACCATGACTTAATGTGTAGGCAAAACGTTTTTTAGTATAAGTTTATAGTTTTTTTGGTAATAAATTTCCAAATGTAGCATTGAAAAATATCCAGTTATACTAAAATATCCCCTTAAGTAGTACGACTTTAGCAAGTCTCCTCTAATTCCAGCATAACACTAATTTGTACTCCGAAATGTTTCAGTTTTCCCATTTGGTTCAATGGCTCCGCAAAAATATTTCAAGTTCAAGCATCTCATTAATATTGAAGCCGAGTACGAAATACTCTAGGAAGGGATATCTTCTCCGCCACGTGTGCGCACGTTCGGTCTGAAACGATTCAACTCACCTCGGTATATCTCTAACGAAATCAATTCTGACCACGCAACTACTAATATATGCAAATGAGGACGCTCGAATCGGTTCTACGCGTTTTACGATCGAAATGATTAGTTGGGTTGGCAGTCCATTAACAGTAGATGTGGTCAGAACCCATTTTACCGAGGATACACACTGCATTCTAAACATTCGTTGCTTCTCCTCGAAGCTTCCAATCCGTAAAGATGACCGTCAGCGTTATTAATTCGTTCTTTTCATACAAATCTCCGGATCATTGCAGGAGGACTCAGAAAAAGGTTACACGAGTCGCCGATTAAGTCACGAATCGTTCACAACGTCCAGCTGCAATCGAGTCTCGAAGCAATCACCCATCGGGCCACGTTCGCGTCACGAAGTCGCAACCGAGTTCGAAACGAGTCACAAACGAGTTACGAAATGCGACGATCGGTTCGAAACTCAGTCACGAAAACGATCAAGGTCAAGTTATAACTGAGTCAAGGTCGAGTCGTGGAGACGTCACGTTCGAATCGTTGCGTTATACATATGTCGCGATTGGGTTGAGACGAAGAGACGAACTCGGACACGAAATCGTGGGAAATTCACTTGACTCATGATTCGTAATTTATGTAGCAAGTTTATCCTACAATATTATAGACTTCTACATATGAAGCAAAAATGTATCATCATCTAAGGTAAATACCCCATTAGTGGACATTTTAAGTTTGAAATGCTATAAAATAACATTCAAAGGCGTTGAAACTATGTCAAAATAACAGGGTCTTTACTTGGTTACTTTCAATTACTTTCAAGCAGTTCCAACGTCTTTGTCGCTATATTTTAGCATTTCATATTCAAAATGTCCACTACTGGAGCATCTACCCTCAAAAGAACATTGCCCAATCCATACACATTAATTTTTATACACTTTTAGTATAGTATAGAACTGGAAAAATTATTTGACACGTATTTTTTTTTATCGGCACTCATCCATGTTGAAGGAATGAAAATTGTCCTCAAAGTTGTAGATGAAAAACATATTTTATTGAACATCTCGCAAACTATTAGAACTAGACTAATGATTCAAATTGCAATTTGTACATTTTTTAATGGTGATTTTTATCATATAAACAGATATACAAAAAGTGTAAAAAAATTAAGAACTTTCATATTTTATTAATAAAATACAATCTTTATAGAAAATAAAATTTTTACAAGTGCAAATAAAGAATTGGAACATGAAAAACAGTTTGCTTAATTTTATAAACATTCTAACTTGAACAGTATTGTTGTTACTTTGTGATATTTTGAAATATGATAACAATGTCGTAGATTTTTTACATACATAGTATTACCATAAATGCATACAATCCGCTGTCTAATCATTAGACTGCGGATGCTTATGCAAATTCATATTTTCAAGGGTATAGGAAAAGAAACTCAGCTTAAATAAAAGCTTCTTTTACCTTTTAAATGTTATAAAATGTATTTTCTTTGTGATATTTTATGTAGTTTTGCATCTATGCATATCTTCATACATTTTAGCATATTTAAAATCGCCATAAATGCATAAACCTCTGTAGTTTACTAATCATAGTTTAAATTTTATTCGGAGTTCTATTGTACTCCTTATACCAAGTGCAATAATTAATTGAAGCACTAGATAGTTAATGAAGATAATTGTGATTCGGATAATTGAGGGTGTCCTGGAAGGATAACAATCAAATTTGAAGTCTATTTGTATGTGGTCTAGTTTTTATAAATTCCTGTAAAGTTTGGATTCTGTGACTTGTACAGTTTTTGAAGTGACCAATGTAAATTTAATTTAAAAATTCCTTTTTTTTGTGATTTCATCTTTAAACAAATTAAAAATATTGGATTTCACGTGTCCATTTTTAATAGGCTATTTAAACGACCTACTCTCAGTAGTTCAATTTTCTGTCACTAATTGGCGTATCGAAATTCTCTTTCTGAGAAAAAATCGTTTCAGCTCGAGTCGCTTATAACGAGAATTCACTGTATCTCGATTTTAGAAACACTTGATCCTGCTAGAATGCAACTACTTTCTTTTATAACTTCTGTAAGTTGGTCTGTGTGCGCGATAAAGTGTGCTCAAGGGTTGGCAATATATTTTATAAAAATTGGAACTGTATTCCATGCGTTTTTTCTTGCATTTTTGTATTCTTTAAATTTTTCTATTGAAGACTGACATATTTCATTTCTAAAAGTTTTTTATGCTGTATACTAAAAATATTCTGTACAACCAAAACGGGATAAATTTAACAGATCCACGTTTCGCCTCCTAATAGAAAATCGATCCGTTCCGCGAAGGTTCCACTTCCAACACCATAAATATTCCCATTACATCCGATTGATTTTCTAAAGAACAAATTCTAACGCGTTTCGATTAAAACAGGATTGGCTCCACGAAATGACTCAATGCTGGAAGGAAGTTGCCAACAGCCAGAGTATCGAACCGAGAGCTTTCACGTCGAGGAACTCCCGTTCACTCATCAGCCTCGACGGATTTCGAGGATGGCACCCGAGGCATCGAGAGATCGAAACAGCTGTGAGGCTCGGCCGAAGGAAACGGAGCCACCGCTCGCCCCGAAGTCCGGAGTCCGGACAACGTTGAAAAAGAGTGAGCGTGTGTGCGCTTACGTAAGAAAACGGCTTTCTTTTCGCCGGCTCACGCTTGCCGCGCCGGTTCATTGGGCAACCGATCGACGACGTATACGCTCGGTACCAGCTCGGATTGTACGCGGGTTTTACGCCCGTCGAGAGCGTGGGGACTCTCTGGGAAACGTATCGTTGCGCGTGCCCCAAGGCCGTGCCACGCGTTTCTCCCAGAATCCTGAGTTTTGTTGACATTTTCACTCGTCGTGAAATTGGCTTCGACGCCGACCGGGTCACGCTTGCTCCTTTCCTTTCTTTATCCTGGAGCGAGCGGTTGGGAAGACCTCCTGATCGGGTCCCATTCAAATCACCGATTATGGTTTTTACTCACAATATTGTTTTTACTCACAATAATTCATCGACTTCAAATTTTATCGACAACAGAATTAACAGATAATAAAATTAAACGACAAAATAATTAAAGCTTTTACACACGAGCGAAAAATTGATTTGGCGATCTATAACCGATTCGGCGACCAACAGTGGTATGAAAGTCGTTGATATCGTAAAAACAGTCAAATACAATGTTATATCGACGAGCTATACACCACTGTTGGTTATCGAATCGGTTGCAGATCAGATTTTTAGTCGTCCTGCTATTTTCATTTTGTTTACTGAATTTAATGAGAGGATGCAACAACAGTATTAATCGACAGTAACTTTAACCAACAGCAATATTAACAGACAACAGTAGTGAGAGAGATATTTATTCTTTAGATAGGCAGTAATACGCTGATCACAAAAATGTTCAAGTTAGACGGTTTCCGCAATACTACAAAAATTGAGGAGTTAAAGGAAAATGATAATATTTAATACAAGAGCATTTAGTTTAGGAATAATTTTAAAAGCATTCATTTCTTTTACTTTTGAAAACCTCTTTTTGTCATATTTTGAAGTTAGACATTTAAAATATAATATAAACTTATTATTTAATGAATGCTTTATTGCAATATTTATTTTTCTAACTTAAACAATAAAAGTGGTCGACCAAATAATAGAGGATAGTTGACTTCTAGTGCATTCAGCCTACGTCCGAACTGTGGTTCGCTGAAACGAATCCACTATAACCATAGCCTCAGTCCCTTCATTTGATGGAAGTATCTTTCCTTTTTTGGGAAGTATTGATGATTATTGGGTAGGAGGAGGATCGTTTGGAACTGTTTTTGGTTGAGTTGTTAAAGACTTTTTAGGGAAACTTTGACTATAAAGGATTTTAGGTAGTTTTAATGAGTTTGGAAGAAAAAGTGAACTAAAATTGTCAAATCAACTGTGTTTGCATACTGTGGAATTCCAGATGAAAGAAAGAAGCAGCAACTCAGTTTTCTAAAATAACATTCTAATTTTTATTTTTCATATATTTTTCTGATTTTTCGTATTTAACTTTCTCTGGATATTTATTATACATTTTAACGAGTGTGAATATGCAAAAATTGTACTATTGTATCATCTATACGTGGTGCTTTTAATTTCGCAATTTTTTTTAGAGAAAACATAACAATTAAAAAAAGCTCTGAAATATAGTTTTGTAAACGAGTATTTGTTTAATATTCAAAGTTGATTTTCCTTAAATCTTTCTTCTAACTTTTCCTTAATGAAAAAGCTCTGTCTTAAAAACAAAGTTTTGTATGGAAAAATTTTATTTAGTAATTTTATTCAACAATTTGGACATTTCTTTTTATAATATTTACTGCATTTTATAACTATTGGAACACTCTCTATACGTAAAATATCAGAGAGTACATTTAAGAGACGTAAATTTGCATAAACACCCGCAGTCTAGTTATTATGTACTAACAAATTATACAGATGGTGCATAACAATTTGCATTTCCAGTATGTCAAGGAATAAGAAGCATAGATATTAACAAATACTCAATTATCCCAGATTTCCGTCATTGAGGGTTTTAGTTATTCGGTGTATTAGTGATGAAAGTTTTGTAGAACATCGAATAGAACCCTAATCACGATTTAATAATAGTCTGGCGAACGCTAAGAACTCGGTTATTAAGAAGTCTCAATCTTAAACCCAATTCTTAATTGCTTAAAAGGAGAAATACATCTGAAGAGAGCTAAAAATTAACAATTACTTCAGAGTTTCTTTCTTTACGAAATTACTGTAGGATGACGATTGACAGTAGGCTGTAGATCTCAGTTGTTCTCAATTTTTATTACTTACTCAGGATTTTGAGATAAAATGAGAGTACAAAGCACAATTGGACTTTGAATAGGCTTGTAACAATTAAAAAAAGTTTGCTATCACGGAAAAAGTTTCAATTTTGACTCTCATACGAAGCCGGGGAATTTAAATATTTTGAGTAAATTAATCGTATTTTTGACTATAGTAATCAATTTTTTCTAAAAAAATATTAATCTTCAGGATGCTAATGCAAGGTTCACTTTTCATCTGCTTCTATTTTTACATGTACATATTAATGTGTGTTTTGATGCTTGTTTCCCATAATTTATTCCTTATGGTTGTGTTACAGAATGTAGAAAAATCTGAAGAATTGATAGAATTGAATTTTGATATATGTATATTAATCAAATCTATAGATTAAAATTTTAACTGTAGATCATAATAATCATCTGTTGATTGAGTTGTAAGAGTCAGTTCTGAATATCAAAGATAAGATTCAATTTATTTAAAACATTACAAATTCAATAATAATTATAGTTTCTCAGAGAAAACAAAAATTTTGGAACTGTTTCAGCTTTGATTCAGTTCTGCAGTAGTATGTTCTATCTTACAATTAGTCAGATTCTCATTGTCCCAATCTCCTTGCATTTTTCAAAATCGAAGGTTTCAAACGAAATAAAAAATCACGATCAAATTATATGTATACAGAGATTTATAAATTTATTCACGAAGGCTATATTAAATTTATTTAAACTTAACAAATATTTGCCTTTATACGATGAAAATTATAAAAACAATGCAACAATTAACCGTGGAAGATTGAAACGACACTAATTGAAAGATAAATTAATACTGTTAATTTTATAGTTGATTAACATTCGGAATGGAGGTGAACAAACCTGTGAGTCTTTGTTGATATAGTAGTATAATACTACTTAACTATTATACTTATAGATAGAAGAGATAATTTACACCCGAAGAGGATAGAAAATCTTTTTTTTCTATTATGTTATATTGTTTCCCTCGATATTATCTTATTCTGATAATCAAGTAATATTAGCTGTATCATTCTAATATTTTTTTACTCAGAATACAGTGGACTCCCGAAATTCGAACGGTTTGATGTTCGAATAATTCGTATCCTGAACAAAAATGTTAAGAAAGATTGAGGCGTTCGATAAAAAAATGACAAATACGTCAAACTACCATATAAAGAAAATCAACTTCAAAATTTTACAGTATCACTTACTGAAAAGTAATACAGTTGGTTTCAAATACATTCAATGAATGTAATGGCATTGATTTCTATTATTAACCCTTAAGTGGGGTCACGATGCTAAATTAAATTAATTTTTATCTTTAATATAACATATAGGGGAAACCTTATCGAAATTAATAAGAGAGAATATTTATGAACCATTCATATGCTAAACCAGTTTTTATAAAAATCCTACAGTAATCCTGTTATGCTACTATTAAATAACTAACACTGATAGTATACCACTTAAGGGTTGAAACCGATTTTCTTGAAATGGTAATTGGACATGTGTGCCATTTTCTATTAAACGTCTCAATTCAGGTTCTAAAATCGAACTTAAAACTTAAAGTTTAAACAAACAGATATTTTTTCTTAAATATTTATCAATGGGATCTTTTGAAATGGGAACTTAAAATGTCTTAGATATAATTAGTAAATTTTTAATGCCTAGAACAGATTAATTAAATTTCCATTATTTCAAATAAGAGAATTCGAAGATCAAACAGTTTTCTGAACTGGATTCTGTTCGAACCTTGAAGATCTACACTACTTTTAGTAACTATAGCGTCAAATGAATAAAAATCTCGCTCTAACCGAGTCCCAACTTCCTCGTTTCCGCCGCAGAATATAATTCTTCTATGACTTTCATCGCACAACTTTCGAAGCGAGGTAAAAGTTCCATTTTTTCGTTCTACCATCGATTGTGTCCCCTTCCCCCGTCGCGTCGAGGTCCCCTCGCACGATCGCGGTTAACAGAGGCTTGTGAAACCTTGCATCAGTATTGTTGCGTAACGCGATCATCGCGGTCCTGGCTGAGCCTCGTCGGAATCGATTCGATTCTTCCTGCAAAGGTCGCGATCCCGCCTGATCGATGAAACCGGCGGTAGCTTTCCCGACGTCGCATCGTGGCGTGCATACGGCGAGCATACGTCGCGTTCGCGCGAGTAAATCGCGACGGAGCGCGTGGACCGAGCCGAAGCGAGCGGGGAAAAGCCAATAGACACGCGAGTTTCGTAACGCGCTCCTGGCGAGCAGATATCGGGGGCCACGACGGCGGCGGAAGAAAGTCACGACTTCGAAGACGTTTCTACGGCCTCACAGGTGGATCTCCTCTCTCTACCTGTCTCTCCTCTCTTCGCCATCCGAGCGACGGGGTGGAAGAGACTGTGGGAGATAAATGACTTTTCGCCGACGTTCGTCGAAACTAATTCCGGCGATTCACCGTTTCATATTTCACCCGCGCGTACGTGATGCTCTGCGGTTTTTCCGAGCGTCTTGCAACGCGTCAAAGAGACTTTTCAAAGCGACTATACTCGCGTTTTATGTATTCCACGCGAAAGTAAAATTAAGTTTAATAACGACGTGACTGTGAATTTGCCCTCTTTTTGCGGCGCGTGCGTAATAATGTCGCTAATAAATAAGGAAATATCGCGGCTGGTGAATGCTCGACGAGTTGGCTGCCGTTGCGTTTGGCTAGAGTTCTGGTGAAGTTTCTTGGAGATATTTTTTGGGTACTTAGAACATGATGTTGAGATAGATTGTTAATAATATTTATGGAGGAAAGCGGAAGCTGAGGATAAATTTAGAACCTGGATTACCGAGATATCTATTGTTGCAAGGTTCTGTGAACTATGCAACTCTACTGACTTACGTGTCTTTAAAAACTTATGTAATTTAGTAACTGACAATATATGGGACTCATAAACTTTTACGCAACGTGTCTTCGTTTTGTTTAGTCATATTATTATGCTTGGAATGGGTCTATGAAGTTTTATGATGAAAGTTGTATCATTAGATAATTGCGAAAATTCTGTTACACAGTAGAAACTCGATTATCCGGCTTGATGTTGCTAATATAAAGTTCGAATACAGTAGAACCTCGATTATCTGAATCACAATTTTCCCAGAATTTTATTATTCAAAGTATGAATCATTGAATGAAGTAGGTGTAAGAGTGAAATACGACTTCAAGTGCAACTAATGATGTTTCACTAATTTTTAACATTTTATATTGCAAATATGAAGCGGGTTAATCGTGGTTCTTTGCAATTAGTAGACAGCGAATTTTATGCATTTATGACAATGCTAAGTATGTAAAAAATCTACGAGACTTGAATAATACGCCAAAATACACAAAATATTAACAATACTATTCAAGTTTTAATGTTTAGAACATTAAATATACTGTTTTTCAAGTTCCAATTCTTGATTTGTACTGGTTTGTTTAATAATTAGTTAAAAATTATTAAAACACGGTTCAAGTTTTACTCAGTATAGATTTATAAACATTCTTCTACCTTTTCGTATACTTAAAATTAAAAATGCATGAGCATCTACAGTCTAATAGCAACTTCTATTATCAACGAGTTTTTGTAAATTATGTTGATTCTTTGGAACATAAAGATAAAAAATCAGCGCAAAAAAAACTCTAGTTTCGTATCAAACTTATATAAAAATTAGCAC
Organism: Perdita meconis; assembly: GCA_030770465.2. Lineage (NCBI taxonomy): Eukaryota > Metazoa > Arthropoda > Insecta > Hymenoptera > Andrenidae > Perdita > Perdita meconis. The sequence goes on along the minus strand of JASKOS020000035.1, from coordinate 344,277 downwards.
GAGAAAAATTTCTGGATACAATCGAAGATTTAATTCCTGATGACTTAAGAGTAATTATCATAGTTTTTTTAACGTGTGTATGTGAAAATTCATGTTTTAAATTTAATTTGACTACGAAAAAAGTGCAAACATAAATGCCATAGAAAAATGAAAACTGTGCGATTTTTAAATATATTTTCGAAAAGACCTAGTAGATCGAAATGATCATGAAATTGCAAAAGTAAACAACGTATTTGCAAGAGGAGAGCTTGAACTTTTTATTGCTTTTTTTACCTACGTTTTACGATGATTCTATCGCCTTCCAGGTGCAATTAAAGTCTGAAAGACGGTTTTTGCTTAAAAGTTGAATAACTTCGTAAAAAAAAATCATACAACATTTAACAAACATGTATTTTATACGGGAAGGTAGTCGCTTTCGTCTGGTGTAAATGTAATTTGCTGTAAATTGGAGCATAAAACGTTGGATGAAATTTCTAAAAATGTTTAAACTGCTCTTAATATCACTACTATAACTTTGCCAAAAAACAATGAAATAAAAATCCGAAAATAGTATGTGAAAGTAGAGATTTTATGCTTTCAAACGACTATTCAATCATGTCAATATCGTTTTTGTCAAAGAACTTAGTCCCATTTTTTGAATTCGTAGAGATGATTCTTAAATTTTTTTGTTGAGTGTAGTTAATAATTATCTTTAGTAATCTTTTGGGGTCAATTTTTGGCGTGATAACTTGTTGCATGATATTTATACACTAAATTGATTAAAATTTGGGTTCTGATCAGGAATTGTCCTTAGCATTCGATAAAATTTTGGTACAAAAATAATATCCAGTACCCCACAGAGTCGGGTAGTTTTAAAATCCTTAGAATTTGTGTGTTTTGAGTCGCTCTAGAGTCTAGAAATTTAAAATATAATCTAAATTAAATTATTAATTAATTTATACGTTTTTACTGTATCCCAGCGCTTTCACTATTTATTTCACAGCGTCCTATATGTGCTATCAAGGTAATTAATCAAAAGAAAGGCAATAGAATTAAAGAGTCGCCTATCCAATGATCTCAAGTCACAGATCAGAATTACAAGCATTGGAAAAAAATCAGATGGCAGGGAGTCAAAGTCAAAGAAATCGGTCCGTCTAAGTGGAGTAAGTACGCGACGTTCGGTAGTCGGCCGCGCAAGTAGATAATAGCATCAGTGGCCAGACGGAGTAGCCTGAACTAATTCACGGTTAGATTACTTAATCTGCTGTCGTTCCGACGCGACGCGACGGGCGTCACGACTCTTCTCCCCGTCTTCGAACAAACTCCACGAACGCTAACGATCGTGACCGAGAACCTCAAATTGCTGACTCGGTCAGCTTCCCTGACAACCATCGACTCGTCAATCGTTACGTTCTAGAATAGCGAGCTCAATTTCCAAACCCCGGGGACACTTCCCCCCTATTCATTTAACTCGTTCGAGTTAGGCTTGTTTCTCGAACACGACGCATTTGTCAGAATCCTTGTCAACGAGTCGCAATCGACGTTGAGTCGAAAATCGGAGCCAGGAGAAGCATTCGTTCCAAAGGCGGGCGACGCGGCGGTCACGAAATTGTGCAAATCGGCATTACAAAAGAGGATACAGGCAAGAACGCGGACGCGCGGGAAAACTTGGCCAATCGGGTCGCCGTTTTATAGGCCATGGTCGATACTCGATGTCCTCTAGAATTCATCTCAATGGCGCTCTTGCTTTTTCCTCGTCTCGAGAAAACGACTCTATTTCTTTTTAACTTTATGTATTCAGATTTGAAGCGCAGTAGAAGGTTAATTCGAGAGAAGATTGATTGGGGGAGGTGAGTTTTGAATTGTAAATGCTTGTAATATAGTGTTTATATGGTAACGAAGCTTCACTAAATGAATGGAGGAGAATTGCAAAATTGATAGGCAAGTGAGAAATTATTAGAGACTAACAAGGAGAGCGCAAGACCTTCGGATCACAGATTTAATTGAAACTTCGAATAATCGTAGATTTTGAGATCTTTTTTACAAATATATATGTAGCATTATTGGGCCAGATACTCAATATTTTTCAAGATGTTCATAAATAGAGTTTTAATACCGTTGCGAATATTGCGAATTCATGCCAGTGATGTTGTTTAATTTATTCGTATTTGCGAAAGATATAGTAGTATGCAGAATTTCAGCGACGTTTTTTTGCTCGTGTGCATCGGGGTTTAACTGCACTTCAGGACAGTACTAAAATTTTATTTATGAATATCTTGATAAATATTGAGTATCTGCCCCAATAATAATATTTATAATCAGAATTTCGAAATTCAGAGTTTTAATTAAATTGGTGACTCGAAGATCTTGCGCTCTTGTAAGCTGGTGGAAAAGTTTTGGTTGACTGAGAAGTTCTACTTTCTATTTTGCCTCACAAGAAAACTAATATTTACATTATCTATGCGGCGATGAAATTAGCATTGAAATTCTCCTCTTTGCACTAAATTTCCTTCCATAATCAAATTTCTTACGTCCATCACAATAAGACTGTAATTTTTCTAAAATTTTTGTATAAAACAGTTATGTAACCAGTTCAGTATAATAATAATAGTAATAATATTTAATTTATTTTTCGGGACGCAAATATAAAATTCTGGAATTTTATCCACTAGAAAGATTCCTTGAAACTGAAGGGTTAGATGAAAAAAGGGCACATAGATAAAAATACCACTTCACTAGAATCGATTACAGAGTTTTCATGATGCTATTATTTAACGAAAAATACTGTAATTACATTCGATTATCATTTCGAAATCTAATTGCATTATTCTTCATTAAATAATACTGCAATGAAAACTCTGAAAAAGATTTGATTGACATAGCACCTATTTTAGGCGATATGTCCTTTTTTTTGAATGTAATGACTCAATTATAAAATGTGAAAAATATAGCATTTTGTAGGATATTATACCGTACAGCCGTACAATTGATTTGTTAAATGAATAGTAAAAAAATTTCAATGACCGCAATCGAGGGACAATCATTTTAGTAAATACATTGATGTGCCAAGAGATCATCGTCCTGTGACAGACAATGAAGACGGTCTACCATAACGAAACGCGAACCTTTAATTACGGCTTCCTTACGTCGAATGCATTTTGTAATTGGTATTGTTAGATGAGCGACTCTAACAGTATTACCGCACGCTTGGTCATTTCATAATTGCATTCGAAACCGTGCAACGTCATGCAATACCAGCTGTAACGAAACCATCCAGCTAACCAGCGGTTAAGTAAAACAAGGTGATACTCCGTCACGCCCTTCTCTTATATTACTGTTCTGCCCTTTTTAATTCGATCTTGCACGCTTGTATAAAATTAGTAATTGTTTACGCCCCTGCTGAGCCAATTCGTCGCACCTTTGTATGAATGGGTTCAAAGCAGCGTTTTACCGTAATGGAAAAATGCTGTTAACTTTGTAGATTTTTTAAATTTATTCCTCGAGAGAGTGCTTTCATCTGTGGGATCGATTGTGAGTAACAGTAAATTGGAATATTGTTTTTAATTAGTATTAGAAATAAGTAAAAGAAATCAAGATTATGGTACTGCTGGTAGAATATTTGATAGAGTTGGTACCTAAATAATTTTTTCGAACAACGAGTTCCATTTTTTAATTATGTAAAATGTAAGGTTTATTTAGGATTTCTAATGGTGTGCAGAGTTTATTTTATTCTGAGATTCTTTTTCAGGAAAATTAATGTAGGTACTCAAAAGGTGGTTGTTTTTTTTTACCAATGAAGTCAAATCAAGATTTTTACTATAAAAGAATGCAAAAGCTTTAGGATGCTGAGAAAAGAGTTACAGAGGTATATAGTGATTGTTTTGTTAAATAAAATTATATTTCCAAATAGTTCAGAATATTTCAATCTTATTTTGAAAAGCTGTACGAACTTTGTCCGGTATTTTATGTATTAGGTATTCAGTTTTGTTCCAAATTCTTTATACTTATCACTATTTGAAGTTTACTTTATATTTTCACTAACTAATACAATAGAATCTCAATTATCCAACTTGATGTTAATTAAATAAAATGCAAATTATTACTAAAACGTTATTAAGTCGTGGTTTAAGTTTTACTTAGAGTCCTACTGTACTTTTATACTTAGTGTAATCATTAATTGAAACCCTAGATAATTATAAATGGGAATAATTATGATGGGGATAGAGTTCTGTAAAAATCGTAACATTAAGACTTCGAACAGGATATTACAAAGTAATCCATGTATATATAATATTAAATAAAACTGAAATCCCTCTAATTATTATTATTATTTACAATAAAACAAACGGATTCGTAACCCTTTGGTACATTAATATAAATACAAAAGTGGTAGAAGATAAACGCGTATAAAATTTAATATAGAATAGAAAATTATAACAAATTAGTCGCAGCGCGTAGAAAAAGAAACTAAATAGAATATAAAGAAAATAGAAGACAATCAAAAAGAAAAATTCAGTAGACAAATCCTTCGCTTAATAATCGTAACATTAGGTACACAGATTTTTCTCAAAGGATCAGAAAAAATATCGATATGTCGTAATATCGATAATATTTAGATATTTATCAATAACTTTATTGATAGTCACATCTCTAGATGCAACGTTAAACGTCTAAAAAAAAATTCCGTAGCAATTATTTGAACTTCAGCAACATTAGAATAGATCTAAGCTATCAATTATCATCATTAGAATTTTCTAGGCTACCAAGTTATAAATGACTTAAGTATATTGCATTAAATATTTCTCAATTCATTTTGAATCGCGTTAAAACCCAGAAAAGTAAATTTAGACGATTTCGTTGGAGGAACGACCCCATTAACGAGTTAAATTTATTTCAAGTTTTCGCCGGTGCAGCGGCGGACGCAGGAATTCGAAAGAAACTTCCTCAATGCTCGCCAGGATAGAAAGCGAACAAGACAAATGGTCGAGGTACGATAGTCGCTCAGCTGATGCGTTAAATCGCGGCAGGAAAAAGCAGCGTTGCGCTTAAACACCGTGATTGAACCGCCTGAATCGGAATTTTACGTGGACACTACTGTCGGCACTTTCGCGCCAGTCGAACTCAACGACTGATTCAATCAAATTTCTTCGATAAACCTCATTTCGTAATTGCCATTAAAAACTGTTGCACGTTCGTTGGTTCCGACAGCGACTCCGATTCCCCGGTTACTTAATATAAATTTATTTACAATCCCGATACGATTCTTTGAGAACAACTGCTTCCAGTAACGATCACGTTTCCGCGATACACGCGAAACTGTCTGCACGAAGATCGTTTTGGTGGATCGATCGAACGTGTTCGCTTCGTGATTTCCTGAAGTTGGGAGTCACGAAAGCGTTCCGCGAGTCGGCGATTTTGTTTTTATTTTGCCTTCGCGTGAATCATCGCGAAGAAAGATGGTGTAAGCGTAAGCGATGGCAGTCGTTATCTAACGACAATAAGACCTACCCGACGACGGTGGTCCGAAAACACGTAGAGTCGGGCTGGCGATGCGCGCCGAATGCTGATTAACTGACCCCGACGATTTCGATCGGCGAGCCGATCGTTTTGCACGCACGTCCCATATCGATTGACCTTCGGCCAGACGATCGCAGACTTGGGTCCCCGAGATTCGCGGTATTTTGGAACCATCTTTTTTTTCTTTCTTCAAAAAACTGCTCATCCAATTTCGGACGCCTTGAATCCTGCGAAAATTGATTCGAACGAGGAAAGTTGAAACGTGGCTCTGAATTCTGAATGACGACACAGAACCGAGTGGAACTGAATAAATTTGAGAAGTAAAAGGACTAGCATATTGTTTGGATTATTGTTTTTTTTCGCGATGAAGCGTGGATCGAGTTACAACCTTGGTTCGATTTCGATTCACCGTGTGCAATCGGACAGCGTGGATTTCGAGCGTGACTCGCATCGCAATCGCAACCAGTTGGACAATCAACTCGAACGCTCGATGCTGACCTTGATCGTTTCGTTCGTCTTATCGCAGTCGATATTCTTCCTGCACCCGGGTTTGACTTTTCAGTTACATCATTTGCCCGTGATGTAATACTTTTATATTTGGCGAAAATAGGAATATCTCGTCGATCGATAACGATCGGAATATATGAAGAGGATTATATTGCAAAAGTGGTTCGGCGAGCGAAACTCGTTGATGAAATCGTGCGACTGTGTGCGTTGTACAAGTGCGAGTTGCGATTTTGCTGCTCTAATTAGGAAACTTTGAAATATTTGAGGAAAGTTCTTTTTTTCCCGTGTTTATTGATAGCGATCAGGGTATGAATAAGATTGATGTTGCGAAAGAAGTTGGAGCAGCGAAACCGTGCTTCTTGATGGAATTGTGCCACTACTTATAAAGAGTAAATTCTAGGTTCCAGCTTTGTTAAATTAATTAGGTGACTTAAATATTTAAGGAAAGTTTTCCTTGCGGTTAGTTGATAGCAATCAGAATGTAAAAATTGTGTTGCAAACGAGCGGGAAGCGAAATTTGCTTACTGATCGTCTACTGTGCGTTATGAAACGGAAGAAATTTTTGGCTCTGCTTTGCCAAATTAGTTGAGAAATTCTTAAACATTCGGGGACGGTTAAATTCTCTTTTTCGGTTTTGCTACATGATTTGGAGAAACTCTTACAGAATCAGAGAAAGTTCTTCCTATCCATAAAAAGCATTTAACTTCAAATTTTTGCAATGTACGGAAGCATTAAGGATGAATGAATTCTGATTCTTAATTCTGCTGTATGAGTTAAGAAGCTCTTAAGTTCAAGTTCTTTTAATTCAAGACAGGATAAAGAAAACAAACTGTGGTTGCGAGGATCTCTCAAAGTGTTTTCCATCTATGAAGTAATCACTCAACTTCAAATTTTCTCCACTTCCAAGAAGATTCAAAGAGAACTTCAATATCTGGTTTGTTATACGAGTTCAGAAACTGTGAAAGTGTCTTCGATTTGCGAAGAAACCACTTAACTTCAAATTCTATCAATTGTCATCGAGATTCGAAGAAAATCAACTACATCCTCCAATTAATCGTACATACGAGTCGAGAAACCGTGAAAGTGTTCTCTATTTGCAACGAAACCTCTTAAGTTTAAATTATCTTGTCTTTTAAGAAGACAAGACGAGAATCAAGTACCATTTCCAATTAGATTTACGCGTTAGGAAATGGTGGAAGTGTTTTTTGTACGTGAAGAAATTACTTAACTTCTATTTTTCCCAACCTTCGAGAAGATACAATGAAAATCAATTTCGAGGATATTGAATAATTACTTACGATATTGTTTAGCTCCCAATTCTCTCATCCTTCATCAAGATTTAGAGGAAGTCAGTTATTTTTAGATTGATGTACGAGGTTGGAAACTGTGAAAGTGTTTTGTATGCATGAAGAGACTGTTTAAGGGGTCATGTCTAGTCAGAAATTTGAAAAATCGATTTTTGTTTTTTTCATTTTTTTCGAAAGTACTATGTACAGAGAATATTCCCCTAAAATTTCAGATTTATCCGATTAAAATTAACAAAGTTACAGGCATTCAAAGTGTACGCTGCGCTCGTGCCTTTGGAGTAAGTATGTATATCGGTAGTATCGTCCCTTTCTACCTGCGTATATGAGTCGTTTATTATGGACTGTTAAAACATACCCTTATTAAGAGATGGAAAAGGTTCTGTACATTTATAATGGGTAAATCCAGAAAATTTTCGGCATGTTTTCAAAATCGGTGACCACAATATCTCGAAAACTACTGCATCGATTTAATTCAAATTTTACAGGCTTATTACCGATAAGAAAAACTAGTCCTTGAACGAAGGATTTCTTTTTGCGATACATAGTTTGTTTTTATTAATAAAAAATGAGTGACATTTTCATCGAAAATCGTAACATTCACTTCAAACGCCCGCCATTGTGTTCCAAATGAATATTTCAAAAAACCCTTGGTTCAAGGACTAGATAATTTCATACACAAAATAAATCTTTTTCGTTTTTTGATTTTATATGACCCCAGTCTGAGCAAGAGTGGTCACCGCGCACCGCGTTTTTTAAGAGGATCTCTAGTAAAATTACTATACTATTGTTATTTTTATATAGTTTTTGTTACAAAAATTACAAAAAGTTCGTAAAAACATGCGCCTTCAAATACACAAATTGTTTTTTCTGTAAATGTTATACTTTTAGAAAAAAAAAAATTCCTAAAAAACACGTTTTTTTCGGCCTACTGTGAGGAGGATAGAATGATTATCGGCTGTGTTAAGAAATTCTGAAGATTTTTTACGCATGAATGAATCACTTAACTTCAAACTTTCGTAAGCCTTAAGAAGATTCGAAGAAAATTGAGTATCATTTTCGGCTTACGGTGTGTTAAATAATTCTCAGCGTTTTGTTTGCACGAAAACATCACTTAATTTTCAAAATGTTCAATTTGTACAAATGTTCAAAGAAAATTAACTACTCCGTCTAATTAGTTGCTCGTTGTGAAATTTTGAAGGTGTTTCTCATGGCATGAATTTCCAAATTTCTCAATTTTCGTAAAGATTCAAAGAAAATCGACTATCATTTGTAATTTCAACGTATGAAGAAACAACTCGACTTCAAATTTTGCCGACCTTTAAGAAAATAAAAAGAGAATCAATATTAATTAAAATAAATATATTTGTTGAAAATAAGTGAAAGTGTTCCTTATTTGCGTAGAAACTGTTCAGCCGGCTATTTGCATTTTCAATTTGTCGCGCATTGAAAAATCCCGAAAAGTATTTCACTGCATGAAGAAACAACCTAATTTCAAAGTTTCCCAATTTTCATAAAGATTCAAAGAAAATCGACTATCAATTGCAAATTTTCATTCGTTGCGCATTGAAAATCCTCTGAAAGTGATTTTCATTTATGAAGAAGCAACTTAATTGCAAAGTTTCCCAATTCTCATCGAGATTAAAAAAAGGTAGTGTTTTCTCATTTGTGTTTTTCACTTGACTCCGCAAGTGTTTTCCCATCCATAAAGTCATCGACCCGACTTCAAATATTCCTTAATCATTCAAAGAATGAAATTTCTTCAAAGAGTTTTCCTCAAGGAAGACGGAAGGTTCGTTCGGAAATCGTCGCGAATTTCGAGCGTCACACGTCGAAGACTTTTTCTACCGGTTACACAACTGTCTCTTCAGCCGGTCTTCTTTCCACGTGATCGGTTCACCGAGCAAACATGTTTTTACTCGAGTTTTTCCTGCCGTCGGGAATCACAGTTCACGATGATGGTCCGATTCGGTCGCAAAAAAGGAGAGGAAGCGCGCGAATCAGCAAAAGCGGCGTTGAAAACAGAGGCGCGGACCGAGTCTCGAATCCGACGCGACGGATACGTTGCTCTCGGGTGTTCGAGGTGTACTTTGAACCCGATCACCTTCGAGCGCGTCTCTCTCTGCGCGTGCTCCACTGGCCGATCCACGGCCGATCGGGAGAACGAGAATCGACTTTCGATTTGCGTCATCGCGATACTGTACTCGCTCCGACGCGGAACGAAAGCATCGTCCGACCGAAAACACTTCCTCGTTGGAATACACGTGGCAATTGAAACCGAGTCGACGTCAAATAATTTCGATCCGATGAAAAAACAATGACGAAAAAGCAACCTTTATTGAAACGGTCATTAGCGGTTTTTCTGTTGCGCGAAGGAATCGTTGGACGGGCAGCGCTCGAGGGGTTCTGCAATAAAAAGAATCCATTCGAGTAAACAGTTATCCCGGATCATTATCCAAATTAACAGTTTTTCAGTGCATAATTAATGCTGTCAATAATTATGTCTAACTTATTAGTCTGTTTATTCAACTATTGGTGCATATGATGTTGATTTAGTGTTGATTAACATGAATAACTTCATAAAGTAGAACCGTATTTTTTTTATCTAATCGCAGCAATAAGTCCGTGTTACGTGTTGTTATTACACAGTACAGTTGCACTAAAACAGTGCATTATTCAATAATTGTCGACATGTTTGCGCGAAGATGAAAATAAGAGTTGGACAAACTGTATTCGAATAATGAATAAAAAATGATATATTTGTAAATAATGAATAAATTGTAGCGTTACTTAAGTCAATTCCATTCGAATAAACATTTATTCGTTATTCGAGAGAGTTTCGCTACGAATAAATGCCGTTGTTAGTATATAAATTATAAATGCGTGTTTAATTGAATAAATTTTCAGTCGTTATTTTCGCCTAATGTCAGTTTATTTTTATTAGAAATTTCACTCGAATAACGCCCTACTCTGACGAAGTTGTACGGATTTTAGACTTTTCAGAAATGAAAAAAAATGTGTGGAACGAGAAACTCGATGCTCTCAATTTCGGAGTCATAAAACTTTCTCGAGTCATTTGAAGATTCCAGTGAGTGCACTGTTAAAAATATCTGGCATGGAATATTTCCTTCGGTCGCATGGATCACGCACCGCGCCGCAGGGTACTTGCAAAACGAAACAACCAATGTATTTTTGGCTCTTTCGACCGCCGGAAGTATACGGAAGCACCTGTTCGGTTGGCTTCGATGCAGCCGATCGATGCAACGAAAACGGTGGTGTGTGACGCAACGGTCGGCTAAAGGTCGCGATTAATAGATTGTGATTTATCGCGAGACTCTATCTGCCATGGCTTCGATCGAAGGAACTTGATTGCGAGAACGGCTGCACTTTAGAACGTGACGAGTGCTGCCAATTGTCGATTCTAATTGACTGCCGATTGATTGAACAGTTGGATTAAGTGTTTTAAGATCTTCTATGGGAACATTTGCGACGCGGTGGTGACTTCATCAATTTTTTACGATTTTTTCAGGGTGATTTTGGAGGACAATTCTGATGATTCTGAAGATTTTGATGACTTCAGAATTTAAGTTAAGGATGCGACAGGTTTTTTGTTGATTATGCGTATTTTATGCGAAATTGCAGAATTGTGTGACGGAATTTCGACATTTTTGTTTTGGAAGTGTATGGAAGTTTGTTGTATCTGAATGGCATGTTTGTTACTAATGTTGCAATTTACGTGGGACTGCATTAAACCAATTAAAACTGGAAATTAGGGAAAAAATCAGCTAAAAATTGTTATTTAATTCATTTTCCTACCTGCAAAAATTATATTACGGGTGCAATTTTAGCAAATATGCTTCAACTATATAAGGATTATCTGAATATTGAATTATCACATTCAAGGAATGTGAAAATCATTTTTTACTATTTAACGCTTTGTTTTCTTTTAACGCCGAAGAAGCAAAAAGTAACATCCAAATGGAATTGATTGAAATCCAGTGCAACACGACACTAAAGGAAAAATATAATGAAGTTTATAATGAAGTATTCCAGATTTTTATTTGTACTTGCTAGAATATTCTTGCAATGTTTGATAGTACATATCTGTGTAAATAACTGTTTTCTGTTTTAAAAACTAATAAGATTTCACACAGGACGAGGTATTAAATAAACACTTTACATCTGTATTAAAAATATCATTATCCCAAATAATTACACCAGATTCTGATAAAATAGTTTATGCGTAACAATGCCAAATATCTAGTAAGAGATATTCATTTTTTTAAATTTCTCTAATTTTGAATCTTAGAGTAACATTTCATAATACTAATACAGTAGAATCTCAATTATCCGACATAATATTTGCAATATAAAATTCAGATAATTAGTAAACCATTGTTAAATCATAGTTCAAGTGTTACTGGAGGTTTCACTCTATTTTTCCTTGCATCTAGTTTATTAAATAATTGAAATTTAAAAAAAATGTTTAAAAAAAATTAGCTTCAATACATTTTTATGGATCCGTTTCCACCAAGAGCTAAGCTAAGTTAATAAAAATGTATTGTTTAAACATAGCATAGCATAGCATAGCTTAGCTTAGCTTTCTGGTGGATTTCCGGCTTTAATGTACTTTTTTGTTTCTTGTAATTTCATTAAAGGAAAGTAAATGTAAAATTTAAATGAGTTATTTTCGATTATATATAAAAGACCTTTTCTCTTCCTGTCTGCGACCCGCAGATTTTCTTAAACTTAATGTGGTGGCCCGTGTTCATACATGAGTTTGACGCGACTGTTCCAAGTAAATAGTAAATAAATGCTAAGTCTGAATTCTATTGGCTTCAAGAAACTGGAAATCGGCAATAAAGCACGTTATAGTAATGTACTTCATCGCGTGCGCCGTTGTTACCCAACGATGTGCTTCACGACGGCTACACAACCATTTCGCGGATGACGTTTCGACCCGCCCGCCCCGCAACCGGCTGACATACTTATTAAAACCGCTGGATCGAGCATTTCTTTTCTCGGCACCGCGATTCTCAGCTGATCGTGACTAGCACTCTCGTTAAGGAAAGTTACGTTTACGCTTTTACTGTATCGCACGAAATCCGTCAGCTTTCGTGCGCCGCGCCGGTTGACTCCCGCGAGGGAAACATTCTGGGAGAAAAGTACACTATTCTCTCGTTAATAATTCATTACCGCGGCGGCGAATGAGATTTGCCTGGAGAATTCTCACTGGAATTGCCACAAAACTGAGCGAATGATCACTTAAAATTTTTCTTTATTATTTTTTCCGCGTTTTTACATCGTTCTTTTTATTCTCTTCTATTTTTACGAGTAACTCAACGAAATGTACAGGGTCTTTCATTAAGAGGTGTCATTTTAAATTATAAAAAAAACGCGGTTTTCGTTTAGAATCATTGCAATATTTTTATTTTAATGCAAAGCTAAAGTCTTTTTATTAGATTTAAAAGATAGATTGCAAAAGGCGAATAAGAAAAAAACAATAAGCATTCATGCTTGGACGATTTTGATCAAGAAATTTGAATTGTACTGTCAAACATAGAATCGAATATCAAGCTATAGCTCAGGGCTTTCTAAGGTACGAGAAGCACCGATCTAGGGGCGCAATGGCTTTGGAGCGTCAATATCGTCAAGGAATAAAAATAATATCTCTGATAATACAAATCGGGGCCAGAAATCTAAAGCGTTGGTGACATAGGCAGTGCACTCCAAAGCTGTATTGCAAGTGGCGTCGTTTTTAGCATTTTGTGTCTTTACTTTGCCTATTTGATTTTTTTGCACCAAGCAAAGGATAAATAAAAGTTTCTGAATTTAATTTTAGGTAAGATTTTTAACCCTTTCGTATTCTTGGACGCCATACTTCGCGACCCGATATGTTCAAGGAATTTTAAGAAACTTTGAGGCAAATTCAAGGAATTTCAAGAAAATTTACCGAAAATTCATGGAATTTCACGGAAATGAAAGAAAAATTTAAAGAATTTTAAGAGAATCTAAGGAAAATTAAGAAAATTCAAGGATTTTCAACAAGAATTTTAGGAAGATTCAAGGAATTTCAGACAAATTTAAGAAATATTCAGAAAATTCGAGGAACTTCTAGAGAATTCAAAGAAAATCATAAAATTTCAAGGAATTTCAAGAAAATTGAAGAAAACGTAATAAAATAAAAGAGAATTAGTAATCCAAATCCACAAAAAATGCTAAGAAAAATTTTAGGAAAACTAAGAATGTTCATGGAATTTCAAGAAAATTTAAGAAAAATCAAGAATGTTCAAGTAATATAAGAAATTTTAAGAGTATTGAAGGAAAATTAAGGAAATCCAAGGAATTTATAAGAAATTCAACAAACTTCACGGAAATTTAAGGAAAATCAAAAAAATTCAAGGAAATATAAGGAAATTTCAGAAAATCATTCATCCAAATCTATCAAAAACTTCTGACGTATCGGATTATAAGTTATAAGATATCTCGTCAAAAGCGACCATCGGTCAGTACGGGAGCGCGAAATATCATGTCCAGGGATACGAAGGGGTTCAAATATGTATATTCTATTTCGATATGGTCTTTTTGTAAATTTTATAAAGTTTGGCCTATGGGCTTCGCATGACTTTGAGCCGGCCCTGCTATAGTTACGGTTGAAAGATGATATTAGTTACAGTTACAAGTAAAAAAAAATATTAGTTGCAATGTTGAATTTATCAAATATAAAACGGTAAATAAATGAATGTAATTGTCGTGTACATATAGTGCACTTTTTTGGAAAGCCTTGAGGTGTATTGAAGGTAAAAAAAGATTGTGGAGCATTGTACTAGATTCCCTCCCCTGTTGGATGCCCGTTTCTCTGCTAACAATGAGTGCTAGACCGATAATTTCTATCTCGCTGCTGTTTTCGAAAGCAGCCTACCTATACATATTTATTATAATACATATAATCGGTGTTATTCGCTCGCCGGGTTTTCAACACTGTAAGTTCCATGGGCGGTCAGAAAAGTGTCGGCTTTTCGACGAACTTAATTATCCGATTGACGAATGTGCCGGTTACGCAATCGCCGGGCGATTCGTGAAATACTGCGATTGCGTAAACCGCACAATTTTCATCGCGCGCAGGGCCCGAAGATTACGTTTACGATAACACGAAATTACACAACGGACGTAATGCAATGGGGGGAACGTGGGCCGAAAAGTAACGAGGTCGGCCTTCCCAATCCGCCGAGCGTCTCTCGCTTCGGTATTTCCAACAAAGCTCTCTGTCATTGACTTTTACCATCCCGTCGACCGCGCGACGCGACGCGGGCCCCGGTCTCTCTGCCCGCCGCACTGTGTTCCTTTTCTCGGCTGCGTTTTACTTTCTAGACCCGTTACACGAATCGCGACTAATCGTTACGTCGATCGCGCGAAATTCTATCCCCTCTTTCCACCGTCGCGAACCAGCCGCAACAAAGTGACCGCTGGCAAAAATTTCGCGCCTTTCATTTCGTCCGCGGCTCTTTCGCGCCTTCTGGATTTTTCATCAAACGGGGACAATTACCGTGGCCACGGGGGAATCTGATAACGAGGGACGAAAATAAGAAAAGATTGCTTTCAATTCGTTCGGATTGCTCGCGTTTTCCTTTCCGTCGCCGAGAAAGTACTTTATGTTATTGCGGGGGATTTCGCGGCGCGGCTATTTCACGCAGATTTCTTCGCGAGGAAGTGATAATTAACCTTCCCAGATTTTATCGAGCCGACAATGGGGGATTTATGGTTTAGCGCCTGTTTCCATTTACACGCTCGCTGCATGGAAATAATATGCATTGTAATCGCTCGAAACTGCTCTCGGTGGTATTGTCAGCTCTGGAAACGTAGAGGATTGCGGAAACTGTTCGTTAGAAATTTTTTCTGGATACGTTAATTCGAAATTGATGAATGTTTAGAAACGTCGGTATGTTGCTTCGGAGAACTGGATTCTCGCTTTTGAGTAGTGATAAAGGAGGTTTGATGGAACTCGTTTGTTACTTTTCACGTTAAAAGAAGATTTGATTGATTAATTCCTTTGCAGTGATTTTCTTTTGTTGAAACTATGCTGGATAAAGGAGTCAATAATTCGTGATTTAATCATGTGTATTTTTTTTAAGTTCTTTCAGATTTGCTGGAGGCATTTTTAGTATTGAATAAGTACTATTCATTTTTTGTTGATATAATTCTTTTCATGTTTTATAAAAAATGGAATAGCTGATGTTAGAAATATTCTTTTAGTATTTTCATACTTTGAAGGGTTGTATTTAACACAAATGTAACGTGAAATAAAAGCCAAGTGAATTTATCGAAATGAAAATAAATCTTAATGGATTTAAGTACAGTATTTTTTTGAGTGGCTGTACAGTAGAACGTCTATTACCTGCTCTTAATTATTTTCTGTATTTATTATTCAGTGTCTCAATATTTAACTATTCAATGCACTAGCACTGAGAGTTTAACACAATTTGAGCTGTGATTTAACAATGATAAAGAATTCTGTCATGAACGAATATTAAAGTTTTAATTTTGATATTAGATCTGTTAATCGAAATTTAATTGTATTTGGAATTATGTAAAATATATCTGGATTTTAGAATTTTAACTTGCTTCATTTTTTGAGCAGAAATGCTTTCAGAGTACAGGAAATGAAATATTTAAAAATAATTGACGATGAACTCAGTCATTCTGCATGGTTTAACACGACATTACTGTCTTTTCTATGAATATTTACTATTAAGTTGACAGAAGACATATCTACTTTGTTTACCTAATGAGAATTTTTACTTGATGAGTTAACGTCTCTAGTCTCGATTATCGAATTAATACAGAAAATGTCAGTAGACTCCGACAGGTTTCCTACATGACGCCTCGTAACTCACTGTCAGTATTTCAGTCAATAATCTTGGTATCCTTAAATTGATTTCTTTACTTATTTATTACGGGTCGAGCCTAGTGATTATAATGAGAAAAGAAAACATCTTACTTCACATTAATGGCAGATACAAAAATAAGAATAAAATAGAAATAATGTAATATAATAAAATAAAATATAGACTCTAAATTCCTAAAAGATCATACTTGAAAAATTAAACCTCACAAGTTTAAAAAATCAAACCACATCCCATAAAATCTTCAACACTAATAGAAACTATTTTCAAATATTCAATATTTCTCCTCCGAATTCCTCCAAACATCCGAAAGTGAAATTTCATCTCGTTCAAGGAAGATTCACTTTCCGAACTCTCTATCGATTAGGAATGAAGAAACCGTGACGCGATTTCGATCGCGATCGCACCTCCGATATTCCTAAAAGATCATCGACTGCCGCGAAATGTTTTTCATCGCGAAACGAGATTAAAAATCCGCGAACTGAGGATGTCGAAATACCATGAGACGCGAGATTTCGATTTCACTGAATGCGAATTTCAGGATTGTCAAAACGCTGCTCCGTGATTCGCTTTCTAGTCGACTCGAAAGAAATGTCGAGCGACCGAGAGGCTGAGTCACCGCGAGCGCGGATAAAATTGCGTTAAATCGGACTAAGGACGATCGAGACGACCGTGAGCATACTATCTCCCTCCGTGAACAGGCTCATTTGTCGAGAAGATTGGAAATAATTAGCTTGCTGCAAGAGTCAGTCTGTCGTCTAACATGGCGATTCACGTTGTTCCCTCGACGTAGACTTGATACACGGAGCGCGGTTAAATGTCCGCAGTTTGGGGTCATATCTGGACGTTTATATGGACAGATAAGTATTCCTAGAGTTTGAGATGGCAACAGTAAAGTGGATAGAAAGGATGCAGAAAGGATGCTTAAGGATGCATTGCTGTGCCTGCAATATTTGCGAGTCATTCTGCTTTCTCGTGTACTGACCAGGCAGAATTCAAACAGCGCAACAGCTGATTTCCAGCACGTGTTTTCTATGCTTTATGAAATCGTCAGTGGCTTTCAAATAGTCTTTACAGTTTTATATTTTACTATAGAAGTTCGAATTTGGAACGATTCACTATTTAAACTTAATATTTTGTAATATAAAATGCTAATAATCAGTTGAAATTATTGAAACATGGTCCACGTTTTATTCGAAGTCCTACTGTGTATCTAATACATTTAATAGTTGGAACACTGACTAATAAAAATTAAAGATAATTGAGATTCGAATAATCGAGAATTTAGTGTAATAAGCAGACTGTGCATATTTTAAAGAGTATATATATATATAAAAAAAAGAAAATCAACTTATATAAAAGTGTTTTTTACTTTCTAAATATTCTAAAATGTACTTTTTGTTTATATTTCATGTATTTTTAGCATATTTAAAATCGTCATGAATGCATAAACATCCGAAATCTCGTAATAAATAACAATCCTTGTACTATTATAGAAAATTTGATATTTGTTTTAAATATTTAGATTTGTGAAGTAATTATGTAAACTGTGACTGTTTATGCATGAAACATAAAGTCATCATTAGACAGCGGATATTGTGCATTTATGACAATTGTCACTATGCAAAATCCAATAAATTATTGACTTATACCAAAATATATACAGTATTAAAAGTGTAATTCGAGTTACAAGATCTAGAAAAGAAGGCAACACTTGTATTCAAGGCTTGAATTCTTTATTTATGATTGTGAAAATTTTATTTTGCATAAAAATCCGCAATCTAGTCATCGTTATTATAATTATTGTATTCCTATATTTACTCTCAGTTTCCAGAAATTGTATTTTCATACTTATTAAGTTTAGAAAATTACAATAAACTTCATCCCATTCTGCTAAATCCAAAATCTTATAAATGATATTAGTCGTTCAACATGTTATCTAATATCAAAAAGATGATTAATCTAATAATGACGTACTGACTAGAAACCTTTTACAGTGAAACCTGTCAAGTGTTAGCATCACAGTTCGTGGCACCTTTCAAGTTTGATTTTATCACCAACCAACTATAATCATGATCTTGCCACCTTTAATTTTCAACACTCACCGTGTTCATAGTAATTTTTTACATCCCTAACAAAAATTTTTAATATTCCAGATTGAAATCTCTTGCATAATTGTATTACTTATGTCAATACAGTAGCGTTTGCTAATTACAATTGTTAGCCAATTAATTTATCATGTTACGTCTTCATGCTACGCGATCGCTTCTTGCATCGGATTTAATATAGTGAAAAGATTAATAATAAAGTGAAATATAGCACGTCAATGAAGTAATATGCAATAAGTTTATCGATAATTAAATGTGGGTTCTTGTTACGCAATATTTTTGTCTAGTGGATTGTATTAATCCTTTCACTGTGCCGTATTTTGGAAACTTAGCATCGCGTGTTTTTTCACAATTTCATGTCGATTACATATTGCATTGGATATAAAAAATAACAGGGGAAGCCATTTTTGTCCATAACGAAAGTAATTTAAAGAATCTATGCGATAGAAGCAACAGTTTTTGTTATGCGTTTCTTGAGAAAATGACCAGATATTTTTCACGCACGCTGTGGACTGCGAATTCGGCTCAGTTTGACGAGCACATTTCCCTCATGATTATTTAGAAGACGTAAGACGAACGAATTGCTCTTCCTTTCATGCGTAATTGCAGAGAAAACAAGTGAAAAGAATTTCTCTGGACCGAATGGTGAGAGATCATTTCTGCCGTGGAAGGTATGCGAGCGTAATTGTGGGAAATCAACCAAACCAGTGCAATTTGAGGTTTTTTGATCCCACAGTAATTGATTATTCAAATAAATCATTTACACGGTAAAACAAATGAGTTTAGAGCTGAAGACTAACATGGAACGAGAAGAATGTTTATTAATTTTACCATAGAACATATTTTCACATGCGTTACTATTATTCATCTTTAGTAATGACTTTAAATATCCTAATTAGTGATGGAATAGCCTCCTAATCCGAAACAGTGGAAGCCTAAATTATGGTTTAGATATTATACTTTCTCGAGTTTATCAATTTGTCCTGCAAGTTTAACAAAACTCGATGACGGTGTAAAATGATTTTGTTATCGGATTTTAAGAGATTAAGAGATTCAGATATTAAGAAAATGATATGCTCTTGCATCTCTAATGTGGTACACTATCAATAACATTGATTAAAATGAATTTGATAATCTTATTGTCAAATCATATCGATGCATATAAGTTTATTAGTATAATTCATCAATATTAATCACTCCCTTCGATATCGTCTACTCATGATTTGTGACGTTCTCAATATTTGCTAGTCATGACAATATTATTGATCGTTTATAAAAGATAATACTTAACGATATTATGCCGTGATAATTATTGTATGGACGTTGATAAGAAATTTATGATAAGCAAAGATGATATGGTATTAATTTTCAGCATTTTAAAAAGTGTACAACTTTTCCCTCGATTTTTTCCTAAAACGCAATACTTACAAGAAAAACGAGGAGAATTAATAGCATGAACACTCAGTGTTAGTAAAGAATAAGAAATAAAAATAAAATGTAGAATCTCGATTTTTATAATATGAAATGCTAATTATTAGAGGATTGTTGAGTCTCACTTCAAATTTCACTCAAAGTTTTGTTGTATTCTTATGATTAGTGTATTAATATTAATTAATTGGAATTTCAAAGAATAAAAATGTCTGATAATTGAGGAGTTTACAGAAAGAGAGATGCAGCTCCATTTTTTACAATTTCTTACTTAGTTACAAAGTGACGAATAAACATAAAAAAAATTCTACATCGTTTTTCTACATTCTAAACTCGTCAATATTATTGTATATTATTTAATGTCTTCGTTTTAATGTTAAGTCATAGCAATAATTTCATACACAATTTTTTTTATAATAATTTATTTGAAGTAGGTAAAAATGAAACTGCATATCTTTGACTGTAAGATCCTCGATTGTGGTTCGGATAATGAAAATTCTATTGTATAACCAGAGGTATAACTAATAACATTTTCGAATTTTCTTTGAAAGTAGAATAATTATTAGAAAAAATATGGAAACCTGAAGAACGCAAGTTTAGGCCGGTAAAAATAAGTTGACCTTAGAGATTTTCTTTTTACGAAACTATTAAGCACATCATTTCGAAATTTGAAAGGTGTGTTATTTCATATTTAGACAATACAAGTTAATTTTTCATTAAAAAATTGTCTCTAAAAACACAGTTATATCAGTAAGCCTATAGGGCCTCATCATAGGAGTATCAAATTTGCGGTAATTCTGGAGCCTTTAATTCTTCTTTTAAACGAAAACACCAAGGATTTTCTTGTTTCTCATAAAATTACATCGTCGATGAACCTCAAAAACTATAAAACTGGTGGGACTTGAAAAGACTTGAAAACTCAAGTGGGACTTGAAAAGAAAGTAAGGGTTTTAACTAAAAATTTTCGTACCATTTATGCACAAGAATGAATCTAATTTCATTTTTTTATACAAGTTGAAGATTTATCGACAACGTAATAATCATATGAGGAACAAGAAAATCTCTGGCTTTTTGTTTTCTGTTTGCACTGATAATAGGAATGAACTACTCTACTTGTATATACACAGAGTTTCACGATTTTCTGAATTTCTGAGTTCTCTAACTTCCCTAACAAGGGTCAATCAGGTACCTAAACAACGTTATTTCTCGATTCTCGCGCTATACAAAATCCTATTGCAGCGAGCAAAAACACGTTCAACACCCTCCAAGTCTCGTCTACGGAGTTGCCGATCTCCTCCCCAAAGGAGGACCATCAGATCTCCAATTACATCTTCAATTATATCTCCAATAACAAGCCGCGTACCTTCGGTCCTCGAAACCTGGACTCGTTCCTCCTCGGAGAATCCTTTCGGCGCAAATCCTCTAGGTGTAATCCTGGCCAGGCACGCGCGTCATCGATGGCTCGCGATTTACCGGTGGCATGGGTCCTGGCGTCGATCGATCACCACGAGCCTCGAGGTCGTCGAACAGAGAGAGTCACCGACACACAGTGGCGTTGAAAACACAAAGAGAAAAATCCTCGCTCTGGCTGAAGGCACACAAGGAAGCACCGTTTTTCACAGTCTGGCCTCTTCTTCGATGACCGATCGTCGAGGGCTCGACCCTCGACTAGACGACGTGTGTCGGCTGGAGAGGAGACTGACGATTGTCCTCCGCAGCTTTCGAGTCCGGACGCGAGACTGATCGGAGGCGAGTAGAGTCGAGCCCCGCGCCGCGAGTCGACCTCTCCGAAGCCTAGTCAGCCCCGTCTTTCTCTCTCCTCAAACTGTTCCCACCACTCCGACCGCCACGCCGGCCAATCTGTCCTCGTTCGACAGACTGCCTTTCTTTCTTCTGTCGCAGGCCCACCTTGCCTCCTCCACCTGTCGTCCTTCCACCGACGCGCAGGTTTTGCCACTGGAGACGCTATTTTTGGCACCCGTGGTACCTTTTGGGGGAGGCGGGATTCGCTGTGATCGACCGATAAGGTTCGGGTGTGATTTTTTTGGATCAGCACTTGCTATGGGATTCGGTGCGTGGACTTTGCGAAGATTGATGTTTGATTGATCGGAGAGATAGCTTTTGTTTTTATTTTTTTTTGCGATGCGGAAGAGTACCTTGTGAATTTTTTTTTGAGCATTAGTATTTATTTATTGCCGCTACGCGATTTAATGACGAAAAGCAGAAATAATTATATCGGGTTATTCCGACCGTTTGATGTTGAATCTGTAAATTCTAATTGAAGCTTTTTGTAAATATCTAAAGATGAATAAACTAATTTCGAATAAACCTTCTCTGCCTCATTGTACATTATATGTATTTTATTTAACTTTCATTATAGTAACCTGTGCAGTTTTCCGCTTATTTAAAGAACTTCATATATATTTAAAAAAAATTGTTATTTAGGGTTCTTAAAACAATACACATTTTGTATGGCCTTTATAAGTAATAAATGTTGGGGACACACTCAAATTCTCAAAATTAAAACGCAACTCTGCTAAATTTCATAAAATCAAAATTTTTGTAGTCAAAATTGTTTGTAGTTATTTAATCATTAATTTGCAGATTATTGTTTATTTTTTACAAATTCTACTCCTCGGATGATTTTTCAGATCCTCATTTAAAAATGTTCAGTACTTCATAACTAAATAGAATTGAAACAAGAAACGACTCTAATTATAGAATGATTCAATATTTTCCTAATAAAATGAAGTCTAAACATAGATAAGACATAAATCAGACTAGTTTTAATAATCATCTAATCTAATGGAACGATTTGAGAGTAATTATTCATTACTACTGTAGGAAGTCTGACCTATGTCATGCTTAGATCACTTTTACCAGACAAAAATCTTATTGATATATTAATACTATTTTTACAAACATAGGTTTGCAAGTAAGATTGATAAACTAATGAGAACTAGATAAAATTTTATCTCAATAGACAATACTTTGTATTTAGATTCTTTATTGATTTTTTAAAAGTCCGAATTCTGAAGTAAAAACATTATATTTTACTGTTGGATCGTTCACTATTATTTGCTATCAATTTTTAACAAATATTGAGGCATAGTAAAAAATTTGGATTTGTCAAAAAACAAGTCTTGTGTGTTTAAATCTGTGTCCAAAACAGAGTTGCCAGATTATTTTCAATAGAAAAATGGGGACATGCAAAATGCAAATAAATATAAAATATATCTTGTTTCATCCGATTTGTAGTCAGTGTTGGTAGCATCAGATGAATTATTTGGTAGAACACCACAATTTTTAATATTCCACATGGGATACTGATCCCCTAGATCTAAAATTTCTAAAATCGGCATGTCCCTTAAAAATCGAAACGTCTGGCAATGCTGACCCAAAGATTTAAGCTTGTAGAGAATGCAGAGACTAGACGAAATATAAAAAAGCATCTCAAAAACTTGTAAACGAATCTAAATATTTATTATTTTCAGACTAAACTGGCGTTTAGTCAAACCTGCCGATACTTAATTAAGAGGTTCAATTATGCCGCGTGGAAAAAACGCATAAAATGTTACAGTCAGTGGTCGTGACCGTGAACTCGATTACCAAAGTGCTTCTAGGCTGCCGCTTTCTTTCGGTGCACTTTCCTTCGCATTTGCCTCACAATCTTTCGGTGAACTTGCGGCGGTAGACACATCGGCCATTTCGCTTTCGATTTAGACAATTTCAGTTCTACTGGCCATAGATTCAACACTTTCTACTTCAATTTCGTGAATGTAAGCGAATTGCCTCGTTCGGTGAATGTTGTTTCGTCCATAAAAGCGATCATTTTGCTTTCGGATAATCTTTCGGAATTTAATGTTAACACCCCTTGAATGCTGCTTAAATTTACGGCCTCTAATTTTCATCTACTTTCAGGAAAAAATTAATAAATATTGTAGCTATTAGAGAAACATAAAAATAGCAATATAAGCATGAAAAATTCTTGGAATTTCCGTAGACATAGAAGAAATAAAAAACATAGAACAACATATTAGAAGAGACATTGAAAAACTAGCAGAAGAAAAAATTATTGCAATAGAAATCAAAGAAAATTCTTATCTTGAGTTAAATTATTTGTTAGATTTCAGTCGTAGAAAAAAAAAAAAAATGGTTGCTATATCCAAGATCGTGGTGCATGAAGAATAAAAGAAATATCTATAAATTTTTCTTGGAAATGTAAACGTAAAAAAAAAAAAAAAACAAAAAAACAAAAAAAAAAAAAAAAAAAAAAAAAAAAACCAGTAGAATCTGCATCGAATGTCTACGTGATCCTCGATGGATTTCACTAGCGGGGGTCACGGAATCGTTTCCGGTAATTGGGCGAGGAAAACGCGTTGCTATTCTATTGCTGTCGCCGACGATAAAACGCGACGAATCTCCTCGCTGTCAGTTAGCGAAGGATAATCGTCGCGTCGCGTTTTTGCATGCCTTCTTGAGAGCGAAAAAATCATTCCAATGACAATGGCTCATTGACTGATCATCGATTTTCCTCTGTTGATGTTGTTCGACACCGGCGCGGCGGTTCAGAAGACAGCTGTGCACTATTCTCATTATAAGCTCGCGATCTATTAGACGCATCTAGCATGCAAATGCAATCAGGACAAACATGCATTAAACACGGAGAAAAAAGAAAATGAGATAATAATTCTGAGAAATATTAGAAAAACCAGGAGAAACACTTTACTTTTTGTATTAACCCCTTTAATTTTGATTAAAATATAAGCACATGATAAAATTTCTCTCGATAATAGTTACTCGAATTTGTTTGCTCAACGAGAAAGTTTCTACTTTCTTTAACTCTTCTACATTGTTCGAGGAAACTCGCGGAAGAATTTTTTAATTTTTAATGATTTTTTAAACAGAAATATTCGCATAAATTTTGTTGACTTTTACAAGTTCAATTGTCTATCATTTCCAACTTCGTGTCAGTCCATAAAATGACTTCTCGTATTCGAATATGCAACGAAGTGGAATAATGAATATGCAAGTATACATATTCATAGCAGAAACAAAGCGACAGTGTGTGGTCAAAATTCATGCTTGCAAATTGCTACATAAAATCCGCGACTGGATAACGAGCTAACTGCCATAAAGATCACCTGTGTCTGTTAGTATTAACACACCTGTAATTAATGAAGCTCGGGATTTATTCACATCTTTGGAACATCAACATATGAGAAATAATGTAACCTAATAAGAATTCAAGCTATGAAATCTTGACGATCAAGTTTTATTTATTTGCGATAAACGCAAGACTACAAATAATGTGTGTCAAGTATTATTATCAAAGATCGACCTCAGGAATCGATATCGCGATTAGCAAATGCATCAAAGGGTTAAATCGTCTCACATTTTTGCGCGATTGCATTTGGAAAACTCGCACAGGAACGAAAACACAATCGAGCACGCAATCTACAAAGACGCGCGCCGTAACCACTCCGATTATTATAATTGCAAAATCTCTGTGACCGTCTTTATTGCGTTCTTCGCGCGTGATCTACGATTATTTAATATGCATGTATTTCACTTGGCTTCGGAACGCAATCACAAGAGTCCTGAAGTTACCACTTACGTAATACCTCGTATCGATCACGCATGGTTGATGATCGATTTCGACAGCTCGTGGAGCTCTTTCCCTGAAAAACTCCGAACAGCTCAGAATTTTAATGTTTTCCTCTTCGCAAACCTACTGCTGTCGGTGTTCCTTTAGGTTCTTTCACTTTCGCATTTGGTGAGGCTAAAAGCGGGTTACAAGCTTATGATTGGCCTCAGAAACATGACTTCCGTTTTCCGTACGACAGTTGCAAGTACTACTTCCCTTGAATTCGATATACTTTTCAATTATTTGGAGCAAACGCGTTGAACTCTCAAGAATTTTATTCAAATCTACGAGAAGGCAAAACTGAATTTTATCTGTAGATAGGGTAAGAGCAAAAGAGATGCCGTATCTTTACAGAAATTGACACTGTGCATAAATTTCATTATGAAACATAATATTATTTCAAGAATAGCGAAAGTAGCAGTGGCATATTATCTTTGAAAAATTGAAACCGAGAACTTCTTTAGGGGAGAAACGTTTCATTTCCGGGAGAGATGCCGCACTTAAAAAAATGTTTCATTTTCAATTTAAACTTATTATATTAATATCAAAAAAATGTTTCATTTTCAATTTATACTTATTAAACTTGTTATTCTTTGGGAATTTTTTTTTAGTGAACGAAATGTTTAACGTAAATAAAGTTTTGTCTACTTATTAATACTCTTGTTGGAAGTACGACAAATATTTTTTGGAATTTGTAGTAGTTTATTTTAAATATATGTATACATTACACTGAAGTGAACTCCTTGATAAAGCGCTGACGTAGGTGATTGCTACAAAACTATTTTACCAATCAGTCTGAAATTTTTACACGTTATTCAGCATATTAGTAACTATCGCAAGCACCACGAAAACCATTTTTCATTAACAATTTCTTACTTTTTACTATGCAGACAGGTTCAAGATTTTCGAAATTAAAAAGTCGAATCGAATTTTGAAATTAAAAAATTCAAACCTCCGCCACTTTGTTAATATTTTATTAGCGATAAAACCATTACGACTCCCCATAGTCTAGAACCTTTTACAAGAATTGGAAAATCAAAGTTGGTTTTTTAAAAGTGCGCTCCATACCAATACAAATTAGTTCTATCTCCGATCCAATGAAAATTAAGAATTTATCGAGCCAGACGTAGCACGTATTTTTCTTTTTTGCACGGGGGCGGCCGAACACCCAGAACCGGCACTGGATGTGTTTATTAAAGTTCCAACAAATCAAATTTTTAAGAGGCACTTAGCAAAGTAAATGCTGCACCTGAAACACTAAGTGGATTTTAGAAACCAGTTCCTCACAATAAATTTGTTTGCGAATCTAATCCGCAGTGAGAAAACACTGCGAATATTGTGTCGAGAGATTCGCAGTGCACAGGTCGTGTAAGACGAGCTGCTTTGCAGCTAACAAGACCAAAATGGTGGGGTTGTTCTTACTGAGAATTGTTCGGAACCAGCGTAGACTCGCTAATTCATAGATCACACAGAAACGCAATCCCCATAAAAGTTCTTCAAGAAGTGCTTGTCACTGAGTTTCCTCGCTGCTTCGACGAATATCGGTTATGTTATTGAGCTGTTCTCGCATCTTTCCCGCCTCTGAACCTTTTTTTTGTCCTGCCGCGTTCATTCAGTTCAAGGAAACACTTGGCGTCACGATTAAGCTAGGAATTATCGTACACTTAGAACCTTCGTAAGCAATGACGCAATTGACGCACTTTGACGCTGGGATACTGGCGATCGATTATCCGATGGGTCGTTTTAAATGTCTGATCAATTTTTTCGAGCTCTGATAGATACTTTGTTTACTATTCTTTCTCTGCACATCTTTCTGTCGTTTTTTTTTATCTTGCGCTATTTGCAACCGATCAAAAAAAAAAGTTCGAGCGGAAGATATGTATAAATTAGTCACAGTTTTTGCAAAATTTATTGCAGGCGAATGATACTTTTGAAAGATTTGTAGTTTGGATAGGTTGATATACTTCGTTTATGAAGCTCGAGAATATTTTCCTTTTTTTAGAAGTCAGTTTTTGTTAGCGATTCGCGCTATTGCGTAAACGTGCATCATTCATCCTTTTCTTTTAACATTTTTTTCTGGTTACGTCGTGAAAAGAGCTGTGATTTATAATAGTTGCGTGAACATTCGATATAAAGTAGACTCTTTGTGATCTTTTTTATATAAAAAAATTCAGCTGGGTAACAAGTAATTTACCCATGCCTAAGGTCCATTCACCGATCGACGAGTCATCCTTATCCGGTCCCAGCGAGAGAAAACAGGCAAGCAATTTCAAGAAACGGCGACGGCAGCGACGAGCTTACATCGAGAAAATACGATAACTAGTTTTCGATTGGTAGCCGTGAAAATTACTAACTGGCTCTACGCTCGACCGATACTTTCGATTCCCTGTAACTGGTTCTCCGATGAAAGTAAAACGAACGCGCGCGGTGCAACCTGCGATCCCTCGGTCGTTTTTGTCTTCCTGTTTTCAAGAAAATCGCGCCGTTTCGACGGACGCGATCCGATTCCCTTCCTTCGATGGAACCACGACGATCGGCGCCTCGAGATGATCGCGCGCCGGAGATTGACGAACGGTTTCATTCCAGGCCGAGAAACAGCGACCGTAACAGTGGTCAAGACGGTCCGCACTTTCCCCAGCATTGCGTAACTCGGCTACGCTCCCTGACGTAATGGAAGTCTGATTAAATAACAGGAAATTATGCATCTTTTTCTTGTGAAAATTCCCGCACGTGATCCCACGAATTATCGATACGTCTCGTATTCCCCGGGCGTATCGACTTCGTGTACGATTTTGCTAGACGTTAGTCGCTGGTCCAAGGATCGATCGCTGATCTCATCGGAATTTTTCCATCGAGTAGACAATTATGATGCGAAGGAACTATTAATGAGTCAGGAAATTGGGTTTGAAATCGGTCGTGCGGTCGCATTGTTGCGTAAGATGGGAAATCCGAGAAATTTCTTCTGTTAGAAGAATAATAACGGAACAATTGCATAGAGGATTTTTCCGGTAGAGTATACCATGTGCTAGCGCTGCCCGAGGAAAGTGACTTTAGAATTTTATTTATAGTGCGTGCGTTCAGGAAATCAGTTCTTGATATTCTTCCTGCTGTCTTATATTTGCGTAGAATACTAATTAGGTTATTATGTTATTAGCTGGTTTTTCTGTTGGATTTCCACTTTTCTGTAAGTTGACTGCGGATGTTTATGTACATTCATATTTTTATAGACATACAACTGAATCTTAAATACATTTATGTTTTATTCTCTAAATATTATAAAATGTATTACATTTTTGATATTTTATTATATTTTTATATCAGTGAGAAAAAGTATGCATCTTTATAGGTTTTTGTTATTTTTAAATTGCCATGAATGCATAAACATCTGCAGTCTAGACTTCAAGTAATATACTACATTAGAACCTCGATTAACCGACTTGATATTTATGAAATAAAATGCGAATAATTAGTAGAACGTTATTAAAGCATAGTTCAAGTCTTATTCGGAGTCTCACTGCATTATTATATCTAGTACATGAATTAATTCAAAGCCTAGATAATTAAAAATAAGGATAATAGTGATTCGGATAATTGAGGTTCTAGTGTATCAGTATTGATTTTTTAACGGTATTAGGTATAAGAGAATTACTACGTCTTCTTTATAAAAATAGATTTCATAACAATTCATAATGCTCTCTCTTATTTATTTTCCCAAAATATCTGTGATCATAAAGCAAACGCTGCATGTCACTTGTTTTCATTTTCGAGATATTGAAAGAAACATTTAATGTTTTGAATATCAATACTATCTTACGGATTTGGATTTTATTATATTCTTGTTTCTAAAAAAGAAATTCTGTTGTTCTTTTGTTCTGATAAAAATATAGGATTCAATCCTCTAAATTTCAGTAAGGTGGAAGTTCGAATGTTTAAAAAATGACATGCTTCGTTTTTCCGTGCAGCCATAGTTATATCGATAAAGATAAAAAATGAATTTATTAGGTGTAGAAATGAATCCTTCCGATATTCGATTAAAATAAAAAAAGAATTTCTCAAGCATTGAAATACTTAACATTATTATCGATGACCTTACGCAATTTTTCTGGCAAATAATTTTTGATTTTATCTAACATCAAATTACTAATTATTATTCTGAATTCTAATTATCATTCTAATTACGTGAAGAAATTCGTCAGAAAGAATTCATTGCTACACCTAATAATATAGCATCGTGATTCAAATAAGTCTTGAATTTTTGAAACTCTAAAGGTACGAATAAGTCATCCATTATTTTTACTTCCACCGATTTCATTTCATTTAGCCTCAACATATTTCGAAACTACTCATTAAAGTAATTACCGTCATTTTTGTGCGCGTTTTCTCATTTCTCTAGGAAGTTACGAACTTCGGCTCTAAATAAAGATTAAATTATTACACTTTCTCATATGAACTAGATAATTGATTTAGCAGCATAATAAAACTAAATAAATAAATTTTGTTAGATTCTATTTTTCGTAACATTTATAACCTCCACTGCAATAAGTAGATAATGTAATTTCTCTGCTTCGTGTTTTCAAAGAAAAAACGAGTCAATCTTTGGTAATTTCAGTTTCAGTAATGGATCACACATACGAAATGATTGGAAGAAACGCATAATCGATTATGTAGCAACGACAGATATTAGACTCGAGGAGCGGAGGAAAAGGCATAGGTTCGTAATTCGCCATTCGCGGTAGATTTCATAAGGTAAACACAAGATACGTGGCGCATTAATTTTTTCTCCGTCATCGTGACTACCTCGAAAAAGTGAAAGCGATGCGTCGTTTTTCGATCCTGCGGCGATCCAGCGGGCAAGCATACCTTCTTCCACGTCACCGATCGCTTCCCTTCGCGATAAAATTTCTACCACCGATAAAAATCCTCTACGAATTGCACCCGGGGGCCATATTTCGTTCATGTCGTCAGTTTAAAAGGTAACGAAAGAATAGCAACCGCTTACAGAAATTTTTATCGTTGAAAAAGTCGATCAAGAGATATTGACTGTTGAAATCACTGAATTGCGAGTAAGTGGTGACTTGAATACATGGTTGCGGTAATAATGGAATATCGATTATTATCGGAACGTTGTGATTACTGTGCAATATTTTGGAGTTACGTGTTTTAAAACTTTTATGTGACTTGGAAACTTGGAGAATGGAGAATTATTTAAAAATTTGAATATTTTTGTATCCATGTTAGTTTTTGTGATGAAAAATTCATTTGGAAATCTTTTTGGTGGGCAAGTTTGCATTGGCAGACTTTCAATTATAAAATTACTCAATGTACATTTTATATTTTATAATTGCGTTCACGTTGCACGTTCTTAAAATATGTTTAATTCGTTTGTTTCTCTTATTTCTTATTCTTCTTTTTTCCTCTTGTTTCTTGTTTATTTCTCACATTTATTTTACTCTGTTTTTTCGTTTCTTTCTACCATCATTCTGTATGAATTTATTATGTATCTTCTCCAAAGACCATAATTTCTCATTTGTTATGTATTAATGAGCATTTGTCCTTAAGAATAAATAAATAAATTACGGATGTACTGACTAATAACCGATTAGTCGGTTAAGCCGACTATTCGGCTACTTTTGTAATCTACGACTAATCGGCAAATATTCGGCAAAAATGGCTGATTGATTGGCTTTCAATTTCTGGTACTAATAATATCGTGACAAGTCATTGAAATATAATCAATATTTCTCTTTAGAAATAAAAACAATATTTTTCATTACTGTCATTAATATAATTTTAATATTTTTTAATGTACAGTGACTTGTTGATCATACATTTGTTCACATGTATTCCAAAGCTTAATTAAAAAAAAGAAAAAACTAGCTGTGCCAATACTTTTTAAAGCCACTGTACAATATAGGGTTCGATTTCGGCAACTCTCCCCTATTTGCACCCCAATGTGAGATGTAAAAACGTAAAGTGTTCGAGTCCGTGGAGTTTTGCTCTGTATGCGTTGCTCGTCAATCGGCGTGGCCAAATCTTATTCTTATTGTTGGCGGGTTCACCTGAAATGGGGGGGAAGGTCTTTGCAAGGTCTCACGGAGGTAGTGTCACCCACCTTCGCGGACTTGTTCGGGTAAAAGCGAAAGTTTAGCTCGGTGCTCGTGCACTCGCTGACCGTCCTCGTCTAGTCACACGTTCGCAATCAAAATTCTTTCTCCCTTCCTCCCTCTGCGTTCTTTCTAGTATTTCCCCCTCTCCTTGGGGCTCCATAACCATCTGTTTCTGTCTTGCTTCAGGTTTGTTTTGTATCTGATGGGCCGCTCGCTGAACTTTATCGAATTTTCTTGATGAGCGGCGAGTTAAATTGCTTCGGGACATATTTTTGTGGTGAAATTTGATGAGTGTGAATTCTACTGATAGCGATATGCTTAACAATTATAAATACCTATTCCTTAACACAAATATAAAAAACTGTGACCGATGGTTATGTTTACCAGTAGAAAAGTATTTCCTTTAAATTTCATTTGCATAGTTTCCAAAAAATTCCCTGAATGGACATCTTTTCAAAGATTTCTAATCCTAAACAATCCGGATCGATATAACATCAGGTTGTCCCTTGAACCATCAATAATTATACATCATCACGAAACAGGAACAGAAAAATTAATAACTAAATACATTACAAATTGTTATCCAAGACAATAAGTTAGATATAGTTGATTGATGGCAACAAATAAATCATTCCACTTTATTTTCCTTAAAAAAAAAAAAAAAAAGAACAAAATTAGTATGATTTGCAAGATGACTAAACATTTTCAAGATTCATGTTAACGAACGTCAAATTTCCTACATCCATTCGCTCCATTACGACTCCTTCCTCGCCGAACAATGCTAATTCTGCTAACGACTCAATATCGTTGGGTCTGTACTTGCTTCTAGTGGTTCGAGAGGAACTGAGGATGAATGAACGATGGTTCGGACGTTGGGCAAGCGCATCAGACGATATAACCCTGAAACGGGCGTTCTGGGAAAGATAGGAGGACCGGATACGAGACACCATCGGCGGAGTATCGAACCAGGTCGCTAAATGCGGCCATAGGTACGGTGTAAACGTGAAAGCGGTCAGTCCAGCTGCTGTGTTACGTAAATCCTACAACGACCGTTCAATCGTCGAGACGTTGATTCGTCGTCGCATCGACGAAGGCGATACGTCGCGACGGTCACGCGAGTCGAGGTGGTCCCTTATTGGCGGTACTGTGCCACTTTGATCGCCTCGAACTTCCGAACCTGGATGAACCTGATCGAACATCGCGAGTTTTGTTTATTTAGGGTTCAATTCGCTGGAAAGATGATTGGGTGCAGAGGGAGAATGATCTACAGAATTTTACATTATTTTTACTCCCACAAAATTTAATATTTTGATGTTGATTTTAATGACGCTAATGATTTTAATGTTGAATTCATAAATGCAATTTGGGTAGATGCATCAAAGATGCACGCGTACCAGTGAATAAATATTATGTTGTACATGAAAACAAATAAAATACGATTTAATGTGACTTAATATTTAACTTTTTTAATTCTTTATTTCATATTTAAGCCATTTCAGCGCCATATGTTGTTTAATAACTTATTTTGTTTGTTTTCGTGTTTATTGTTCATTCACTGGTAACGTGTTCATTTATTGGTGCAGCTACCCTTGTTCGCTTCCATCATTCTAGGATTTCGTGGATTTTATGAGCCGCTGCGAACCTCCACTACTGTAAACTAATAACCAGACTGCGCATGTTTATGCAAATTCATATTTTGAAAGGCATGGAAAAAGAAAATCAACTTAAGGGGAGAACCTGATGTAATTGGCTGAAATCCAGAATTTTTTCCGAGGAGACTATACATGCAATCTTATTTAAACTTCAAGGCTATAGTATTACATGCTCAAAGAAATAAAAAAAATTTTTTGATGCAAAAATAATTCGGTAGTTCCAAATGACGCAAATGTTTTGAGGCAGCCTCGGTATTGAAAGTCGTTTCGCTGCGTGTAGCTTAGGGTCCATTGTTGTGTTTTGAAACCTAGAAACTAGAAAATTCTGTATTTGTGATAAGATTACGCCATGGATGAACCTCAATACGCGTTCAAAAATGCAAAATTACGATAATGATGAGTTTTTGAAGAAATAGTCCTGATTTTCATTAAAACAAACTTCACGGTAATTGTGCAATAAATATAGTTAAATTTAATAATATTATTTCGAATTTAGGTTTATACTTAGCGTAATCTTATTACAAATACAGAACTATCTAGTTTTTAGGTTTCAGAACACTACAATGGACTGTACGCAGCGAAACGACTTTCAATACCGAGGCCGCCTCGAAACATTTTGCTGCTATTTGGGACTACCGAATTATTTTTGCATCAAAAAATATTTTTTTACTTCTTTGAGCATGTAATATTATAGCCTTGAAGTTTGAAAAGGATTGCATGTATAATCTCCTAAAAAAAAATTCTGAAAAATGAACCTGAAACAAATGTGTATCTTATCTTCTAAATACCATAAATGTATTTTATTTGCGATGTTTCATGTATTTTTGCATCTATGCAAATCTTTGTGCATTTTAGCAACTTTATAATCGCTATATATGCATAAACATCCGCAGGTTACTAATAACTAGACAGCGAATTTTTTATGCACTTATGGCAAAATCGTGATTGCAGATCCAAATTCGAGAATACGTGGAAATTATTATTAGATTGCTAATATTTATACATTTATGGCACTTTGAAAATCATAAAAACCTATAAAGATGTTTAGAGATACAAAAATATATAAAATATAAAAAATAAAATACATTTTATAGCATTTGGAAAAGGAGACATACATTTATTTAAAATTCAGTTGCTGTTGTATGTCTATAAATATATGAATTTACATAAACATCTACCGTTTAATCATTATAAATTTTCTTTGGAACGAAAGTCATGTTGACTAGTAGAGGCAATGTGCAAAGTAGTTCTTTATATTTTATTTTATTCTGGGAATCGCGGTTTCGGTTGTCAAAGTGGAATCACAAAAACTCCAGCCATCAAATTAATAATAAAACTATATTTAAAAACACTGTCATAACGAGAAAATATTTTAAACCTCGACTACTTATACGCAACAAATAAAAACTAGTTTCTCATAAATAATTCCAAGATATGATTGATACATCAGCGGGACGGTATTCACCGGTCGGACCTTGCCTAAAACTGATATGACCCGAGGCGACAAATTCTAGAGAATGCTATTTAACCTTGTAGTCAGTAAATTTTCGGCGGTTCAAAGGTGCGGTCGTTAGAGAAAGCGAGTGACCGAAGGCGACGCGACGCCTGGGATCGAGCGTCGAAGTCACCAGTCGCTCGATCGAGATGAAGGCACGCGAGGGAAGAGGACTCTCCTAGAAAGCGAATAAATTAACGTTCGTCAGATTTCGTGGTGAACGCGATCGCGGACGAGAATTCAGAGCTTTGTTACACTCCAATAAAATCGAGCGATGAATTTGTTATGCCGAATTCTGCGATCGTTGCGTAATTCCTTTGAGGAAGCGTCTGCGGGATCAGAAATGACTTTTAGAGATCGAGGATAAACGACACTGCGACGCGAACGCGATAAATATTCATACGATGATGCTCGCGTGGCTTCTTTCGCCTTTGATTCCACTCGATTTATCCTCCAGTCCTTCCGCGTTGCTATCTTTAAAGTTTTGCATCAATTAATACTCTCCCTCTTCTTTCAACTAAATAACGACTCATTCAATTAGATGTGTTTCTAGTGGATGGAGAGGAAAAAGAAGGAGCAGCTTTGTGATTTTGCGATGTTCCATTGACTTGTGACAAGTGCCAATTTTTTATTTAATGTGAAGATTAACAGCAATTGTTTCTTTTTCATTTGTCTTGGAAACAAATTAAGAAGAAATTTTGAGTAATCTATATGAGAAAACTTGATCATTTTTATTCTCAGATAATTTTTTAGTTACATTTTGTCTTGGAAACAAATTAAGAAGAAATTTTAAGTAATCTATATAAGAAAACTTCATCATTTTTATTCTCAGATAATTTTTTAGTTACATTTCGTCTTGGAAACAAATTAAGAAGAAATTTTAAGTAATCTATATAAGAAAACTTCATCATTTTTATTCTCAGATAATTTTTTAGTTACATTTTGTTTGCGTGAAATAGAATATTGTATGAACCAAACAGTTTAATTTCCTCGCTATAATTTGTAACTGCATATTTAATGGAAGAAATTTGGAAATTTTTTAGGTACTTATATGACATTTCGTTTCTAACAGTAATGCTTTCCGAGAAATAAAAATTTGATTCTGAACTCGATTTTTGTAATATCTGTGATTATAAGGCAAAACAACGCATGCCACATGTTTTCATTTTCGAGATATTCGCATTTAAAGTTTTATTTGCTAATGCTTGCCAAAACTCCAATTCAATTTTATTCAATCCTTGTTTCTAAAGAAAAAAATTCGTTTAATAAACACATTTTCTCTTTGATAATAATATAAATTTTGCTTTCTAGACCAGAATTAAAGCTTAAACTCAAATTTTTCGAAAATGTGGCTTGCGTAGTTTTTGTATTACAGCCACAGATAAGAGTGAGTGGAAATTGTACAACCGGTTAGGGTTTGATTCGCTACGTGAAAAATGAAGAGAACAATTTAGAAAATTTCTTTTTCATTATCGAATTCCAAGAATTTTTCATTTCAAATACTCAGTATTTCAATCTAGTGTTTCAAATTTGTTTCATACTATTAGTAATTGTAATTTGATAAGAATTTGAAGAATTACTAAAATTACTATGAAATATGTTTATTGTAAATGTCCAATTAATTTGGAAATATGGAGAGTTTAAATTGAGTTTAGAGAAATTTAGTAAAAGTTGGAGATTTAAAGGTTTGAAGTTGAATATTTGAAGATTTTTAGAATTGCAGTTAGAAATCGTAGATGTAGAAAGCCAAAATTCAAGATTTGAAGCCTTAAAATTGAACTTTTGACGATTTTAAGTTTATAAATTTAATGAATCGAAGTTTGAGATTAGAAGGTATGAAATAGAAAATTTGAACATTACAAGTTGGAGATTTAAAGATATAAAATTGACCATTTAAAGACTTGAAGCTGAAAATTTTAAGAATTGAAGTTGGAAATTTTAAGAATTGAAATTGGAAGTTTTAAGACAGACAATTCGGAGTTACAATTAAAAATTTTTAGGTTGAAAGTTGGAGATTCATAGATATGAAATTATAATAATATTTGAAGTTGGAAATTTAAAGAATTGAAGTTTGAAATTTTAAGCTTTGAAGTGGAATGTTTGAAGTATTAAATTGAAGATTTGAAAGCTTCAAGTCAAAAATTAGAAAGAGATTTAAAATTGGAAGTACAAGGATTGGACTTTTTACGCTTTGAAGTTCGAGATTCGGAATGTTGAAAATGGAGATTTGAGAAGTTGAAATCTGCGAAATAATATAAATAATTCAATACGAGTTACATACTATATAAAATTACTATGCGATGCAATGTTTATCGCAATATAATTCACATTGCATAGCTTCAATTGCATACTGCTTCAAAATCGATTTTCGCGAAAATCCAAAAAAAGCCATAACACTAGATTTGTTTTTTATATAAGATTCACTGTTTGTCCGATTGTACTACAATTTCCGCTGCATCCTACAGTTTTGCAAATTCACTGAGTGAACAAATTATTAGATACACCTGCATACATTAACAATTTATTATTCAATGAATTATACAAAATTATATAAAATTCTTAAAATTTTTCCTAATCCTGAAAACCAAAGAGAGTAACAATTAAAAAAATTCTAAATCTCCTATTTTTTTTTTTTTTTTTTTTTTTACTGTGGCTGTAACAATTCGATCGCATTTTGTATAACGATTTGTAAAGTTTCCGTAAAAATTTTTGTGGTCGACTATACCGCATCGTCTAGATGACAATGCAGATTCCTTTTTTCCGGCTGCGGAATTCTATTAAAAATTACTCAAAGTTCAAAAGCATGACGCGCGGCGAGGAAACGCGACGTCGACGCCGGAGGCCGGCACGAAAAAAGGGCGTTTGCATATGCAAAGATCTTTTTCCTCGCGGTTAATTGCGTTGCCGAGAATCGATCTTCGCGTATATTCATAGCGCCTCGTTTATTTTCAAGCCGTAGATTGAGAGACAGACACGTCGGTGTTTGTCGCGCGAGTCAATCTTCGCGATAACAATTTCATAACGAGACGGACGAAGCGCGGCTTCGCCTCGCTCTTTCTTCTAACGACACATCATCTGCATTTCTGATTTAACCCCGCCGCGCGCCGTGTCATTGCTTTTTGTTATCTTCTATACCCGCGTTAGTTTCCGCGTCCGGATTAGCTTGCAAAGGAGCGCTCGTTACGTGTCGATCCACAAAGACGGTTACCGGTTCACGGGCGTTTTTGAATCACGCTAACCACCACCTGTCGCCGTGATTATTGAGCCCAGTTTTTATGTAATGCGATGATCTTGACGGTGTCGCGCAATCTCTGCTCCTTAACAATTATTCACCGAGGCGCGTGTGTTTTATTAACGAGCCGGAGGTCGAAGTCTATGCTAATTCGCCGTAAACTGGATGCCGATGGTCGCTGAGACCGTCGGACGGTTGACGTGCTGCCATCTGTCGCAGTGTTTTTTAAGTTTGTGATCGAGGGAATGAAAAGGGAAATCGGTACTGAAGGAAACATTAATGTTTCACGCAGTAATTAATGTAATTATAATTAATCGCTTTCTAGTTTGATTATTCTGATTTGTGATAAAATAGAATTGCATAATATTATGGATAAGATATGGACATACACTAAGGATCTACGTAAATCATACAAAAAAAAAAAAAAATAGATCGATCTCGAGGTAATTTCGATTGTTCGATGAATCGGTACTGAAGGAAACTTGAATGTATGATGGTGCCGATTACAATTAACCGCTTTCTAAATAGTTTAATTATTCTAATCCATGAATAGAATCGCATAACATTTATCTAACAAGGAGATCCTAAAGTGTGTACTCCTTGGGTTTTAATGAAACTTTAGTGAATGATTCTAGAGGGTACATGATGACATTCTGTAGAATATTTTGCGCCAATGCGCATATTTTATAAAAAAAATTAAAAAAAATAAAAATAAATAGTTCCAATTGTTACAAGTTTGTTTTTTTTCAACTTTTTGTTTCGAGCAATTTTAATTCCTTCATTTTCATTCTATGCGTATTAGAGCTGTTTATAAATATGTATCTAATCATATATTTTTGAAAAAGTATATCGCAAGTATAACACAAATAACTTTATTGTATTAAGATTTACAATTACTAGGGTGATATGCAATATAAAAGCAGGAAAAACATAAAAATTGCCTGCTACGTCCATATCGGATGAAAGATATAGAATTACAGGTACATTTATTAAAGTTATTTGTGTTATATTTGCGATATACTTTTTCAAAAATATATATATGATTAGATACATATTTATAAACAGCTCTAATACGCATAGAATGAAAGTGAAGGAATTAAAATTACTCGAAACAAAAAGTTAAAAAAAAAAAAAAAACTTGGAACAAACCGGGATTCGAACTCTGGACCGTCGTGCTTATGAGCCTGGTGCTTTTTCCATTGAGCTTGTTTTTTTTTTTTTTTTTTTTTTTTAAATAAAAAATGCATATTTTACAGAATGTCATCATATATCCTCTAGAATTATTCACTAAAATTTTATTAAAATCCAAGGAGTACACACTGTAGGGTATCCTTGTAAGATATAGAATCGATTTTTTATCCCATATTTTCTGTCACACACTAAAGATCTACATGAATCACTAGAAGAAAAGTAGATCACTCTCGAGGTGTTCTTTTGATTCTTCGAAGAATCGGTACTGAAGAAATCTTCAATATTCAGTGAAGCGATGATTAGTCGCCTTTTACATAAATAATTAGATTCTCAATCTCCAATCAAACTGCATGGAACAAAATAGTGGATAAGATATATACATTTATCAATCAATGAATTTGACACATACTCCGATGCGTACTATTACGAGAATTTTGAGATTCGGATGAGTGGAAGTTATAAACCACTAATTTTTTTTTTGTTCAGATGAAGTATATGAAGGTCTATTAGATAATTATAATAGCATTTTGTTACATCTTCGGAAGATTTGGCTTCGTAGAGTAACAACAGAGATGAGGAAAGATTTGATACAACTTTTTTTTCACAGAGTTGGTGTTCATGAGTCCCTATTACCATTTTCCTATCACGACCAACGTTATCGACTACGTATGACAAAAAAAAGAGTGCAACACTACTAGCGGTAGGAATTTCAGTTACGATAGCAGTGAAAATTTGCATACAACCTTCAGTAGAAACATGGCAGACAAAATATAGAAGATTAAAACATATTTCCCTGTGAAAACTTCTGACATTTTATAATCTTATTCATATGTTAAATGGAAATTAGAATTTTTCAATAAAATATTGTAACTTGGGGTGTTTTAATACATAGAATGCTGGTACCAGCTTATGAAGATTTGATAGGAGTTCGACGTCCTGTACTTTTATACTTTACTTTCAAATACTTGATTATCTTAGAAATAATATAGGAAAGCCTATTTCATTTTGTGTAACATACAAGTAAATTATTTTCAAATAATTCTTTATTTCAATAATTTTTCATTTCATTTACTTCACTGAAATAAAGTAACAAATAATTTTAAAATGAGAGATTATTGAAGGAAATTAATTATCGAACTTAGAATATAGGAAATTTTATAATTCAATTACAATTTCAATCTACTTCCTAGATTTTTAGAGTATTTAAAATTGTCAGAAATGCATAAAATTCGCAGTCTAATAATTAGTAATTATTCCCTTATTTAATTAATGAAATATAATGAAAAGTTTCCGGTTTTTATGTATCAATAATTTCTGTCTAGAAATGAATTTCATTTTATTCTTACTGTTTAAATTTTAATCAAATATATTATTCTAGCACTTATTCTAAAGAAAAATTGTAAAGTTTAAATAATTTTAAGATTAAATTTCTGATAATATATTATTTATCGTTGTTGCAATCAATGTATCTTTTTAAATTTATTCTGAGACATAAGTGACTGAAATATTGCAATTTTTATTATATATTTATAAATAATTAACTATATACAATAATTATTAATCAATTGTACCAAATGATGCGTGAAATTATTATTAGTAATAGATACTGTAAAAATTATGGAGACATTCATTGTTTCATTACACATATTAATATTTATCAAGTTGTTCCTCTTTAAATTGATTTTATGAGTGCAATCAAGCGTCAATTTGATTTCCGCGAGGGTTTAAATATTCCTGGGGAGTAAATTAATTCCTCAGTCTCCCGCGACTTGCCATGGAAAATGGATCACAGTTTGAACATATTCAAGGCATCCAGCAGAAATCCAATGAACATGTAATGGATATTCAGTGGACATTCAGTATTCAGAATGGAAAATGGACTTCCAGCCGGACGTCCAAATTATTGGCAAATTAACTTATTAACTTTGAAATGGTAATGCAAGTTTATATGTTAGCCATATCTATTATTCTACTAAAAGGCTTTGTTGCTATCTCTCTGTCGTTATGAAGTGAATTGCCTGCGGACTGTAAGTAACTATGGATAAAGTTACAATGAAGAGATAGATGTGAAACTAAAAGCAACTTAGAATAATTTATCGTGAAGTAAAAGTAAACATACCTCAAAGTGACAAAAAAAAGGAGTTTATAATAAATTGTTCATATTTATAGGATTTTATAATAAATTGTTAATTTGTATAAAATCCTATATGAATAAGAAAAGTATATCCTTCCTTATCAGTCCTCACATTTTATTAGGTACAATAGATTCATAAGTATCTTTAATTTTGTTTAATAAAATATATTGAATAATATTGTATTCAATGTTGGAAACTCTATTCCCATAAAACAAGAAGTTTAGAATGTCGATTATTCGATTGAAGGGGCCCAATTTTGAGAATGCTTTTTAGCGAATATAGTAAATGGAATAGAAAACCTATTTCATGGCCTTTATTAACCCTGCTGTTCTCTTCGGATCTATTTGACCCAGTACTGCATTTTATTTTGTAAAATAACTGTTCCAATGGTAAGAAAAATATGAGGAAATTAGTGTCAATATTTATAACCATTCGTAATGATTTTTAAATGATTGATAATGATGTGTTAATAATTCAAAATGTAATAAACGAGAATTTCAAGAGGACAACAAAAGGGTTAAACAGACTTTGCAAAAAATGTAATCATAGTTAAGAGTATAAACTCAACTAAAAACAATTCAGATCATTTGTTGCGAATTTCTTGAGATGATGGATCTACCCTACATCATTTCATCCATATAATTCTCATCCGTGATGCAATGTTGCATAAAGTGAAGCAGCAATTATCGCGTCCTTTTTAATTGTACGTCGCGTCGTTACGTCCTCGCTCAACTTTCAACTACTTTAAAGCAAAGCAAGATTACGTGAAAATTTTGCCTAGAAAGTTAATCGACCGCAGCCCTCTATTCAAGAACCCATCGCGCAGTTTGCGACTGGTCGCCGCGTTTCTTCAGGGGTTTCTGCGGCGCGCGAACGTAAACATACGTTGATAAAAGGGAATTGAGCAAACGAAGGAAGAGACTAAGAACGAATATATTCGGCACGATGCAGTCGGTCGTCCCGAATAGCCACTTTCACGTGCGATTGCAAACTCCGGTTTCAACGAACCCTCCTACCAGCACCACGAGGAAGCTAGCAGCTTTTGCAACATTTGTTTTGCGCCTTCCGCGGACCTCGTCGCTCGTTTGCTGACCGACTTTTCCGA
The DNA here is from genome assembly GCA_030770465.2 of Perdita meconis. Lineage (NCBI taxonomy): Eukaryota > Metazoa > Arthropoda > Insecta > Hymenoptera > Andrenidae > Perdita > Perdita meconis. The sequence continues at coordinate 301,967 of JASKOS020000035.1, read as the reverse complement.
GTTTCCTCGACTTTTTTTTCGCGTCTCGCCGACGTCGATTAATGCCAGCTTTCGATTCCCTATTAATCGCGACAAATATTAGCGGCGCTCGAATTACGTGAAGAATCAGGTGATATTAAAGGCCGACACGCACTATGGCAAATCGCGGCGAAGCGAAGAGAAAATTTGATGAACCATTGAAAGACAGCTTTCAGCTTTGAACAATTCAGGAACAGCCCTGCATATTTCAAAATCTACACAAAAATCTAAAAGTTAATTTAAAACAAAAAGGATCAGAAATAGAGGAACGCCCCATAGTTTTCAGAAAATTTACATCAATTTCGCAAAGTTCCAAAGAAATTGTACTTTTTACTTCGGTAACAAGTTATCAAAGTCTCCTACTTAATGCATACCGACCATAATCACTTAATTACAGAAAATAAGACAGTTATTTCGCGAAATAGCAGAGATAGTGACGAAGGAGGAAATATCGTAATGAAAAGTCGGAGTCACTTACGACCGGTGAGAGGAAAAGTCTTTCGATTCATGAACGACCATAACGTAGGAAACTGAGGAGCCGAAAGTCCAAAGATCTGAAACTCAGCCACGTGTTTACCATAAAACAATCGTATGTATTCAAGAGGAATGCCAAACTCCGTGTACCAGTCGTATTGCTGCAACTACATAGTTACAAAATCGCGCGGATACGTCGCAAAACACGTCTTTTTTACAACCTATTTGAATTATCAACCGCGACGACCGAACGCTTCTTATTTGTGCATTTGCACTGGCTGCTATCGCATAATCATTAGCGAGGGCGTGTTGCAGCGACATAATTGCAGGAACGTGTTGACAGGAGCGACGGCGCGGCGTACTGTTCGGTGATCGGTTTCTTCGAATGCCACGTTAAAATTAATCTTATACAAGCGGTAATGATGATTTGATAATGGCGATAAAGTGAGAGTAGCGAGAGACTTAGCACGTTTTGAGATGTTGAGACTAAGCCTGGATTTTATAACGAAACACTTGTTTTTTTTTTTTTATAAGAATGCAGACTTTTAGTGGAACATTTCATGTTAGTATTCATTGAAATAAATTGGAATAGTAATACATAGTAATTACAAAAAATTTTAATTAAAAACTGAGTAATTTTAGAAAGAAAGAGAGAGAGAGAGAGAGAGAGAGAGAGAGAGAGAGAGAGAGAGAGAGAGAGAGAGAGAGAGAGAGAGAGAGAGAGAGAGAGAGAGAGAGAGAGAGAGAGAGAGAGAGAGAGATGTATTAGATATTTTTGGTAGTGATGCTGCATTTTGAAAAATACAGTAATTAATTTTCAATTTAAATCTGAAGACAAGAAGTCAAAATTTGAAGTAAAATACATTTGAAGTTAAAAATAAAATGCAGAAGTATGAAAAAAAAAAATTTGATTACTCCATTTATTTTAACATACCTTCGTTTTTTTTCTGTCTAAAAATATTTCTGAAATATTTTGTCAAAAAATATTGTGGCATTTATCAAAAATATTTGAAAGAACAAATTATTAATATTGAATTACTATGACAGTAGAAATTTAGAAATAGAAACAAAATATCAATTGTAAAGGTAAATTAAGATGGTCTTAATGTAATTAGCAAACTGTAGTAAACAACAATGCAGCATCTTCCCACTAATTACTTACAGAAATTTATTACCTTTAAAGAGTTCACAATACGAATTTTAAAAAATATAGTCCCCAGTGATGTTATAGTAACAACGAAGCATTCCAGACTATGAAACTCACTCGACTGATAGCAAAGTGTAGCATTAACTGAAATGGTTCAACAGAAAGCAGTATTTTTGTTGACTTCATGACTAAAACCCCCCACAATTCTCTTAAGGTAAAGGTCAACTATTTGTGTAAGCAATTATGCAATTGGTATTCATTTCATTTCACAAATTTGCTAATAAATGATAGTTTTGACTCTCTATTAATTTTCTACTCGCCTTCAATAAATTTTCCATCTATTTTCGGTTCACATTCGTAATGAGTTTCATTGATAGAAGTTATAGACACGATCTGAGTATGTGAGAGACAGCTCCAAGCTTTTTTAAAGTGAATTTAACTTATTTACTGTGAATCTTAATGATTGGAGCGTGGAAATTTCTAATTGATACGTTTGAGTAATTTTTACGGTACGAAAAATTGTCTGTCAATGCAAAATTTATTTGTTTTGTAAAACTATTCGATTATAGGAACAATTAAATTCTCCGAACCTCCGCGGTTCCAATTAGTTCGGATAATTGACGCTCTACTGTGTTTTTACTATCATAAGTCAAATAAAAACCAGAATTTTAGTTCTCACTTCTTGAAATATAAACGTTTTATTAGAACACCCGGTACAGAAGTTAAAAGTATGAAGCAAGGATTAACAATAAACACGAGCAACAAACAATCAATTCTGCAATTCTGCATACTATTATGTTTCTCACAAATACAAATAAATCGGACAATGTCACTGACTTGAAGATCGGCTGAACGATCTTCGTTTCGTCAACGATCAATTTGGCCGCTCGGCGATTTGTCGTCCGTGTATAAAAACTCTAAAAGTAAAAACTACTCACGCAGTGAGTCCATCGCTCCAGCTGAACATCTTCTTGATCTTCTCCCTCTGTTTGTGGTCGTTCTTGTTCTCCATTTCGATCGTGGTCCGCTTCAGGAGGTCAAAAGGTGTTGGGAATGATTTGTCAGCGAGATGTTCTATAGCCTCAACGCCGATGCATCCTTTCCTTTCGTTGTCACCGTCGAGAATGCGTCACCGTCTTTCTCGAACGTGACCGACGCGCTGAAAAATGAAACGAACCTTTTTTTATCCTTCTATCCAAGTTTTTTTCGCAGAAAATTCCGCCAAGACTTATGCATTGCAACTATACTTTTTGGTACCCACGGTTGATTTAATTAACCTTTTCATGAAAGTCACAATGGCGACTCGTATCTCAGCAGCGTCCATTGCAAATTTTTGGCAAGATCGTTCGTAGCCGCGTCGATTAATGTTATTTTTAATCACGCAAATGAGACTGATGTCGTGGCAGTCGGTGTTCACACTTTGACCGCCACGATGTTTTCCACATTCTTTGTTTTCTCCTTTATGCAAATACGGATTGGTAATAACGGAGATGTTTCATAATTGAGTCGCTTAGAATCAAGACCTGCTAAGTCCATTTTACTCTTTTTTACAGGAGATAAAAAAACACTAAAATTTTAAATTTATAAAAAACAGTTTAATATTTCCCAACCAAATTGGCATGATTAAATGTGTCTATTTGAGCCTCAGTTTTGGCAGTTTTAAAATTTTTTGAAAATAGATCAGGTGTATCATAATAACATTTTGAAAATTGAACTTAGTAGGTTTTGATTCTATAATTTTTTTTCTTTTAAAAATAAATTTTTATTTCAATAACTAATAATAATAATTCTATCTGAACATAAAAAAAAGTTTTTATTTATATTTTCCACTTAAGCTTAGACCAAAAATATAACTAAATAAATACGCTTTCGTTAGGGTCTTCATTATCCGAATCACGACGATCTTCTTCGTTCGTAGTTTCGTCTTTTTTAATAAGGGCTGCCGAATAATATTCCAAGACAGGATTCAAAGCCCACTCGTCGCCGAAATGTTTTTTAAGCAAAGAGTTGACCGTGGAACTATGGACTTACTAGATTTTGATTTGAAAGCCGATTTTTAAATGCTAAATTCTAGTGGATTTATTAGGTTTTGATTCAAAACATCTGGCCTATAGGTATAACACCTTTTAAACTTATAAAATCGCCAAAAAAACAAAAATCGTTTTTTTTGGACTTAGCAGGTTTTGATTCTAAACGACTCAATTGAATTATGCAATTGTTTACTTATGTCTATACTATGTTAGCAAGAAAATTTCTATTTTGACGATCTAGTAGAAATTGGTAGACATGAACAACTGATAATAATTTGACTGCGGATGTCGCTCAATGGTTGATAAATATTGCATAATCGACGACCGCCATGACGGTGGAAATACTAATACCGTCATGTATCCGTAATTTCAGCCTTTCGATCACAGCTTTAAATTTAAATTGAAGAGACATGAATTTACAGGCAGCTTTAGTACCGCAAATTAAATTCAAGTCATTAAAAAAAAATTATAGAATTATTTGGAGTTCCTTAAAATTTCTCTTTTAACGAGGAAGCGGCTGCAAATTTAAAAATGACAATGTATGCAATATTTTAGTATTTGCAACACGCGCGCAAGAAAAACGGATGTGGCAAAAAATCACAGATTCGGCGCTTCCACTCTAGTATTAACGCGTCCAGCAAGCTTCATCTCGACCGATCCGCAATTTTCAACCGTTTAATTGCCTCTAGGACGTTCACGTAACTCAGCCGAGTGGCACGATTTGCATTGATTGGTACGTGGCTCGCAGGTGGGAGAATACAGCGCTTTCAACCGTTGCGCCGCGATCATTCGAACTAGCAATTTTGCATAATCGCGAGGACAGTTTCGAGGAGGAACGAAAAATATGCCTGATATTTCGAGGCGGACGGAATTCGCCGACGCCATTTCGAATGCAAATCGGCTTCGATTATCCTCCGGGCATCCGCGGGAACTCGTTTCCTGCCGGCGAATTAATGCGAATTTATCTTCCTTCGACGAGGAAAGGATGGCGGACACGCTGGGCCGAAGTAGACCGACCCGAATCGAGGCTAGAAATCGACAGTGTTTCTCTCTGCTTTCGCGAGGATCTGACCTAAGAGAAGTACTGCTGACCCCTGAATAACGCGGTGATTTATACTGTGCTGGGTAGAGAAGATTATGCTCTGGGCGGTATAAGAACAATGCAATCTGAGAGGAATCTTCTCAGCTTCGTATAATAGATTTACAGTGCGAAGAATGGAAATTGTGATAAATGAATTCAACGGAAAATGTGCATGAATAAATTTTTTACAATTTTTCTCGGGTCAGTGCAACGGTCTGTAGTCGAGTGTTGTCGTGAAGCAAAATCACACTTCGGATATGCACGTCTTGCTTCTTTTACCGATGAGCCAGTTTCACCCTACTGCTCAGATTTTCCCCGTGACTACCGCATGTTCGGACCACTCAAGGAAGAATTGGGACGCTTTGACGACGATCAAGGTGTAGAATTGTCCGTGAGCAATTGGTTAGAGACACGACCAAGTTCATTCTTCAGTGACGGGATTAAAAAACTTCCAATCCGATGGAAAAAATGTATACATACAAGTGGAGATTATATAGAAAAATAACATGTGTCCAAAACATTGTTTACTGTAACAGTAAATGAAAAAAAGAATCCGGTTTATTTTTGATCCACCCTCGTAAATAGTTAACTTTTATGGAATAAAGGATCTATATAAAAAAAAAAAAAAATTAAAATAAATTATGCAGGGTGTAACAAAAATGTTGCAGTTCCTTGAAAGAGGTGATACCTGAGGTGATTCTAAACAACTTTTTCCTTAGCGAAAATGTTAGGTGGGGCTTTGTTAACGAGTTATTAGCGAAAAACATCGACCGATCAGGAAGCGAGTACAGTGGATTAATGATGGCGCGAAGGATGGCGGGCCAATACTACTCACAGCTGGAGCCCGCGCTGAAATTCATCCACTGTATTCGTGCTTCCATTGGTCGGTGTTTTTCGTTAGTAACTCGTTAACAAAGCTCCACTTAACATTTTCGCTAAGAAAAAAGTTGTTTAAAATCACCTCAGGAATGACCCTTTTCAAGGAACTGCAACATTTTTGTTACACCCTGTAGTATTCCGTAACATAAGCAGTTATATTTTGAAGACGTAATAGGTGTAATAACTCTTTTCTCTTCCTTCTTCGGCACTTAAATCAGTTTTAATGATTCCATAAAAAAGCAATTGTTTGAGGATTTCGGAAGAATTAAACTTCAGTAAGCTTCAATAGTATGTTATGATTTTTTAGCAACAGTAATTGGGTCACTTACTCTACTGTTTTGTGCTTCTCCTTCTTTCTCAAATATTTAATTATTTATGATAAACATAACGAAAAGAGAGCGATTCCAAACACACATACGACTGATCCTGATATTTTTCGAAGAAAAGAAAAATTTGAGTGTAAATTGACTTCATTTATTCAAACCCCAATTAATCAAGGGTCCACCGCAATTAAAATCGGCACATTTTATGAAAATAGACGTGTAACCAGTCGCAAGAATGACGGAAAGTGAAACCGTTTCGCAGTAGCGGCACGTGTTTTGGTGCGTGGTCGAGGTCGTCGCGAAGAAAGCGCGGTTTATAACGATTTGTCGGTCAGTGAAATGGAAAATATGTCAATCCAAAGCGTTTTCCTCTTGCCTCAGACGGCAGAGAAAATTTGAATCCAAAGACCGAGCAAGACCGCACGCGGATGCATTTTTGTTGCTCGGTCGAGTGATTCAAGCGGAAAATCTGCGGGAGGAAAGTAATTCAAATGTTATTGAGATATGTATGAGGCATTCCTTTTCTAAATTAGTTCCTGTTAATTGTTGCTAACTCTTTGGCGTGCCATATAATCGTTCATCATCAGCATTTTAATCGCTTGCGTTTACAATCTCTGCGTCTTTGACTGTGCTGTCGACATGATCAATTCTATTATCTTGTTTTCTCATCTGAGTTTACAGTTAGATTGAGTATTAGATTCAGTTTCAGATAAATTTGATCACTGGTTGGCTTGATTTCATCTGCCTGGCTAATGGTTAGAATTATTAACAGCGTTCATGTTGCGGTCTTATATATTACTTTAAATTTCTTTTATCTATGCAGTCGTTTTACTTATCTCATACGTATAATCTGTAAAAAACAATAAAGACGAATAGTAATGATAGTACTAGCAAAAGTAATTTTATTTTAACCCCTTGCTCTACGATTTTTCTTAGGTTGGGAACATATACAGTCGAGGACAAATCGGTGAAATTTAGTCCAACTAATATCATTGTTACATACATCAATTTTATTTATTATATATACTTTATAGTACATACATTATTTAGCAAGTAATTGAAATTAATATTTACATTTTTGTATAAATAATCCGTATTTAATGAAATAGTCAGTTATTTTTCGAGAGACAAAAATAAGTGGACACTTGGTTAGAATGCCGTGGCAAAGCGCTAGATGTTAACAAACATAATGCGTTTGTAGTGCTTACGTGCAGAAGCCCCAAACAAATATTTCAGTGCCTATTCAAGTTTTATAAAAGTAACAGCATGCTTGAAAAAATACCAAATGTCAAATTTCTTATCAATTTCGCCATTTAATTGTTTTGGACTGCCGTAATAAATTAAGTTACCGTGAAGTAGCCCGGAAGTACAGTGTATCGAAAAGTGTTGTAGTAAAAATTTATAAAAAATATTTAATACATAATACTGGGGAGAAATTTAAGAGGCCCTGGACGCAAACGTTGTACTGCGGTAAAAGAGGACCGCCGAATTGTTCGAAAATGTAGACAGGACTCAACGATAGTCTCGAGAAGTATTGCAGAAACATTGCCATTAAATATTTCAACGAAAACAATTAAAAGAAGACCACAAAGTAATCAGAGAAATATGAAAAACGTTTAACTTTTGCTAAAAAAATATGTAAATATGCCAATATCATTTTGGAAAAATATAGTATGGACTGATAAAAGTAAATTTGAATTGCGACAATTAAAAAAGAAGCATTATGTCTGGAGGAAAAGAAATTAAGCGTGGAAGAAGCAGTTTATTACACCACCGGTTAAATTTTGCGAAGGTTCATTGACGGTATGGAAATGCTTTTCCTGGAATGGAATCGGTACATTAGTACAGATTGAAGGAATAATGACTGCAGCTAAGTATATTGATACACTAAATGAAAATTTAGAAGAGGCAGTATTAAAAATGGGTCCTAACGAAGGATTTGTCTTACAGTGAGACAATGACTCAAAACACACTGCCAAGAAAAGTGTAAGATTTGTTAAGAATTCCAATATCAAATTGCTTGAATGGCCAGCACAGAGCAGACATGAATCCAATAGAAAACTTATGGAATTTATTAGACAGAAAAGTTCCTTTCGATAAGCGAACGAACGAAATTGAATATTTTATAAATTTACAGCCTGCATTTGCAAATATTAGTAAAGATTATATTTAAGATCTTATAAACAGTATTCTACGACGTTCGGCCGCAGTAATACAAGCAAAAGGTGGCAATACCAAATATTAAATTTATTATGCATACCTTTACCATATATTTTATCATGTGTCCACTTATTTTTGTCTCCCAACAAATAGCTGACTATTTCATTAAATACGGATTCTTTATACAAAAATGTAAATATTAATTTCAATCATATGCTAAATAATGTATGTACCATAAAGTATATAATAAATAAAATTGATGTATGCAACAATAATTTTAGTTAGATTAAACTTCACCAATACCTAGACCCACTGTTTGTCCACTTATTTTTGTCCTCGACTGTAAGCGACCACATATAATAAATAAACTCTTAAAATTACTGATAATTAAGTGTACAATTTCTGAAGATAATACAATGTACTTTCGACTTTCAACCACTGCTGTATCTTTGACTTTTTCATCATTTTTAATAACGCTTATTCTAATATTTCAAGTATAGTTTAGTCCACGAGCGTGATTCGTTATAAGGAAATCTGAGCAGGAAGAAAAATGTCAAAATTAAAAAAAAAAATTCTATTCCACACGAATGATTCAAGCTACAATAATCTGCATCTTCAAATAGACTAACATACTAAACATTTTTTTAGAATAAATTTCTTCAAATATTCATCTGGCTAATAGCATTCAAACACTGCTCAAGTCAGTTGAATAGATAACTGAGTAGTGATCAACATAAGCGAATAGATTTTAATTTAATTTCTAATTGTAATGTAAATTCTGAATGCCTCATACACTCCCAGGATTTCAAACTACGTGTCATTACCATACATGAGCTGATTTGAAATTTCCGATTTTCTCTATCGCGAACTATTTCTTTGAGTATAAGATATTCGCTCACCCAGTGCAATAAAGAGAAATGCGGTTTCTCCGAATCCGATTGCAACGAGATGATTGCACCAGTTTCGAGGGTGAAAGGTAACCGGGTTAACGAGAGAAGATTCGCCTGCGTCGTCTACGATTTTCCGAGGTTCCTTGGCGTTTAGAATTCCAGTGTTTCCGAAGAAACGCTCTTTCGTTACGGTGCACGACGATCGAGACCGTTCTCGGTCAACCGCGCAGCACCAAATCGACTCTCGAGCCGGATACGAGAGAGGAATCGAGCGATTCAACTCCGCGAACTCGAATACGTAGAATAGGAAATCCAGTCGTTGCTGACTCTCGATTATCCGGTCGCGCAATTGGAAATCCCTCGCGGACGCTGAGTTGTTGGAAACTCTTGAATAAAACCAAAGTTGGGTAAATTTCATGTCGAAATAATAAAGAATAATGCATGAAATCGCGATATTTGATTTCGAAATCACTCATTTTTAAATGTAAATATGCATTAATATCTACAAAATTGTGTGGGAAGCAATAAATTAATAAATTTCGATAGCTTGAAATTACGTGTTTGTACAATCGTTTACCACAAGTAGTAGATAATAGTGAATGCAATACTGGTAACTCGTGAACAAACACTTTTATACACTATGAAATAATTGCAACCACGATGCATTTTCGCGATCAATTATGAGTCACACTATTTCACGCCATTTTGCAGTTCACGATATTTCATTTCTCCACAAATGATTTCATTTTCTGTGTCGAAAACTAAAATCAATATTAACACTTTGATTGTGAAATTAGGTTGATTAAAATTCCTTTAATATCTGTAATTATTTAAATTTTAAGTAAAACTGTTCTAAACTTATTTATTTATTTTATAGTAATTCTCTTGTTCCGGAAATCTCCATTTCATAATACAATAAATTAACATTATTCAGAATGATGTAAATGCGTGTCATTCATATACTGATAACTTAACAGCCAAAGTGTTATCCAAGACATACTCACGTAAGTTAGTTATCCTCTAATTCTTTTTAATTGGACAATTTTAAGTACACCGCAAATGGTCACGGTTTGTGTCCAATTTAGTTAACAGGTTGAGGAAATAGCTCCTCGAGATAGCGGACGCACATTGATAACAGGACTGTTTACGGCACATACATACAGTACGTGCATTCGTGTCACACGGTTATAAACGTTATTCCGTTTCGTCTACATTTTCGTGAAATAAATATTCGAGATTTTATGCGAATGACACGTACGTTTGGTCAACACTACGTCATTCCACGCCGAAAGGAGTGTCCACTGTCTGCGTAAGAAAGTAGAACTTTCGGCAGGCTGACCGGAAGTGCGATGAAAACGCTCGCACGAGGTCGACGCACAAATGCTGCCTGTTCAATATTCCGACAGACTCGTGCGTTCCTAATTAATCATTGCGATTGGTTCCACTCCAATTTTGCTCCAGTTTTTGTTTATAGTACGAAACCAAATCACAGAACTGTGCGTTGGAGTAAATACTACAAACCTGTTGCTAATTTGAGTAATTCTAGACTTGATATAAAAGTAATGAGATAAATATCTTTAGGAGTTGAATATTAAAGGATTTGAGAAAAGAATGGGATAAAATATGCAGTTTTTGTTTATTGTATGAAACCAAATCACAAAACTATGCGTTGGAAAAAATACTACAAACCTGTTGCTAATTTGAGTAATTCTAGACTTGATATAGAAGAAGTGATGCAACTGTCTTTATGAGCATGTTGGAAGAATTTAAGAAGAAATGAGGAAAATATATGCTGTGTCAGTTGAAAATTATTAAATAAGTCTTCTTAGTTTTCTTAAGAGTTGCTTTTGAAAAATTTGTTGCACTCTAAATGATTACTTTTTGTATCCCAATTTATTAAAAAAAAATTGTTGCACGTGTCCCGCCATGTATAATCCAATAATACCTAGCGCAAGATATGTTTCGATCAGCTATTAGGCGTGCAAATTAATTCGGTGCTTTTTAATTTAATCGACCATAACTTCGATTTGAATTAAAATATCTTTTCGTATTTTCGTGCGCGGTCTACTTACTGTGACAACCTTGACCCAGCTACGTTCCTCTTAAAAATGTGATTAAAATTTCAGTAATTTATATAACATTGGAAATGTAGACAATGAAATTTGTATAGAATATCAAGGCACAACAAATTGTAGATATTAATACTAACTTTCTCACACTTTTATTATAATTGAGGCAGATAAAGAAATAAAAGGCACGATTGATTCAAAAGACCCGAAAACTGTAGCAGCGTGAAATTTTAAGATCATTATAAGTTGGTAGCACTGAACGATCACAATGGCTTGCAATAAACAAATTGTATTCCGTTCGCTTTTTAAATAAAGAAAACTCCTACTGAGGTTGCAAAAATGGATCTTGCTATGCTAAGAAAAATACGGTAACTTATAAAACACCTAAAAAATTAGTTATTAATACAATTTCTATTTGATTGACGGTATTTTAATTTCTGACATCGCCACAAAGCCATCTTTTTCAGGTGCGAATGCAAGAAAATAAAAGAAGTAATAGAAAATAATGGTCTTTCAAAACTTGATGCATTGGTACTTTTTTTTTGTAAATAAAATTGAAACAACAATAAAAAGGCACCGAATTGATTTGCACATCTAATATACAAAAGACGAGAAGCCAGCATTAAAAAAATCTAGTGCAAATTACGCTGGCTCGCAATTTATGCAACTTGCGCGACGCTGTTATGTGAAAGTGTTGCGCGTGCGTGTGGCGCGCGATCGATCCGAAGTTCGATTGCTATTCAACTCAAACGACAAGCGCCCCTTTCCTCCAGTCTTACATAAATCAGAGAAAAGAAAAGCGTTCGCTCGACTCGGGATTTTGCCTCGGCTTTTCGATTCCGCTCGGTGCGTTCGATCGGGGCGCGTTCGAGAGGGAGCCGCGTTGCGCGCGAGAGGAACGCGAGAGGAACGCTCGAAAAAGAAACGAAAGTACCGTTAGACGTGACGACGAAGAATCTGTGTGCACAGCCTTTCTCGGCTTTCTCGCCTCGTTCGAGCCACGTGGACGACTGAGAACCCGCGAATCGCGCCACGCAGAAAAGCACACGCGATTAATCGGCGAACGTCAAAGAGACACGCAGTGCGCATAGGAGGATCCATGGATCGCGAGAGACTCCCTCGATCAGCTACCACCGCCGACGGGAAAATATGTTTGTAGGTCGGTTCGAAACAGGCTAACGGCGCGAGAACACCGTAAATAATGCGGGGGGAATCATCCGACGGATGACTTTCACGGTTTTCGAGCGGGGCAAGTTTTTTTCTTCGGCTTGACCCAGACCTGGCGATCGAGGACCACCAGGAATTACGATGGAATGTCCATCTTGGATTCATCTGCATACGACGATGGCGGTTCCGGCGATAAATTAACGAAAAGACTGTGGAGATTGAGGATGAATTTCAGTAACATTAAGGGGTAATGCCACTCAAGCGCCTAGAAGCAGCCGAATTTTGAGAATTTTTTTAGCGAATGTAATGAATGGAATACAAAATCTGTTTCATGGCTTTTATTACATGTACTTTGGAGTACTATTGAGCTAATCTCAAGTAGAATTAAACAATTTCTTGTTTTTTCTTCTAGATCAAAAATTGGTAGAGAAATTTTTCCGACTGTGCAAATTTCTTCCTCGTCATTTGTAGAGCTGTAACACCGCAATTTTGTATTAACAAGTTTATGACATATATTTCTGACTGGTTTTCATCACAAGAAGAACCCTTATTGATATTTTGGAAATTGATTCCCTTTTGACTAAGATTGTTACTGAAGTTCATCCTTAATTTGTGTATTTTAGTTCCAAATCCTCTTTTTGTGGATTTGGAATGAAAGAGTAAGAAAAAAAATCACAATTTGCTAACGAGCTAAGGATTTCAACTTACAACGCAGTTTTGTATTGAGTTACATATTTACTTGTAGAATATGAGAAGCTGATTAAGAAAAACCCTCCTTTTGGCTATTCGTTTCCGAAATATTTGCGCTTGAAAATTTCGTTGCAACAGCTATTTCTATTAAAATCACAAGATTTTAATAAAAATATATTAACCCTAAATCCATAAAAATGTACAGTGCAATTGTTATTAATGTAAAAGCAGAAACTTTTATAACAGTTTTGACACGGGAAAACAAAGACCATAGAATCGATCCATAATACACCATCGACAGGTTATAGTTATTGAAAAAAATTTATTAACCTTGTTATGGTCCTCGGGTCTTTTATGAGTAGACTGCGGATTTTATGCATTTATAACAATAACAAGTATATATGCAAAACATCTGTGGAACTGTTAATATATGCCAAAATATACAAAATATTAATAATATAATTCGAGTAAGAACGTTTATAAAGTTATTCAAGTTTCAATTTTTTATTTACTTTTGTAAAAATTGTATTTTGCATAAAAATCCATAGTTTATTTGTTTAATAATGACCCATTATTTTCTTTCTTTCAAGGATGAATTTCAGTAATAATCAATTTCCAAGATATTAATAAGGCTCCTTTTTAGTGATGTAAAACCAGTCAGAAACGTTGATCTTTTGTTATAAACTTGTTTGTTGGAATGTACTTGAAATTCAACTGTTAGCAACTTCTCTTGATTTTGTAATATCTTTCTCAATAATGTGTTCTCTCACAAGAATACATGCTAAATTGGAAGTTCAATCATTTAAATACTACCGAATCAATTATTCTAAAATGTCTCGCAAGGTTTTATTATTGCATAAAAATTCATTCCTGCAATTTTCAAAGATGTTCGCTTATTTTTAGAGCCTTTATACCAATCTGCAACCGATTCTGCGACCAACAGTGGTATAAAGCTCATCGATATAACACTGCATTTGACTGTTTTCACGATATCGACGACTTTCACACCACTGCACTGTTGGTCTCCGAATCGGTTTTTGGTCGCCCGCCGATTTATCTCTCGGATATAAAAGCTCTTACAATTAGACTCGTTGCACACGAGTGATACGACGAAGTCGCTGCGATCATCTGCGATCATTGCGATTTCATTGTCAGTGACGTTGTCCAATTTATTTGTATTTGTAAAAATATAGCAATATATAAAATCGCAGTGACTATTTATCTTTCGTGTGCATCTGGTCTTAATGTTACTGAAGTTTATCCTTAACAACTATATAGCTTAGTAAAAAGATGTTGAGATTAGTGTTAATATTTAGCTTGTTTGTTTCCTGACATTCTATTCAAAATTGTGTCATCTAACTTCACGACAAAATAAATAAATCCATTTTGGATTTGTAAGAGTGACGTAGCAGGCCCAAAAAATAAAAGCCACACGAAATTACTGACCAACCCAAAAATAAATAATACTCCCGAAAATGAAATCATACCGCTTCAGTACTATTAAAGTTCATTAGAATTTCACGCGAGTTTCGCATAGCATAATGTCCACCGCATCTATTTTTTTCCGAACTTTCGCGGCCGCGATTACGAACCGTTCTAACAATTCCCGTGCGCGGAGTCGACGACCGTAAACAAGTCCCCGTGAGTCACTAAGGTGGTCTCTAATTCATTTTTCTCATCGGTTGGTGTTCAAGAACCGTGTCTAATGGTCGAAGAACTAGTCGGTTCAGAGAAAGAGTCGCGATAAAGACGAAGCGAGCAACGCGTGTCCGCGTGTCGGAACGTTCGAACGTCCGCGGCTATTCCACCGGAATAAGTGTAAACGTACGCAGAAACTCCGCAGGTTCTCTTTAGAAATTTGATACTCGTACGACCTCTCCCGCTGCTTCCTCGTTACACTTCCTCGACTTCGGTCGCCTCTTCGATTTCATAAGACTAGCCTACGCGGGAACGTCACATAACGTGCACAAAATCTATTATGCGTTCACTGTTACGTGCACCGTCATTCGCAACTGTGAGGACTGTACGACTATACCACGTTGATAGTTCGCGACATCGATACTTCGACTACGATTGGAGGGAACCGGTGTCGAACTCGTATTCGAAAGCGAGACGAAGAACCTTTCGGACACCGGTTTCGCGCGCGCTTCCACTTCAAAAAACCGGTGCGAAGATAAATTGCGCCCTAACATGGATGTACTGTCGATGCAACCAATCGCAGGAATGGAATAAACCTGATCGACCAATGGGAAGTGAAGTTACTAAAGACGCGTTCGTGTTGGAATGCAGGGTGTTATTTGGATGGTTATGCCTGGAAGGGATGTAATTTTGGACCGTTTTGAAACTTTGGGAAGCCGAACTCATCGACTGAGGATTCAGGACCGTATAAAATACTCTGCTGTGGATAATGTGTTCGGAGTTGTATAGATACTTTTGAACGGTTAAAAAATAAGGAGAGTAAAGTAAAGTTGGAGTAAAAAATTAATATATAAATAAATATCTTAAGTAGAGAGAATATGAGTCATTTTACCAAATGCTTAAGTACCAGATACAGGGCTGTATTTATTATGAGGTGGATTAGACACAAGCCGGGACCTTATCTTTTATGGGGCCATATTTTAAAGTTTCGCTCCACATAAAGAAAATAAAATAAAATACATATTCCTAAGTATTAAATTCATAATATAAACAGTCTTCAATTTTTAAAACTTCAACTCCAAACTTTCAAATATTGAAATCTTCAAAACTTCAATTATAACTCTGAAAATTTTCAATTATCCAAAACTCTAAACTGAAATCCTAAAAACCTTCAAATCTTCAATGTAAGATCTTTAAATTCACAATTTCAAATCTTTAATTTCCTAATTTCATCAAATTTCGAAATTGAGCGTTAAAAATTTCTAAATCCGCAATATCAAAATTTCTAATCTACTGCATGAAATCTTCAAGTATTTAATTTTAATATTTCAAATATCTTTAAATCAGCAAATTGAAATACTAAAATCTTCAACCGGAAACTTTCATATTTTCAACTTGAAATTTTCAATTTTAATTCTGAAAATTTCTGAATTTGCAACTTGACATTTTCTAATCTAGAATATGAAACCTTTAAAACTCTAATTTTAACATTTCAAATTTCGTCTTCAAACTTGTGAATCTTTAATTTCAACTCTTAAATTTCCAGCTTGAAATGTTCATATTTCGAGCCTAAAATCTCCAAAGCTTCAATTTTAACTCTAAAAATCTCTAAATCTGCAACTTGACATCTTCAAATCTCTAATTTTCATTCTAAAAATCTTCAACTCTGGAATTTTAATTATTGGAGTCTGCAACCCGAAATCTTTCAATTTTCAACTTCAAATTTTTACACTGTTTGTTCGGAAAATCCAGAAATAATTTTTTTTCTGACATACCAATCGAGTTTTTCAAATTAATAACACATGAAATAGTTATATTTACACTTGAGTAATTAACTATAATTATACGATCGCAGCATTGTATCAAAAACTAGTGGATAGATTACTCGAAAAAAATCCAGTGAAGCGGAAACCGGTTCCTGTTGTGAACTAATTTTTGCCCCCCCCCCAAAAAAGAACAATTTTCCAAATTTTAATTTCTTTTGAAAACTTAAACTTTATTCGAAGAAAACGATGTCAATAAATTTGTAACGCAGTATGTTAAAACAATGCTACAAAATTTCCTCACTCCAATTCAAAGTATTTTAGAAATTGTCAAGTATTTTTCAACATTTGTATTGATAAGAAAGGAGAGGATACAAAAAATGAAATCAATACACTTTGTTTATGTATAACAATATTGTTTAGGAAATTATGAAATTATTCTGGGAATTTTCCGGACAAACCTTGTGTACTTACGCGATGTAATGTGGAGGAAGTTGTAATTAAAGTACTTTACACGGCCCTGAGCGAGATTTAGAGTCCTTTACCTCACAAAATAGTGTGAAGTCTGTCATTTGAACAACGAAGACGTGCGAATTTTAGCATGCGTGTAGATTTTATGACCGTACTGTCACTTCTTGATACTGTACATACGTCACACAGCTGACCTCGGAATAAGACGGTACTTAAATTATACGGTGTTCCGAATGACACGGTAAAAAACTGTGACATGAGTAACACTCTATTCCAGATGCACGAAGCCAGCACACGATCACTGAATAAAATGGATCCACGAAACGAGGGTGAGACTTTTGCGAGGACGCCTATCTACAGATCTACCGTAACTGATAGGTTCGTTCACACCGTATCCAGAACGCGAACCATAATAATATCAAGCGTCCTTTCCTTATGTACTTCGTCTTCGGTTTTCACTTTTAATCCGAAGGAGGATTTCTTCTTTAATTTCCACGAAAGCGAAAGTCGCTCACAGTGGAATAAAGAAATCACCGCAAGAATAAAGGGAGATTTGAGAAATCTTTTGTGAACCACCTTCTGAGTCACAACAGGTATCACAGACACTCGTGTAAAATGGTCCGCGGTTTCGAATACCGCGGAACTAATCGCGTTATTCGAGGGTCACACAGCGTTCCGAACACTCTGCTCGGCTCGCTTCGACACTAGTATCACCGCGAACGCTCGAGACTTTACCTTGATCAAGGTTCGCACCGCGCGCAGCCCGCTGACAAAGAGGGATGCGAAAATAATACCGGTCGAAAATCTCCTTTGGATCCCGGACGCGTGCACCGAGTATCTCTCTCTCTCTCTCTCTCAATCGTTCTTACGCACACAAGGCGCGCGTTGGGTCCGGTTTCACGCGAATAAATACGGAAAAGACGTACATACGTATATCGTCGGCAGGATGCTGCGCGCACCGTACCACACAGCCACACGTTACACCACGCGAAATAAAATCGTTTCTTCCTCGTGAAAGTAAATCGCGGAGGAAGGACCCGGTGTTCTTCGCGTCTGATTCGCAAGGAATTCTCTCCCGGTGTTTCGCCAATTTTACCCGCGAGCACGCCGCAGAACACCGGAGAGCGTTCGGACCGAGTTCGGGATGCTCTTTTTTTTTTTTTATTCTTCCGTGTTTCTCTCTCCGCTCGGCGACGGGTGGGGAGAAACCGCGCGCGGAACCCGGCGAATAGAGCGCGGTCGGTCGTAGAGCCGAATTTGATGCGAGATTTTTACCTCGTGCAACCGGAGATGGAAGGACGAGGGAACGGAGAACACGGACTGGCACGACGTCCGAACCGTCTGAGCGTCTCTCTCGCACTGAGAGACGAGTCTGCTTGGGCAATAACGCGCAGTAGACACTAGCAGACACCGACGCTTGTCTCGCCTGTCCACGCACCACTGCGCCTCCAACCCAGTCTTCCCCGAACTCCACGCCGCTGATCCCCGACCACTAAACCGGGGCGGTCGATAAATTAGGTTTGTTTGTGTATAAGGTGAGGGAGACGCGGGTATGGAAGGCATCGGAACTAGTTTTTGTATTGCGACTTCGACTTTTTGTTGTTTTCAGTTTTCAGCGATCTATCTTGAGACAGAGCTGAATGTTTCAGCTTAAACTTTGCTAGTTCCGAGATTTTCAAGACTGGAAATTTGAAAGTTTCGGAAGTTTTTTAAGTCCTGATCTTTCTATTAGTTAAACGTTAGTACGTAAGCGTTTTTACAGTTATTTCGAACCGTAAACCGGAGTCACTGATGTGTGATACGTTTTTGGGTTAATTTTGAAAAAATCTGGAAAAATACGGACAACATTCTTAAATATTCTAAATTGAAAGTAGAATAAGAAAATTAGGCAATAGTTTGTTTATTTATATTATTATTGCAAATAGTAAATATGGGAAACACATGTTTGAAATTTACTAAGGCATGAAAGATCTTGGTTTGAGGAATAAGGGTTGAAACTGTTTACGATTTCAAAACATTTCCAATCTTTTATATTTTGTAGCTTTTCCTTAATATTTCTGTACCTGAGAGCAAGATTAGTTTTAGGTTACTTTTTTTTAATCGAGTTACCTACATATCCATATAATTTTTTTGTTCTTTCATTATTTTTATTTGCTTTTCTGTTCTACTGAAAAGTACGAAAATGGATTTGGGTTGGTTTGGTTCTCAGGTACAAATTTTATGTTTGAGCAAAAGTAATCGAAATGCTTTCACAGCTCTTACAATTTTTAAACCTTTTAAGAGTTTCAAGCTTTGAAGAAAAGCTGTTATGAATATTCGAATACTGGAATACTCGAATATTTGAATAGTTGAATCTTCGAATACTTGAATACTCGAGTATACGAATATTTGAGTATTTGTATCTTCGAATACTTGAATACTCAAATACTCGAATATATTGTATTTGAATATTTGAATGTTTAAGTATTTGAATCTCCAAATATTTGAACATTCGAATACTGGAATACTTGAACATTCGAATACTCGAATATTTGAATATCCGAATACTCGAATATGTAGGCACTCGAGTATTTGAAAATTTGTGAATACTCGAGTATTTGAAAATTTGAATACTCGAATACTTGAATATTTCAATACTCGAATACTGGAATATTTGAGTATTTGAATATTCAAATACCAATGGAATTTCAATGTTCGAATATTGCACAAATAATAATAAGTATTCAATTACTCTAATAATTACGAGTAGGTATTTGAATATTCGATGATTCCACTTATCGAATACTTAGGAGTAGGTATTCGAAAATTCATTTATTCAAATAATTAGAAGTATTCTGTATGTGAACTATTTGTCACTCTTTATTCAAATATTTGAATTGTCGAGTAATTATTCGAATAATGTTCGAATATTCGAACACTTCTATTTATTCAAATAAATTATTCGCATTCGATATTATTGATATTATTCAAATATTTTACGGCTGTACTTTGAATCATGTTCCAAGTGATTCAAATTTTTCTTTCTATAGATAATTGAAATATATCGAAGTATCTGATAACCAGATTTTATTTATTTATTTATTTGTTTGTTTATTTATTCACGGGAATGGAATTCCCATTAGTGTATAAAATATAATATAATGCAGAGTCATACATAGGAGACGTAAAAACCGGAAAAAAAGAAATCGTAAATCATAAAAAGAAAAAGAAAAATAGATTATAAGACACTATTACTTAGTCTTTGAATTTGTCTTCTGAGAGAGTCAATTGATCTACTAAATATATGCAGTTCAGCAACACACGTGTTGGCTGTCACGCACATGCGATAAATTGGATCAGAATGAGAAAATCTGGAGGTGTCGTTAAACGGAAGAAACGACTGAGAGTTTCTTAATGATCTCAAAGGTGCGTCAAAATTAACCAGCTCAAGAAGTTGAGGGCAATTGGTTTGACCACTGATGATTTTAAATAGGAACAACAGCTCAGAAGAAGTTCTTCTACTTTCGAATGTTATGAGTTTGAGTTTAATCATGATTGGCTGATAATTGTGACCAGAGAATTTTTTCGAATTTCATTTTTTTCTGTACCTGTGAAAATACGAATTTGTATAAAAATCCGCAGTCTACTTGTGATATGCAAAGTAATATCAAAATAATTTTAAGTAAGCTGAAAATGATTATGTCAACAGTTCATATATTGTCAAAAAGTGGACCTGTGCTGTTTTCGAATTCGTAGCTTCAGTTGATTTGAACTGACTCGATGTGTTTCAAATTAAATTACTATCGAGGCGGTTCATTGTTCGAAAAACATGCAGCTGCTCATGGTTCTGTTTTGTAAATGGCTGAGGTATGTTATTATTGTTATTACTACAGCAAGAATTTAGCATAGAACAAGTTCATAAAAACAATAATTTGTAATCAAAATAAAAAGAGGAAGAATGCTTGTTCACGATTGAATTTTGCCAAAGTAGAGGAAGAGTATTCGTTGGCTTGGTCTAAATGTAAAAATTAGAGATCAGGTTATGAACGTGTTTGAAAAATTCACGTGTACACGTGTTCACGTGTGTGCGCATATACGTACTTTAGTACGTGTCATTTTAAATACACGGGTACACGCATGCTATTTCACGTGTATTTAAATACACGTGTATTATTTCACATATATGTATATTTAACTATACCTAATCGATGCAACCACATTCTAATTCTCAAATGAATATCAAAGATACGGAAACTGAAATGTCCAAAAACTGTGGAGCTTGCAATGAAATATTTTAATATATCAGCAGTAGCAGTTGTTTCGGAATACAGATATGTTAATACACTTGTATTTAAAGGTACGTGAAAGAGTACACGATTACCCGTGTATTTAAAATGATACGTACTAAAATACGTGTCCGTGAAATATACGTATACACGTGCATTCGAATACACGTGAAATAAGGATCTCTAGTAAAAATCAATAAATAGAAACTCGGACGATCTGCGTTACACCCGTAACGCCAGTTCAAAATTTTAAGCATATTGGGCTAATTATTTTTAGTGTTTCATGGTCTGAATGATAACTGTTTGTTATAAAATAAAAGTAGGTGCGCTGAATTTATTGTTTCTGCTAGTTATGAAGCTATAGTGATTGCAGGTTAGTATGCTATGCTGGGGAATATAAATTCATAGCATTGTATTTTGCATAAAATAAAGTCAATAGAGGGCAATTGTTATGTAAGGATAAAAGTGTGGTATTACATTATACTTATTGCTTTAATTTATTCAGTAAGTGGTGATTAATGTGCTTATTAATGTATTTAGAATGCTATGAGTCAGATATGGGTCAGGGTAATTCCAGCGATGACATTTAGTCTGTATTGCTTTTATGGGATCTTGTTTATTTTTAATAATTATGTGAAATTTGTATTGTTTCTCAAATATATTTATCAGTAAATTTGTACATTTTTAATAGACTGAAAATATATCAGTAGTAATAAGGAAACAACACATAGCTTAGTTTGGTTTTATTTTTTTTCTTGTATGCTACAGATTTACATAAACTAAGGGTCTCTATTTGGCCAAGAAAAATAGTCATGACACTACATAAATAATAATTATAATAATTATATTGCGGATGTTTATGCATTTATAACGATTTTAAATGTGTACAAATAAATAAGAATGTTTATAGACCTGAAAATACATAAAGAATTGAAAATAAAATACGTTTTATAATATTTATAAGGTAAAAAACACTTTCATTTAAGTTACTTTTCTTTTTTTGCATAAACATAAACATCCGCAGTTTAATAATAATACACTAAGTCAACAAATGGAATTATTGAATCGGGATCCAAAAATTTTGAATTAATACAACTTCGTTAAAAAAAATCATACAAGAACCTAACTGAACTCATTGGAAAGCGTGAAGCTTCTACTTTAAAAGTCATAAATCACTCTTTTCCAAAGATTCCTTTTTATTGTAGAACTAGCTGGTTATTGTTGCTCGCTCGCTTCACTCGCTCGCGAGTGGGGTTATTGTTACTCGCTCGCTACGCTCGTTCGCGTAAAAAACCGTATCAAAATCCATTACGTTCAACAGACGATTCTCTATTTCTTCGCAAAGAATTACTTTCTCTTCTATTAGACAGCCTGATTTCCCTTTCTTCTTCGGTTTCATCATTAAGACGTAAACGTTTTCTGTTTGCACCTCTTGTATTACGACCTATATTTGAACGACTTCTTCGCGGCATTATTTATTATTAAAAAAAAAAATTATGTGTGCAGAAAAACAACAAAAAGGTAAACAAAATAATGAACTAGCTAGTCCGTGTTGCTCGCTCGCTTCGCGAGCTCGCGGGTGGAGTCCGTGTTGCTCGCTCGCTTCGCGAGCTCGCGAGTGGAGTTATTATAGCTCGCTCGCTACACTCGCTCACGAGTAGTGATGCCTGTAGCTATTCATGTTTATTTTGTGTGTGACCCTTTACGGGCCACGCAAAGAACTTCCCGATTTGCGAGTTGTAATTTATTATTACCATTATTAATTGTCACTAATTAGAAAATTATTCGTATTCGGAGAAATTTAATAGTTTTCTACTTATCAACACTGTTGCTATATGACGTCGCAGTAAACGAACATCTATATATATATAGGGAGAGTGTCCCATTTTAATCCGCCACTACGGACAACTTAAGAAATATGCATTGGATCAAAAAACATCCTGAATAAAAGTTTGATGGTTTGGAGGGGGACATCTGACCCTGTTAAAAAAGTTCATCCCTACCCCCTGGGGTACATATGTATGTATGTGTGTGCTGTGTATATGGATATTATGTATATTCATTTGTTTTCAATATGTAGTTATTGAGTATATATATATATTTATACGTGTATAAATATACTCATATATATGTATTTATCACAATTATATCATTATAATTATATATTGTAATATATATACATATATAGGCGAAAAATCGAAATTTCGCGATTACAGCGCCACCTATCGCGAATGAAAAAAAATGTTTGAAATAAAACCTACATATTTTGTGGCGTGGAATCCGAATCTGCAATAAAAAGTAGGTGGTCCTATTTAAAATTTTAAAGTAACCCCCACCCCAGGGGGGTAGGGGTGAAATTTTTTTGACAGGATCAGATGTCCCCCTCCAAACCATCAAACTTTTGTTCGGGATGTTTTTTGATCCGATGCATATTTCTTAAGTTAGCCGTGGTGGCGGATTAAAATGGGACACCCTGTATATATGCATATATATATGTGAGTGTGTGTGTGTGTTATATAAATATAATAATAGTAATAATGTATGTATATATATTATTTCAGTTTAGTTATTCTCTCATAAATTTATATTCTCCCATTTAGATTGCGTTATTCTGTTAGGTTTTCTTAAAAAAACTAAAAAACTACTGGACCGAATTAGAACAAAATCTATTCAGCTCTAAGTTACATTGATACACATCGATTGCATCATCGACCATTTTGATCTGACCATTAGTTTTTTAGAAAACGTTAACGAAAAATTTGATCACATACGTACGTACGTACGTACGCACACACACACACACACACACACACACGAACAATTTGTTAAAAATAGCCTAAAATTACTCCAATGACCTTGAAACATGGAGATCTGCTAAAAAATCGATTTTTCATTTTAGGGGCAAATACAATAACTTCCCTATAAATCGGGAAGTTAAAAAGCCAATACTCGCAATATTTAGAACACAAACAACGTTTTAGCAGGCTATGGCATGGTAAAAGCATAAAACTTAACCAGATTAATATTCTGACTTGCCAATGGTGAGTGTATCAGATATTAAGCTGATAAGAACAGATACTACACTTTGATCTTCTTAGCCATAAGGCCGAGAAATCAGATCATCTGGTTTCAGCTTAATATCTGATATCTGATACACTCTCAAGCATAAGCATCCTTTTACCCCCCCCGCCCTATGTGTAGTTTGTGAGTCATAACTTTAACACGCGCCACTAGATGGCGCATTTAGGAAATAGTTTCTCACAAGCAAAGTAGTATCTGTTCTTATCAGTTTAATATCTGATACACTCACCATTGGGAAGTCAGAATATTAATCTGGTTAAGTTTTATGCTTTTCCCATGCCATAGCCTGCTAAAACATTGTTTGTGTTCTAAATATTGCGAGTATTGGCTTTTTTATTATTTTCTGCACACATAATTTTTTTTTAATAATAAATAATGCCGCGAAGAAGTCGTTCAAATATAGGTCGTAATACAAGAGGTGCAAACAGAAAACGTTTACGTCTTAATGATGAAACCGAAGAAGAAAGGGAAATCAGGCTGTCTAATAGAAGAGAAAGTAATTCTTTGCGAAGAAATAGAGAATCGTCTGTTGAACGTAATGGATTTTGATACGGTTTTTTACGCGAACAAGCGTAGCGAGCGAGCAACAATAACCCCACTCGCGAGCGAGCGAGCAACAATAACCAGCTAGTTATTTTATAATAGAAAATCTGCCCGTTATAATGAGCTCTTAAAAACTGATTTCTGGTTTTTTTCCACTGTTTTATTACACTTTAAATGAAAAGTACGTCCTCAGCATTGGAATAATTCAAAGAACTTCAAAAGGAGGTTGCATGGTCGAAAGCGTACGAAAGTAATTATTAATATTTATTAATTGTTCATAATTATTAATTATTATTATACCCAGTGTGTATATGTTTCATGTCTAGGTTATACATATTTTGTGATTAATGTCTGTGACTCGTGTTTTTATGAAAAGCGGCCCACTTTTTATTTAAAGTGTAATAAAACTGCGAAGTAAAATCGTAGATCAACTTTCCAGAGCTCGTTGTAAAGGAGAGACTTTCATCTATAAAATCATCATAAAACAAAATAGGAAATTAATTTTTTCACTCTGTGGAGTCCTTTAAATTAGTATAATTATAAAAGGAAAAAGTAATTGTTACTTGTTATTCTGTTCCATATCAAAAACTAATCTGCAAAATAGAAGTAATTTTAAGTTGTAAAAGTAGAAACTTTACGCTTTAAAATAAGCTAAGGTAGACTGTCGCACGATTTTTTTTTTGACGAAGTTACAGCAGTTTCAATATTGACAAATTTTCGGTCGAAAGTGATTGATCCTTTAATTTTTTAAGCATAGTATTTCCGTAATGTAAGCCCCTTAATTGATAAGTGAAGTAAGCCTTTTTTCTTAGTAAAAAAATAAAGTTGAGAAAATTGGACTTGTGTGGACTTTGCTGTGAGAAAATTAAGTGAAAGAATAATAAACTAATTCACATGATTAATAATAAATTGAAGTCATTATTTCACATTTTTAACTTCCCGATTTATAGGGAAGTTATTGTATTTGCCCCTAAAATGAAAAATCGATTTTTTAGCAGATCTCCATGTTTCAAGGTCATTGGAGTAATTTTAGGCTATTTTTAACAAATTGTTCGTGTGTGTGTGTGTGTGTGTGTGCGTACGTACGTACGTACGTACGTATGTGATCAAATTTTTCGTTAACGTTTTCTAAAAAACTAATGGTCAGATCAAAATGGTCGATGATGCAATCGATGTGTATCAATGTAACTTAGAGCTGAATAGATTTTGTTCTAATTCGGTCCAGTAGTTTTTTAGTTTTTTTAAGAAAACCTAACAGAATAACGCAATCTAAATGGGAGAATATAAATTTATGAGAGAATAACTAAACTGAAATAATATATATACATACATTATTACTATTATTATATTTATATAACACACACACACACTCACATATATATATGCATATATACAGGGTGTCCCATTTTAATCCGCCACCACGGCTAACTTAAGAAATATGCATCGGATCA
This sequence comes from Perdita meconis, assembly GCA_030770465.2. NCBI lineage: Eukaryota > Metazoa > Arthropoda > Insecta > Hymenoptera > Andrenidae > Perdita > Perdita meconis. The sequence continues at coordinate 275,827 of JASKOS020000035.1, read as the reverse complement.
AAAAACATCCCGAACAAAAGTTTGATGGTTTGGAGGGGGACATCTGATCCTGTCAAAAAAATTTCACCCCTACCCCCCTGGGGGGGGGGTTACTTTAAAATTTTAAATAGGACCACCTACTTTTTATTGCAGATTCGGATTCCACGCCACAAAATATGTAGGTTTTATTTCAAACATTTTTTTTCATTCGCGATAGGTGGCGCTGTAATCGCGAAATTTCGATTTTTCGCCTATATATATATTACAATATATAATTATAATGATATAATTGTGATAAATACATATATATGAGTATATTTATACACGTATAAATATATATATACTCAATAACTACATATTGAAAACAAATGAATATACATAATATCCATATACACAGCACACACATACATACATATATACCCCAGGGGGTAGGGATGAAATTTTTTAACAGGGTCAGATGTCCCCCTCCAAACCATCAAACTTTTATTCAGGATGTTTTTTGATCCAATGCATATTTCTTAAGTTGTCCGTAGTGGTGGATTAAAATGGGACACTCTCCCTATATATATAGATGTTCGTTTAATGCGACGTCATATAGCAACAATGTTGATAAGTAGAAAACTATTAAATTTCTCCGAATACGAATAATTTTCTAATTAGTGACAATTAATAATGGTAATAATAAATTACAACTCGCAAATCGGGAAGTTCTTTGCGTGGCCCGTAAAGGGTCACACACAAAATAAACATGAATAGCTACAGGCATCACTACTCGTGAGCGAGTGTAGCGAGCGAGCTACAATAACTCCACTCGCGAGCTCGCGAAGCGAGCGAGCAACACGGACTCCACCCGCGAGCTCGCGAAGCGAGCGAGCACCACGGACTAGCTAGTTCTGTTACGATTTTACTTATAATGCAAATCTGACTCTCATTTTTTTATTGAAATAAAGGCAAATATATGCAAATGGAATTGATAAATGATTTAAGCACTCGTAATACTATTTATTTTTGTAGTAGACTCATTTCTGGTAATTTGGAAATTACCACATTTATTAACTAAGAAGCTCATATGTTACACAGAGTTGGGCGTTATTCAAATAGGTTTTTATTAAAATAATATCTTTAATAAAAACAATAAATAATCTGTCTTATTCGTAAATAAGAAATAATAATTTTATTTTAAATAATATCTTTAATGTATTGCGTTATTTAAGTCTATTTTATTGGAATAAAAATTGATTCGTTATTCAACTGATTAATACTTACGTGTTTATTCTTCAGCTCATATAATTATTCGTAGGGTTCGCATTTAAACTGATGAATATTAAAGCGTAATGACGAAATTTAAATGTTGATAATGTTCATTTTATCTTTTTAGAAAGCTTCTTTCTTCTTCTCAAAAATCTTCTTTTTCCAAAAAAAGTAATCACGAGTAATGACCGACGCAAGACATATGAATTAAAAAATATTATTAAAAGTAGTTTGATTTATGGGTATTTAAAACGATTTGCATACACAATGAATTTACAATTTTTTACAAAATACAGAAATGTTCTCTATACTAATTTAATAATCTATTTTATTACTATTGACATGCAATTGAATAAAAACTTGCTTTCCACAAAAACGGTTTTTTTTTTATATAACCCATCATAGCAGGAGCTCAATTAACCACTTTAATAGCAGATTTATAATCGAACTAGCCTCCAACACGTAATATCTTTATTTTCGTCAGACTATTAAACCACGATTTATGTTCGAATATGTTGTCACGCAGCTCCTTCGCGCGCTATCGAAGAATCGACTTTCATCTAGAAAATGGCGTCTGGATTTCTTCATTTCCTACATCCGTTTCACAGTTACGGTTATTTAAAGTTGGCAACCTCCAATTCGTAGTTGCGTGCACCTTCCTCTTTATCGGCGTTTTTTCACAAACTTTCCCAACACGTTATCGATGCACGCATTACGTCCGTTATGTCCTCGCGATTCCTCAAGCCTCGCAGAATCCGCTTCCTACTCGAATCCCATACATCCGAACGATCCACAAATTTGGATATTCGTTACGATGTTTGCGCCGGCGCGGCGGAGCCGATTAAAATCGCTCCCATGAAGACCGTTCACGCTCTTCCTGGCTGTAATGTCTTCCTGCTCGAGAATTATTGCCGCCTTCGAAATCTCGCGAGTCGACGTTCCTTCCGCGTGTCCTTTCGGCCGTCTAGATTCGAATCTCTGCGAGAGCCAGTTACACGGCGGACTTTGCACGCCTTACCTTGACGCATAATAAAAACGTATTTTTAGCGTGTTGCCGGTTATAGCAACTAGCCAAAGATCGAGTTCAAAGTGCGAGCGAGTGACGCGCGAACGGAAATTGAGCATCACTGAGGCCCCCAGGCCCAGGCCGACGCACTTTGTGAAAGAATGCGAGCCACCCGGGAGCAAACGCTCTCCTGTGGTCAAGCCTCGGGTCAATGGGCGCCATTGCTAGCCTTGTAGTCACCGTTTTTCTTGCCTCGATCTTTCCCTCGTTGAATTTCATCCATGTTTGGATTTGGACGCTTGGCACGCAACAAGCGATTCTGCGCAATTCAAATTTAGAATCCGCGCATTTAGCTTTACTTCCACTTAAAGCACTGAATTTTAAAAGTGAAATCAACTATTGCAATTTTTCGTGTGTTTAACGTTTCAGAAAAAGTTTTGAAATTTTTTATTATACTTAAAGACGGTGGAATTTCACTGGCTGCATTTTGATCACAGTAGAAAAGCAATATTGCTGTAAGGATAAGAGAGAATTTCACGGCGGCGACACGTTGGAAACACGCAACCTGCGACACGGTAGGAAAAGACAGAGAAAGGAAAAGTCGCGAGTAATATTAACTGCTGGAAGGCTGGTCTACCTCGTGCAACACGTTGTCTCGGTTATCTCACAATCAGTAGCATTCCATTATGACTTGCATCACCTTGTCTCGCCGCAAAGTGTCCTGCATAGTGCAGGTCCTAGGAACGTCAAAATCCACTCGAAAAACTATCAGGACCGATTTCATTCGAACCGATTACGGCACTTCCGCGATTTTGAAACGCTTGTTTTCCTTTGCCGATAATTATCTCCACTTGCTACGAGCCGTTGAATTCCTGTCTGTCGACACAACTGCATGTAGGAGCGGTTCAAGATTTGCTGACGAGTCTTGCGCGAATTACGCTTTCCGGATAAAAACACCAAACTTACAGAAAAAACATGTGCAGACCAGCTTTTGTTTAATTAAATTATAAACTAACTATTCGATTAAACTTTCGGTGTGCTCAAATGTGGAAAATTCAAGGGAAATTGGAGATTTACCAGTCATTTTTTATTCGTTATTATAAGCTATGAAATGAATGTTTGAAACTAAAATAATTTTTATGTTTTTAATAATAATTATTTTTAATTTTGTGGAAGCTTTGTCATCTCGGCTTAAAAGTTTATGGCAATTAATATCTCATTATAAGGTATCATGCAGCCAATTCAGCAAAAAATGATAGAAAAAAGGCCTCATTTTTGGGTCATTCTTTGGAAATTCGTTTTCTATAACATACTATGAACCCTTCGAAAACCACATGGGGTAAACACAGTTTAAAAATATTATACCTAAATCTTTGATTTATTTGGTTCTGTTATTTTTTTTATTTTTAAAGCGAATTTTGATCGAAGTCATGTATTTGTGTATTTGTTAAATAATATTTAAGGTGAAATTAATTTCACAAGGTTTAGGATATATACAGGGTGTCTGAATTAGTCCCACAAAATTGTATAAGTAGATTCTACAAGTAAAAATAAGAAAACAATGTTACACAAACATAGGTTCTTAAATACTTCATTAAAACGTTATGAAATGACAATAGATCGCTTTCTTAGTCTTAGCTTTACATTATAATTTCTTTTCACAATGTTCATTTTCTTTAATTTCAACAATTGCACCACGCAAACTTTGCACTAGTTCTTAACATGTATTACTGTTAATTTGAATCTAATAAACTCTGTTTTTCATAGTTCTCCACAAGTAGTTAATACATTGTCATGATTAGACTGCGGACTTTTATGCAAAATAAAATGTTTAGCAACGCATATAATGAATTGAAACTTCAAGAATAATGTCTTATTTTCTGAATATTGCAAATTGAATTATATTTTTGATATTCTGCGTATTTTGGTGACTTTCAACAACCCCAAAGATTTTTAGAATTTCGATATCTGTTGATCTTGGAGGACAAGGAAATGATCCTCCTCGACTTATTCATTGCTGAGGCTAATGATCGTTTTACGATTGCTGTACCTAGTTGCACAACCGTCTAATTGGATTCTTACAATTAGCCGAAATAATAATAGAATGTGTTCCTACGTTACGTCGATGAAATACCAATCTATTATTATTCTGTTTCTTTAGAATAACTTTTTAATAAAGCATTCTAAAGTCTATGTTATTTTTCCTTATTTTTATTTATAGAATACATTGATATTTATAGAATACGTTTTGCAGAAAAAATCTGAGACGTCTTGTATAATTTATACTCACCTGATTCACGAGTTAAAAATACGAAGCATAACAAGAAAAGAAACCCGGAGAAAAAGTAAACGGGAGAGATGGCACCTCGAAAAGAATTTGGCGAATTTCACGGCTCCCAGAATGCGAAAGATTTGCTCCTCTGTGCCACGCGTTGCAAGCCAGCTTTCGATTCGAGTGGATCGAGGCGCGTCGTGTGTGCACGTGTGCCTGCCTACGTATGCGCCAATATATTTATGCGCTTTTCCTCGGTCCCGACACTGTGTCGCAAATCGAAAGTTCGCGCGCGAGTGCGTGGCTCGCGGCCTGGCGACCGTCATCTTCCGCATGCGAGGGTTCCTTGCGCACCGCACGGGCCCCGGCCAGGGATTGCGCAACCCCCCTGCAATTCCAAATTGGTCGGGAAAAGATATTCGCTGCGAAATAGTTGCGACACTCCGCACCGTTCATTCGGCGGTCATCCGTGAACGCTCGTTAAGGAGCTACGCGTGTACGTTTAATCGGTTAGGAAATGCATTCGAGGTTTCTGAGTGCGGCTTCTGTAGAAGCAGAATTTCTTTCAGGGAACGTGAAATCATCAACGCCAGAGCCGTAAATCAATTATTTGAGAAATGACGCAACTTTGAAAAGTCGCGTTCCTGCGAATTGAGTTTATTCTTGCTTCCGCGGTTGTATCTTGCGTCGCGCGGTCATCAAAACAGACGTTCAAGTATCTCTGAGGCCGCATATTAATGGATATTTGCATTTGTTAATAGTGAATTCATTAGCTTCAGTGATGCTAATATTCTTCAATTAATCACGCGTAGAGTTTAGAGTCGGTTTTGCAGTTACAACATTTGTCACGTTTTGTTAAATTGTTTATCCTTTTGTCAGTTTTTGCTGATTTATTAGTGGATTTATTGTTCGGCTCAGAGAGTTGTTTTTACCAAGTTTTTTTATAATTGAATTTTAACGCTTGAATGGACTTTTGAACTGCACTTAGAAATCCATTACTTCGTAATTTGATGAATTTTAGCATCAAATGCAGCCGGTTTTAATAAGTTGATTTTTTGAGCTCCAGTTACAGTCAGTGGCAAAAGTTTCTGCCTATTGCAGAAGATACGGAAATATTCTTTTTGATATTTTACTGTAGACTTCGAAATACGTCACAAATGTGTAAGGCACATGTAGATTTTTATGAATAATTGAATATTTCGTGGAAGAAAATTCTGACAATTCTAATGCACATTGCACGTGCAAATAGACTGTAAACAATTCTGCAAACTTATATTTTCATTTTTTCATGTGTTTTATTTTTAGTACAGGGGTTTTTTAATTAAAACACTGAATTATAAACATAAAAAAGTATGATTAATCTTGAAAAAAACATTTAAAAAAGACTTTTATGAAAACAGGTTTTCTATTTGATTTAATATACAATTGCAAAATATTTTTTGGATTTCTAGAGACAGAAAAAATATATTTAGGTGGTCTACTTCCAGTGAAACACACTGTATATGTTAGATTTTATGCGAAAAAATAGCAACAAAATTTAATGTAAGATTTTTTTGTTCGACGGGTTGTTTATAAGAAAATTGATTTTGTAAGTTAGAATTATTAAAACTTTAGAAGGTTTACTGAAATGGAAAGCTAAATTCGAAGCTTTAAAAACATAAAATTGAAGAGTTAGAGATTTAAAGTAGAAGATTTAAAAAATTGAAGCTAGAGATTTAAAGGTTTTAAACTTCAAACATAAAATTTGAAGTGTTAAACATAGAGATGTCAGGTTGTAGTTTTGGAAAATTTTAAAGTTAAAATTGACTGTTTAAAAACTTTTAATTGAGAATTTAAAATTTGAAGTTAGAGACTTTAAAAGTGAATTTGAAATTGAAAATTAAAAGATGTGAAATAATAAGTTTAAAGACTTGAAGTTACAAATTTAAGGGTTTAAATCATAAAATTGGTAGAGTTAAAATTGAAGATTCGAAGATTTCAAATTATTAGCGATTAGAAAAAATAAAAATTTACAAATTTAGAAATTTGTAGAGTTAAAGATAAGAAGAATTCAAAGATTGCAGATAGAAGATTGAGAAACGAAGTGCAAACTACATTTTCAAAGATTTTTAAAGCTAAAACTGGAGTGTTAAAGGTTTGGAGTTGAAAATTTCAAGTGCTGAAATTCCAGAATAATATAGTGTAGTATAATTCATAATATAATAGTATAATTTATATTTAGAAAATCGATTTTCTGGAAAATGAAGCTTTAGATAAAAAATAATTTTTCGCGTAGAATTACCTTCTATCCAGTTGTACTACTATTTCCGTCCTGCATTTTTGTAATTCTGCACATTTTCATAAACATTTACTAGAATCTTCAGAATCACCAAGTTACTAATAATAAGAATCGCAGTTGTCTTAAAATCTTCCTAATTTTGACAAATAAAAAAATCAATACTTATTACTACTATTAAAATTTCATAATTTTTGAAATATCAAAATTTGTCGAGGTTCTGTAAACTTTTCTGTCCGGCTGTAAATGATTTAACCCCTGCGATCGACCCCACCAAACTAATTAATATCCATTACATCAACGACACTTATGCCTCTACCTAACAAAAAGAAAAATGTTCAGAAACAACACTCCGCTTCCTTTTCGTCGTCGATTCATCACTGTCCAGCTTTTCCTATTCATACCGTCGTCCGTCGAGCGCGTTCCGATTCTCTCATTCGCAGGAATCCGAAGGTATAAGGATGCGAGCGACGTCAAAACGATTTATGTACGTCCTGCGCATACATAAGGGCCCTGGCACCGACTCCAGGATAACTCGATTGGTTCTGAATCATCGAACGATTGTTCTCCGTCTTCCGCGACACGGAATAGGCGATCCTCTCTCATGCATGATTTCTAGCACGTAACGGAGATCCCCATTTGCATAGACGGTATAGTCCACGCAGAAATGACACGTGGTCGTAAATTAACGCGTCGAGAGACAATACTCGCGGCTAATATAAGCAAACGGCGGCCCCTAATTGTGGTCCTAGAAAGAGGGCAAAGATCTCGCATCGTAACGTTTCTATTACCTCGCGTGTCTCGGTGCTCCGAAACGCGTTTACTACTCGATCGATTTTTACGACCGAGACTGCTGAATTTATGGCTAGTATACATATTTCTGTAAAGACTGTTCCACCGAGTCGCGATTTCAAACGTGAATGATAATGACATCTGCTGCGGCGACCGATATCGCGCGAAAAGAGGCGTAAGAAACCGCCGTTGATTGCTCTCTTTTACATCTTCTACATTTCTTTAACGAGACCTGCCCATTTGTATAATCGCTTCGTTGAAAGGACGCACGCGTGCGGATCGCGAAGCGCGTTACGAAACATCGGGGCGAGGATAAGCGATCAATCGTTCCGCTTCATTTTCTGCCTCCTACTCCGCGTTAGAGCGATGATGACAACGGAGTTTAGTCACTGCGAGTGCAACGACGAATACCTTCGGGATTAGGTGGCAATCTTTGCACGGGGAATTTGTTGCACCTTGCATCCGTGACGTTTGCGAATACCAGAGCGGTGCAATTGGATGCACTACTTACGGCCAAATGTTTATAGTGTGTAAAATCAGGCATTATTTGGAAAAAGGAAGGGTTTGCAGTATATTGCAGGAATGGTCGATTAAAAATATATATCTTTCAGTATTCTGACCTTTTTCATTTTAATTGCGTGTTTCTCTATATTACATCTTTCGGACTGGTCAGCATGAGAACTGCAATTTTTAACATTTTTTTCATTAACTTTGCGCTTTTCTACGTAACATTTCCTAAAGGCCATTAAGTCACTTTAAAAAATTTTTAATTTGTAATATTTTCGGTTACTATTTAAAGATCGAAATTTAAAATGAAAATTCGTTTTCTTTTGTCTAAGTGGCATAATTTGCTTGTTTTTCACAAATTCAAAATTTTTACCCGATGGTCCGTTGCTACGACACCACTTTATAAAGATCGTTGCTCCATTTCTGTAATTGTACATTTCCTCAGACAAATATCGTGCTGACAATAATGACTCCTTTTTGGTGCAGTGGTTACTGAGATTATTATTGAAAATGGAGACAAAATAGGACAAACGCCTACTGAACAAATGTTTTTATATAAATAAAGATCCCAAGAATAAGACGAAATTATTACATTTTCAATTTCTTTCACTCTTCTTCAGAAAAAAGATTCCTAAGGTGACCCATTTTTGGCACCGAGAACGTATGTAATGCTTTAGATGTTTGCTTTTAGAGAGAATGAAGCCGCTGTTTCGTTCAGCAAGTTTCAGAATTCGTCTACTTAATTCTTTCAAAAAATTACACGCTTACGTCATCGTCTTGCGTTAAACTAAACTTCTTGTGTTGCGGAAAATTCAGATATTATTGTTTATTTGAAGGAGGTAAATTCTTGGGAAGAATAGAAATTTGTGGTGAGATTCGGTTAGAAACCAAGCGAATTCCTTTAGGGAAAACAACAAATTCAAAATACGACGTTTTATAGTTCCTTTTTTAAATTAGAATTCTTTACTATTAACGTAAAAAAATATTAAAACAGAAGAAAACCAGTTACTTACTGAGTAACTCTCATATATTTTCCTGTAAACTCATTGCTTACAGAAATCCGCGAAGTTTCAGTGCAAATATTCTGCGGAATTAGAGTTCTAACAAATCATAGACAACGTTCTGCACTTGTCCAAAATCTCTGCATAATTTTCAATGTCATTACATAATCCTGCTATAAATTTCCAATAAACGTTGCTATGCCCATTAATTAATAGGCTATGACTGGTAACTTGATCTACTGTCATTTAAAGATGATCGTCGACTCGACGCATGCTAGACTAATAGAGTTTACCTTGGATGGATTTGTCCTCTTTTTACCCGGAGCACTCGTGGCAAAAAGTAGATTAAAGAGGCAACAAACAAGTGTAGGATAAACACGAGTGTATTGCGTATGGATAATAAATACAGACGTGGGATTTTGCAAGAGAGGAAAAAGTCAGGCCAAGGTAATTTTTTTTCTTTCAATTATATCAAACACAGTTCTCTATATCATTCCAGCACGTTGATCGTTATAATTTTAACTATTTCTCGCACTAACTCGCTGTCGGTCACCGTGATGCAACTCTCCTTGCTCGATCCGATTTTCACTTTATTCGCTTGACTATGGATCGCCATTTTCTTTTTGGCGGAAGCGTGAAACTCCTTCGCTCCTGACTTAGTCTTTATCTTCAAAATATTGTCTTTACTGATACCAGATCCTGGCATAACGATAATCCTGTCTCGAGCTTTTTCAACGAGCATTTGTATCAATCCCAATCCTTCCTCCGCGGTGTCCTTCTGCCCGGAAGTTAGGATTCTCTCGAAACCGAGATTAATTAAGGTTTCTACTGACTGCAAGGGATCGTTGACCTCGTCGAAAGCTCGATGGAAAGTAACTGGCAAAGGACGAGCAGCGGAGAGGACGACCTTGCAGGATTCGACGTCGATTTCGTCGGTGGAGGTCAACGCACCGAACACGAAACCATTTGCACCGTGATCCTTGAGAATTTTTAAGTCCTGCAACGTTGCTTCTATTTCTTCTTTTGAGTATACGAAATTACCAGAGCGAATTCGAAGCATCGCGTAGATCGGAACGGGTGAGAAGTTTCTGATTGTCTGTAGAAGACCAGGAGTGGGGGTTAAACCTCCCTCCGAGAGTGCGGAACAGACTTCGAGTCTCGTCGCTCCGCCTTCAATCGCGTTTCTGGCTGATTGCAAAGAGTCGATGCAGATTTCCATCTGAAACGTTGCATGCATTAGAGTTAAATAGAAGTATGCATTATACTCAGAAGCGTTTCTTTTAATTTTAGAGCAAATACTTACAGCTTCCTCGTTAATGAATTGATGATTCAATATTTGCACGAGAGACGATTCAGTGTTTGAACGGCGGAAGTGCTGGATAACGTTGCCAGAATCGAAGAGAGAAAAGTCACTAGGGATTTATCACTAGAAGGAGGACGATAGGGATCGCGTTATCTATGTGAAGAACTGGATATTTGGAACGGTTATACGCTGAATATTGTTAAATATCGATATCAGTTTTAGAAGAGATTCTTTGCTCTCAAAAGAAATGCAATTCATGACAGTCGAGAGAAAGATTTGAGTGAAGTTAAAGTAACTAAAAAGGTCAAAAGGCGAAGCGCGCGAAGACACGTGTCATTGCGATCGAGGCGACTGTTTCGCCATCTTGAGGAGAATCGTTGAACTATTCGAAAACCACGCGGGAAACAAGCAGCTTCGAAGGTGCACTCAAATTACGATATTCCGGCTCGAATAAAATCTTCAATACCTCATTATCCGAAAATCAACATAGTACGCACAAATAAAAGCATAAACCACCTCCACAGAATACAAGACTGCTTTCCATTATTTCAATAACGAGTTTGCAAAGTTCACTCCGATATACAGGGTGTTAGGGATAGTATTGCAAAGACTTGGAGGGGTGATAGATCACGTAAAAATAAACAAAAGAACTTCTATATGACTTGGGTCCAAAACTCAACCATTTTTGAAAAAACTGTCATAAACGTCTAAGCTTCCAACCCCTATGATTCAAGATAAGAACGTTTTTCGTAAGCAATTTCTTCGTTAAGGTAAAGATTGCGATCTTGTTAATGGAATGAGTACCGTAACTGTTACATTGTTACCTTGTATCGCGAAAAATAAGTATTCTTCTACCCCTCTTTTTCTACCGTTATTTTAAACGATAATTTAGAGGGTTGGAATTCCTCCTAAAAAAAACTTACTCGACTTCACCTCACTGTAATACCTGCCAATGTTCCTTAACACATAATAATGTTATGTAGAGAAACTGAAATAGCTCGAAACCTGATTCAACTTCCAAAAATATTAAAGAAATCCTTCCGCAATCTAGAAAACGCCAAACCGTATTAAAATAGTAACAAACTCGAACATCATTCAACAATTCACGTCGCTAATGACTGGGATGTCGATGCGATATTAAACTTGTAAATAAAAATAAAAATCTTCAATCTTTTCATTAAGTAATTGTTTAGAAAATAATTATTGCACAGAGGGTGTATAAAGCGCAATGAAACTCTGTATTATACAACACATACAATAAAATAATACCAAGAGTTATACAAGTAAAAAATTATAGTAGTAGCAATAGTGTAATAATAATAATAATAATAATAATAATAATAATAATAATAATAATAATAACAAATATATAAGCGGGATTTATAATAGGGCGTTGACAATAGGGTCTAGAGGTAAAAAATAAAATACTTATAATGACAGGAGACCAAGGAGAAGGACGAAGGGACCGAAGGGTCTCCGTCGTGAGTCTTTTTTTCCGTTAAAATCGCTGCTCGACGATTCTTTCCCGTAAGAGTCGAGAGGGGTTTTCGAACGATCCGCAAATTTCTCGATCGATCGATCACGCAAGGGGGGGCCCGGACTTGTCTTTGGAGAACTAGAATTAATTTCCACGGGTTTCTCGGCTCCTCGACTAAATTCGGAGCTAGCTCTCTTTATCTTCCTCCGATTCTCTCACACTCTCTTTGCTCTGCTCGTCCGTCGAGGACGTCGAGAACGTGTAGGGTCGACGCGGCGCGTCGGCGACGCGACGCTCGCACCTTTGCTTTATCATTAATCGCGACGCGGCTAATTCGCGAGGAATCAAAGGTCGCCGCCGTTCGACACGGCGATCGCCGACGGACTCGTCGGGCTGCTCGTGCTCGTCGTCCACTTGTTCTTGTGCGGATCAACGCCGAAACCCTCGTCGTAGTTACCCCGCGTGATGAACAGCTGCTTGAAGTGCGGGATGCAGTAGAGTTTACCGTTGTTCAGGGTAAACGTGTCCATCCTGTGCGAGGAAGAATTTTTTTATTTGCTCTAAGTATTTATCTTTCTCACTGTAAATTACGAGAAATCTACAGAATATTACAAACAGTCAAATAGTATCTTCTACATATTTACAATAATTTATCTGTTATATGCTGCCTTTATAATACAGCAATATTCAGTAGTTTTATTTACTTTTTCATTTCAATTTTTCACAATAACAAATTGTATTCTACAAAGAAATCGTTTAACTATAATAAAGCGGATAAAATTGCACAAAAATAATGAAAGTATTAAATCTGGAGCATTTAGCGAGGAAACACCGTACTAATTTTAAACAGAAAGGTAATGAACTAAATTTCTGTTCTAAAGAATATACAGGATGTAACAAATATACGTTGAAATATTTTAAGGAATAGTAGGGAACCTCACTCAAGTAAAACAGAAAATGTCATATGACAGTGTCCGATCTGCCTTTATTTTGCAGTAATAATGACTTAAATTTGGGGTTGATGTTGATGTTTAAAGTTTTATAACAGTTGAACTATAATAGATCTTTCCATCCGCAATTATATAAATTCAGTTTGGTATTTACTAATCGAATTAATCGTATATGTAATGAAGCAAATAAATATTGTGAATCATTAGACTTTTTCTCCAATTCTGTCGATTCATTTAACAATATTCTGTCTAATCTTTTCCTATATTAATATAATCTATGTTATAACTAGACTGCAGATCTGTATGCATTTATGGTGGTTCTAAATATGTAAATTCTACAAGGTTGTTAATATATGCAAAGAGACACAAAATATAAAAAATTTAACTCCAGTTATAATTTTTCATTCGTGTTTGAAAAATTTTATTTTGCATAAAAATCCGCAGTTTAGTTATAATTACATATACTTCATCACATGACTATATGTGATTCTGTAGTTTTGTATATTAATGAGTCCATATCGCGTTGTTTAAAATAAAAATACAAGTAAAAAATAATAGATACAACAAAATGCATCAAGACCCTTGCTCTATTGTTGCTTGTAAATGTGTTTCTAAAATTTTAGAATCTTCCGACTATTAGTTTAGAGATTAGACATGTTAACTGTAAATCATTATTATTGCAAAACGGAGGTACAGCGGACATTATATCTGTGACTGTAAAGCAAAACGACATATGTCACATTTTCAAAAAATTTGATTTTATGCGATAACTGAGATCTAAAAAGTAGAATTCATATTTTTATCAGAGAAAAAATCCATTAAAAGAATGTTTTCCATTGAAAGTAAAAATATAAGAAAATTCGAGCACGTAAGACAGTATTTTCGAAAATGAAAACATATGTGACATGCGGTGTTTTCCTTGTAACCACAGATATTGTAGGTAGACAGCGGATCTTTATGTAAAATAAAATTTTTATAAACACAAATAAAGAATAGGAACTTGAAAAACGGTATGTTTAACTCTGCTGTTCTCTTCGGGTCTATTTAACCCAATCATTTTGTTAAATAACGTTTATTGTTCCCTGACATTTCGTGAAAATTTCATTGATCACATTTACAATGATGTATTAATAATTCAAGTTGTGATAAATCAGATTTTGAAGCGGAAAACAGCAGGGTTAATGGTCTAAACATTCTAACTTGAATAATATTGTTGATATTTTGTATATTTTGCCATATGTTAACAGTCTAGTAGATTCTTTGCATTTTTATGATCCAATTGTGGTCCCCTACCACCTCTTAAAATATTTCCACGTATGTTTGTTACACCATGTGTGTGTTGCCGATTTTGTGTAACCGGAATCGTTTATCAGAGATTGCAACGTTACCTTAGCACGCAATTGCACTGCAGACACCGGAAGCACTGTTTGTGAAAGATTTTGTTATTCGTCTCGACCTTTTCGAGGGGGTACACTTTCTTTTCGCAGCTCTCGCACACGTCCGTGCAGCTCGCCTGAATCTCCTGCGTCGTCGGGGTCATTTGGAAGAAATTAAAATCAGTGATGAACAGAAAATCGCAGGACTGAAGGTGGAGGATGGATGACGAGGAATAGATGAACGTGTGTAGGTGACGCGTTAATCTTGACGAATCTTGAATTTGACAACACGCGCGGGAAGGTGGAAGACAATAAACTTTGACAAAGGGACATTGCACTGCTTCTTTCTTGACGTACATCTGGCGAAGAAATATTTTGCTCTCCGACGGGGATACATTATTAGTAACAAGTTAATGGAGTTTCCAAAGTGTTTCTGTCAAACGGACAATCGTTAAAATCGGTTATAAATCGACGTCGAAGCGTGAGAAATATTTCTTGGCAGATCGCACGTCGTTGAACATCGACGCATGATTCATAGTCGCCTCTTTCTCATTTCTCATCAGGATGTGCGTTTTTATTTATCGATTGCAATATGATCGTAATAAATTGTTACACGTGAAAGGTAAACGATAAAGAACAAAAAGAATTAATCGTACGTCGCTAAAAATTATACAATCCAAGACGCAACGAAAGTCTACGGTAAACTCATCGGCGGCGCAGGCCGCGAATCAAGCGATCATTCGTCTATAAATTAACTGCTCGCAGACATAAATACTTCTCTCGCTAATTATAACAACAATCAATCCGCGTGTAGGCTTATACTCGTGTTAATAACAGTGGTTCCCTTAAAATTATTGCACTGAATTCCATCGGTCAAGGAAAAGCCCGGTCGTGCGTTTTAGTCGACAATATAAAAAAAAAAGAGAAAAAAACGAACAAGTAAGGATGGATAACACCGTGTATAGAATATACGTGTACGCCTGTACTTTTCGATCTTGCCCCCTCTATATATAATACTTAAACTTTTTATTTAAAAAATTACTAATGCCTCTAAACCTTGCACCTCCTTAAGTCGTCGATCGATGTAGAAAAGACCTCGACAAACCCTGAAATTCTGCCCCTGGATCGCTTCCGCTTTTCATCGTATCTCCGCTTCGAAGTTCCTCCTACTTTCTCTCGATTGCACTCCGTTCCTCCATTCGAGAATTCTTAATTCACTATCGATCCACGTCAAGTCGCACAAGATTTGCTACAAAGGCTTTGGATTCATTTCAAGTGCAAAACACTTATTCTTACACTCGAAAAGACAATCTGTGTAACATTTTAATCTTGTACGTCAAATAGTTTGCAAGATTGTAACTGTTAAATTTTTGTAAAATCGAACAAAATTTTTTTAATTTAATTATGTATGTACATCGATAAAGAATTGAATGATCGAATTAGAAGAATTAGATTTTTTAATAATTCCGAACGAAATACATGAAAACGTATAAAATACGAAAATCGTGATCGTCCGAAAACTGTTATCTGCAATTGTATATTCATATTAAAGCTGAAAGAATAATCTTTGAAATCGTATGCAACAATTATTAATTACAGCTGTTATAAGAAAACCTTTTTAACTTCGAATTCGACGCTGATTGAGTAGTATTTTTTTTTAATCAATCTGAGGGTGGAAGCAGCGTCGAATGTTTTAGTAGTAAAATCAGTAGAAGTTTAAAAAGTGGAGTTAATCGCTTTAGCTTCTGAACGATTCAAATATTACTATATGCAATAACTATAATTATCAGTTCTTGTACACAATTGTAAAGATTATTCTTTCAGTTTTAATATGAAATACAAGTGTAAACTGATGTTGTGTCAGTGAACAGTTAATATCTCACAAACTATTTGTCGTAGAAGATTAAACTTTGACACAGATTGTTTTCTCGAGTGTAAAAATAAATGGTATGCATTTGAAACGAAACGGAGACTGCGTGGCAAATCTTGTACGATTTGACGTGGTGGCTCTATCAAGAATATTAACTCCACCGTGATTCGTTCCATTTCGCCACGATCGAAAGAAGTTTCAGGGTATGTGCACTCGTGTAAATGGTTCAGGGTATCGATATACGCGTCGTTCATCTGTACCAATGATAAATATATATAATATGTATAAATTTATATGTATATGTATACGTATGCGTACGTGTGCGTCCGCGTTGGCAATGGCGAAGGAATTAATATCTGTCCTTTGTTCCGGGGTGACGCCACTGCGAAGGACTCTAACCACTAACGAACTACGGCTAGGCTCGTCCTCGTATCGTCCACCCACCGAAAATTATAAAAATTATAAAAAGCCTATTTTTAATATTGATCGTTGTCGAGCGGAAAGGCTCGAGGCCGGCTTATTTCCTACGCAAGGAACAAACGTTTCTGAACTGGTTCGATTCGCTGGCTGGATTATACGACAGGGAGCTCAAAAAACTGACACCGATTTCTCTGGACCCCTTCCATCTCCTCCTCGTTCCCGAAATACTCTCCTCCGCGGAAAAGCCTCTCCTCTTCGAACCACCGTCTGGAAAACGCGCCCGGTGATCCTCCGGACCGATTGTACTAATAGTTCGTTCTCTTTTCTCGCGATATAAATATTTTCTTTGGTAGGACGCACCAGGATCGTCGATTGCACCAGCTGGAGGAGGTTCGTCGAGTTCCACGCGGCGAGAGAGATCGGAACGAGGCCTCGCGCGATATTCTCCTCACCCTTCGAACGAGTGTCTCGTTATTCTCAATTCGTCGACTCTTCTTTCGCTTCCTCTACGATCTAGCTGCTACGACGCGCTGAAACGTTCTACGTTCGTGGAGGTTGTAAACGGGATCGGCATTTTGTAAACCGCTCGAAAAGCTCGGTGATTCGATGTTTGCGTGACTGGAGATTAGCAGGATTCTTGTGAAATTTTTATCTTCGAGTTGTTGCACTGTTTAGATTTTTTCGATTCTTGGTTGGGGTAAGCAAGCCAGTAGATGGACGGTTTAGCTGGTTTCGACGTTTGTATTAAAGGGAGTCAGACATTGATTTTGACGAATATAAAACTTAATTATCTTTCCTTAATTTTGAATCCAGTTATCTGGAAAATTCTATTTTTCCACACAAAATGTACCTTTTCTCGGGAATTATGAGAGACATCCTTAAAAACTTTCTTTTGTTCGATTCCTCATTTTGTTTTACGTTTTTTAACACAGGAGTTTTTCGAAGTAGTACTTGTTTTTTTTTTTTTTTAAGTTTCTGAGGACCAAGCTATGAAAATTTGTCACAAATATAATTTAACAAATTTTTAAAAACCCTCTCGTTAAAGTATGCAGGGAAACAAGAGGAATCAAACAAAGAAACATTTTTTAAAGATATCTCTTATAGTTCCTGAGAAAATGAACATTCAATATTTAGAAATTCGCATGGGTGAGGATACAATGTCAGACTTCCCTTAAGGTTTCCCTTCAAAAAAAATTGTAGAGCAGTTGTATCAGCAGTAGATAGACAGTACTATGAAATATTTTATCGCATACAAAAATCACTTTTATTGAAAATGTTAGATTTCTAACACAACGAACGATCTCTCCATAAAATAAATTGTTTTTATAATTGCCCATTAATTTAAAATCTGTCTATTGGGTACTGTCCACTGGCGTGTTTACCCTAGTTTGAGAGTTTTCAATGCTCGCGGGAAATGTTTAACTGTGACGCACTGATTTTGGTGAAATCTGAGGTTTCTTAAAACTTCAAATTCCTAAATACAGCTTATACAGAGATAGTAGAGAAGTATTCGTATATCAAATCTTGTCGGAATAACATTTCTTTATCACAACTATAATATACAGTGCACCATTATTATAGCTAAACGCATGATCAAACTAATACAAAATTACAAACACAATAATGATTACAAATTGTTTAAAAAAAAATTCTAAAAGAACGTTGTTAGTTTCTAGACTAAACCTCCCTAATCATGCTTGAAGATTTATGAAAAAAATTATCACAGTGAGTAACAATTGCACTGCCTTCAATTTTTCTTCAAAATTCTGTTTATCTTTCATAATGTAACCACTGAGGAAATTTTATCTTCTCCCATTTTTTGTCCAACCATTTTAGTTTTTACTAATATAGTGAAATAAATTTTCAAACTTAAATTCTAAATAAAACTTTCACTATTTTAGCACAAATGAATAGAATAAACTGCCAAATTTTTTTACGTGATCTGGCATTCTGTTAAATTTGATTAGAGTCAATACATCACAATTATACAATTTTCTTGCCCACGGTTGTTGTACACTGGTGAAAATAAAAATTTCAGCGGAAGGACGACGATCACAGCGACGCGAGCACGGGCCAGCGACAGTGGCATAATTTAATACACTTTGGCACCTGTTCACTGCAGTTACTATCGGTCTGTCAGTCACGGTGACACGTGCCCACCTGCTTTCTCGAGAGATCGATATATCCCACGGGATGAAATTTCAATCGTTTGGCACTTGATACGAAACGGGGAACGTTACATCGTTCCGTCCGCGTCGCCGAGACCTTCGTCTTCCACGATTCCATGCGAATTCCATGTTAGTTCATCGAACGGCACTACAAATGACCTCGTGTAAAAACAGGTGGATCGACAAATCGCGATTCGCAGTCGACTTTCATGCGGAGCACCTTCGAACACGTGGAAATCGTTTTTGGATCTGACGGGACGATTATATCAGAATGATGTCTCAGATTTTATTGACATTCTTCGTGGATAAAAAATGTGAAGTACACACAGAAAAATCGCGATGGCTTTCATTGTTTTACGTATGAGAAGTTGAAATCTGGCATTAGATGACGTAAAAGCGACGCAGGTGATTTAATTAAAGTATGTGAATTGTGTACTCTTTAAATCCTGATTATTATAAATGGATGTAATTTTTCTTGAGCTTTTATTTGCGCTTCTTATATTATTCTTATTGCTGGGACAATTTTTAAGGAAAGAAACGTTTTCAAAATAGTTTCAGTGAAAAAGAAATGCTAGGAATTGAAATAAAGCTCTAAGAAAAATTAGACTCGTGTCTAGCAATGAGGATTTAAACTGTTGACCTTCGTTGTACATATAAGATGTGTGCTTTAATTGACTTAGTATAATTTTATTGTACCATCCAAGATCAGTGTGACGTGCCACGCGCGTCACACAGTGGGTACTCAATCTATCGAATGACGCGCTAAGTGCGTCACGTTGGTAACATTATTAGAGGTAAAGAAGACGCTTCCTGAGTCATCTAATTGAAGGTTCTCATCTTCTCGAAAACGAAAGCCTTCGCAAGAGAAAGTCAGCCTTGCTTATCCGCGCATAGCTCACACCATAATTAGAAGAACTTTCAACCGAATCTGAGGCACAGCTTCGATAGAATCTCCTCGCGAGAATCGTCGATTACGATCGGAGTTTACAACGGGGGGCTTTCAATTCCATCTCATCCGCTAAACGCACGCGAGTATCGACTAAATCTAACGCAGTCTCGAGAGAAAGGCGTTCGACGCGTCCCCACGGCGCGGTGCACCGTCTACAAAAGCTAGAGATTCGCTAGCCGGAAAACGCTCGTCGCGGAGGATTTTCCACGGAAAAATCTCGCGACGACTTTGACGACGAAGCGTCGACCGTCTTATGCTCCTCCTAAGCGCAAGATTCCATACGATTATCGCGCGCTCGCTGCGTGTACGTCGACGAAGGAGGATCCCTCCTTGCGATCCTTCGCGCTCCTCTTCCCCGGCGCGGCGGGCCCCTTTTCCCTCGCGTCCCTGGGCCCTCGGATCCTCGACGTCTAGCGGCGTTTACTGTTCACGTTCAACAGAGAATAACATCACTGGGGTCGTTGCCGCGAGACAACAGGAGAGGGAAGCTTGGCCGAACGCTCTTGCGGCATCAAGAAACCAAAATGCGAGGCAATTTGTGAAAACACGGGTCACGGGTGATACGCAAAAACTAGTCATGCTGTGTAAACTCGAGTGAGTGCGATTACCATTCACGGGGCAGCGATCGTTCGATCGTCGCCTCGGCTGTCCAGGATCCGTTTTCGTCTTTCAGCGGGACGCGCGTTAATTCACACACTACTGGTTAAATCAAAGTGAAACCTTCGGCGTTTCCTGGCAGGGTCAAAGAATCTTGTAGAAAACGGAATACAGGGATTTATATTTGTGTCGTTTATTTTTCTGGGAGCTGAGGAGACTGAGATTTACGGGATTCTTAGAGCCTGCCGGGCTCAGGCTCGCCTGGAACTCAGAAGTTGGCGTGCACACAACGATCTCGTATTAACGCACTTGCAGCTGGCTTTGTTTAAACATTTTTTAAACATCGATTTTTGGTAGGATTTAGTATGAAACACATAGAGATATAAAAATAGAGCGCGCAAGGTGGCAATGATAGAGGATTAGAAAGAAAACGCTGCATATAGGCCCTCCTGTCCTTGTTTATTAACATCTACATGTATAAACTAGCATATGAAAATAACACTGCAAATTCTCTTTTCAGTTTTCAAATTTTTAATTTATAATTTTAACTCTTAAAATCTCCAACTTCAAATCTTTAAATTTCTACTTTCAACTCTTAAATCTCCATTTTCAAATCTTAAAATTTTCAAATTCTCAAATTTCGAATTTTAGCTTTACTTAAAAATCTTTAAATCTGCAACTTGATATCTACGAACCTCTAATTTTCAGTGTAGAAATCTTTAAATCTGGAATTTCAAATTTTCAAATCCACCACTTTAATTTTTTCAGATCTCAAACTCGAAATCTTCAAATTTCCAAAATTTTATTGTGCAAATTTTTAAATCTGTAAATTAAAATACTGAAAAATCCAACCAGAAATTTTCATGTTTTTAGCTTAAAATCTTAAAATCTGAAATTTTAGTTACAAACATCTCTAAATCTGCAACTAGATATTTTCAAATCTCTAACTTTCATCCTAAAATTCTCTAAATCTGCAACTTGCAATTTCTAAATTTCTAAATTTAAAATCTTAAAAATTCTTCAAATTAACATTTTTAACTCTTCAAATTTTCAACTTTACAGCTTCGAATCTTTAACTTTAAATCTTCAACGATAAACATTGTATAGTATAGTAATTTTAGTAATTCTTGAGTAATGTTCATCAAATTATTCCTACTACGTATAACTTTTATTTTCGATAAACATAATGAAACAGACTTCTTCTTTTGAAGTCTTATAATGTTGCGCCAAGGGCCTCCAAAAGTTTCGATACGACCCTGAGAACAACACCAAAAAATTGCAAAGAGCACCTCTTTTCCGTTTCCCAGAAATAAACGATTAAAATTGTAAAAGTTTCTAATTCCAAAATTCTTCAAGATATTCTCCAAGAATTTCCATATTTTTAATAATTTATTTTTCGAAAGCTAGAAAGAAATGCGACTTGCAATTTTCTAAAATTATTTTATTTACCCTCTTCTAGAATTAAAAAAATGGTTTACCTATAGTCAAATGAATTGTTAGTATTGAAAAAGTATAAGACGAAATCTGTTCATCAATCGAACTCTGCCGTTATGTTTCTCACAGGGACCAAACAGTCAAAGGATTAAAAATTCATTGCGAAATATCATTATTCTCTTCTATTGCTATTATTGTTTATTTGATAGCAGCTGCGAATGCGTGAATTTGTACTTAAAATAAAAAAAAAAGATACCGAGTACAAAATAACTAAATACACGTGACAAGGAGACTTGTGCAAATTTGGCGAACGTCCGTCAAACAACGTTTTTATCATCGCAACGTAACATCGAGATACAAAGTCGTGCTGTTGAAAGACACACATACGCATACTTCATACAATCGTAAGAAAAAGAACAAACTGTACAAACGTGGAAGCGGGAGGGATAACAAATACACTGAGACACACCATGCGAAAACTGAAACGCGTTCGACGCCAAAGGCGCAATAAAAAGAGACGCAAACAGGAAATTAATGATGACGAATAATTTGAGTACGCAGTGTGGATGAAATTAAAAAACGTGTCAAACCTAAGGTAATGCAGAAAAAAAATATATGATGAAGGAAGGCAGAAACGAGCTCCAGTTCAGTCTCGGTCAATGGGATGCTCGAGAGTGGAGGGAGGATGAATGGGGTAAACGGTAAAAGAAGGAGGTTTCTATGAAAATGTACTCACCACAAATCGATTGACCTTAACCTTCGACGCACGGGGACATTCGTTCTGTTGCGAGCCGAGGGACTCGAAGCGGGCTCGAAGACTGCTCGCGGACTCTATGCTTAGTTGCTGATCGCCGGTGTTCTGGGCCATTTCCATCTCGGCGATGTGCTGGCTGCTGCTCGTTATCGTTTTGCCGTCTGTTTCCTCCCAGTGCTCGAACTTCGCGCATAAAGTCTTCGCGCGCGCTGCCTTCTGTGCTTGCTTTAAGAATTCGTCTTCGACCTGAAAGGTACACTTTTTCTTAGTCTTCTTCGGTACGCGTTAACATCAGTATTTGATGAATGATTGGATATTAGAAGGTCTATTTGGAGTGAGAAATGATTAGGATTATTTAGGAGTAAAAGTTAGTCCGAAGTTCGGACTGCAAATTACATTATTTTGTTTTTGGGCCCTGGGGCAGAGCTAAAAGATTAAATTCTTTGAAACCCTTGTGAAATTAATGTTGTGTCTTCTCTTAACTTCGCCTACATAACTGATCCCTTTGGGTTTTTTATTTCGCATTAATCTTCTTCCCCTAACCTTTTCTACTTTTTAATCCTTTCTCTTCTGTACTTAGTTCCCTGTGCCTTAGACCTTAATTTATTTTCTTTGATCTTTTATTTTAGACTAGCTGATTCCCGTAACTTCGTCTGCGAGGTTTCGCATGCGCACCGCGTTGCTTGCCCCTCTCCACAGTAGCAAGAGAACATGCGTAGTTAGGCCGTTGCGGCCGCCAAGGCCATCGTTGTCGTTTACGTACAAAAACTTTAATAACTCGACATTAAATAGGAATATCGAAATAATTTTTTTTCGATATTAAGACCAAGAGTCTAAGGAATAAAAATAAAAAAGTTTGATGAAAATCTATGCAGTAGTTTTTGCGTGATGCGCGCACATCGACGAACCTAGCTATCATTTTATTTATATAGATTCCTAAAGTTGAAGTTAGCTACGGAGGATTCCGAAGGCTACTAAATCTTCTTGTGCTTATGAGTAGGAAGATCTCTAAACATTATAAGAGGCATGTATCGTACATTCGGATTAATGCGTTCTTCTTTGCTACTAGCGTGGGTGGTCTCTTCCTTAAGAAGCATGAGAGGAGATTCGTAGCTGACTGTTTTCATAATTCCGTATCCCAAGTCTCTTCTTCCCTCCTTCTAAGGAAATCTACTTGTTAATTCCCATTCCCTAGTCCTTGCTTCCTAATTCCAACTTCCTTCTACTCTCTACTGTAAACATTACTTCTGTAAACATTACTGTGGTCAAGTCAGAAGATGTTCTGGGAAGTTCCTATGATTGTCATAAGAACTTCGCTTACATCGCTTAACTATATACCTTGCAACTTGCAATATGCCTCAAGTTTCCACCTCTAAAAGCTTCTACACACATTGGGGTATACATATGTATTGTGGCGTAGAATAACTTTGGAAGAGATGAAGTAGCGGGGAAGATGGACCAGTTAAACATTTTTGAAATAGCTTTTTATACTTCGGTGTCTGCTACTAAATTTTTTTCTTATTTTTTCACGTATAATCAAATATCGGCCAGCTGTAAAACGATTTCCCTCTCGCCATCTATGAATACTCGACGTCAAAGTGTTAATAAACACCTGCGCTCTACCATGTCAAGAACAATAAGACGTCTTAATCAACGGAAACACACCTTATCCGAAGCCCGCACATAGTTGGGGTCCTTCTCCTCGCCACTGTCCTCGGCCTCGGACTCCTCGCCTTCTTCCTCCTCGGCGTCCTCAGAATCCGACGCAGTCTGCTTCGCGTATTTGTCCTCTGGAGGCGGCGTAAAGCATTTCAAGGGTTTGGGACCGTTCGGCAGCTCCTTCTTGGTCGCGTTCTCCTCCATTTGCCTGAAGATGGACAGCATCTTCCTGGCGGTGTCCGTGCGCACCACTTCGTTCACTCTGTCCTCGGCTCTGACCACGTCCGGGTCGCGGTAGATCTCGCGTTCAGGGGAGTCCATCTGCCAAAACGAATCGCGAACGAGCATTAGATGACCTGGTCGATTCGTACCAAGCTCGCCGTGTCGTTTAAGCGCGGCGGGCAGGCGGGCGGGAGAGGGAGAGAGAGAGAGAGAGAGGACGAGAGAACAAAGGTGCTCTTTTCCACGAATCGCGGCTCCTCGTCCGACAATGAGTCAGCTTGAGCGGTTTGACGCGCGTCGCGTCTTCGTACCTGAGGGGCAGGTAACAGCCGAGCCAAAACCCGATACCAGACACGCACGTCCGCCTCTTTCTGCGACGCCTGACGATTTCAGGAATGCGATTCTGCGATATCGTGGCGCCTGAGTGAGATATAAAGGAGAGGGGAAAAAATTGTAGTAACAAGACTTCACGGTTTTTACGAAACAGGGAAAAGGGTTAGACGAATTTCGGAGCTGTTAAGGGTTTAAGGAACTCGTTTGACTTGTATCCAGTTTCGAGTTACAGTCACCGGCTGCTGAAATTCCGAAATGACTCAGGGTCGACCAACTGGACGCCCCACAGTGGGACGAATGGCTAATCTAGATGGAAAAAACGAACATCAAGAAACCGATATATCATCCATTTATTTTCTTTTTTTAATGTTTATTGACACCAATAACGGACATAATCATCAATTTAGTAACCATACAAGCGTAGAAATCAGTATGTAAAAACTCTGAACTTCGTCGCGATGAAATCGTACATTTATTTCTATTATGAAGGAGATTATACATATAAGAGCTATAAGTAACTTTCTTTAAACTTCTGTGCATCATTCTGAGTATATTAGCATAAGTAAATGTTTACATACTAATATATAGATTTTTTTTGAATACTGCCTTTTACAATAATTTTTGGAGCTTTTTCTAAATATAATTTTTTATGCCCCTGAGTTCATTTTAACAGCGAAGAACTAAAAAGTTCCAAAGTGTCCCACCTTGACATTTTTACAATACTAAGCTTGGACTATATGGAACAAGTTTTAGTAAAAACTAAATGCCAATACCTCCCATTCTGCTTGTCGTATTTTTAAAAATTTTTTTGTAAGACGTTCGAGACGCGTTACCACCATGAAACAAATACGCGAAGTGGATACACGCGTCTCGAATGTCTTACAAAAACTAAAAAAAAGTACGGGCAGCAGAGTGGCAGATATTGGCAGTTAGTTTTTACTAAAGTTAAAATGAACTCAGCAGCATAAAAAATTACATTTAGAAACAGCTCCAAAAATTATTGTAAAAGGAAGTATTAAAAAAAATTTATACATATATTGGTTACTTATGCTAATATACTCAGAATAATGAAAAGAAGTTTAAAGAAAATTACTAATTGCTCTTTATAATGGAAATAAATGTACAGGGTGTTTCAAAATTATATGTCGCGAGAATTGTAGCATGATTCTGCACCTTTGGATTGGTGGAGATTTGTTTGAAAAACTTGAAGCAAAATTGACCTTGACCTCGCATTTCAAGGTCAAAATTTGTTTTTATATGGGTGAATCTGGGAATTTCCCAATGGAAAAAGTAAAAATAGGAATTTCAAGGTTAAATTTGTTTACCCACGATTCCATTGAGACTTTTATTCCTCTTGACGAGTATTATACGACAAAAATTTGACCTTGAAATTCAAGTTTAAAGTCAACTTGGCGGCAAGTTTTTCAAACAAATCTCCACCGATCCAAATGCACATGAATCATGCTAAGTGGTCGCGACGTATAATTTTGAAACACTCTGTACGATTTCATCGTGATAAAATTCAGAGTTTTTATATGTATTAATTTCTACGCTTAAAGTGATTATTATATATGTTATTGATCTCAGTAAACATTCCGAAAGAAAAATAAATAGAAGATACATCGGTTTCTTGATATTACTTTTTTTCATCTAGATTAGGCATTCGTCCCACTGTTTGCCCGGATCTAGATCCATTCTATCAAGATAAAACTTCGGATCTCGATCGACTTTCAGCAACACGATTCTGCTATGTAACAAGATTCAAGATGATCAGGATTCAGCGCAAATAGATCTAGAAACGCGAACGCGCGTGTTTCACTTCGAGGGATCACAGATTTATAGGTCCGCGTCGAGAGAAAGCTAATTAGTTCGAGTTGCCCACGCGAATCTTTATTAATGACGTTTCCCCGCGTTTTTATTAGGAAAGAGACGGACTCCAGAAGCATCTCGGCTTTCGTTCGCCGCGTCTCGGAGGGGAGCAGAATCGCCGTGCACACTGGTCTGGCTGGATTCGGAGGGAAAAATATTTGGTCGTCGAGACCCTTTCTATGGGTTCCCCGTGTTCCTCGAGGCGGGGGAACCCGTCCCGAAAGAAAGAAGGCTTATCTTCTCGGAATCGATCGACAGCTTTCGTCGAGAGGACAACCGTTTTGCATATGCATTCGAGGCGGCGAGTGTATCGACGTCTTTTTACCGTTAACTCTGGAACTGCGATTTCGAGAAAGCGGAAAGCGGGTAATTTTCTACGCTGATTGGACATTTTCCCGATATTTCACCGAACAGTGGTAACTCGATTATAGTGTTTCGATCGAAACGAGGGACGTGCTGCCGAGGTCAAGTCATGTGCTATCAGCTCTCTTTTCTCTTGTCTAAATAGGCTGCGGATGTTTATGCAAATTAATATTTGTAAGGGCCTAGAAAAGAAAAATCAACTGAAATAAAAATATTTGTTATCTTTTAAATATTACAAAATCTATTTTATTTTCGATATTTCATGTATTTTTGCATCTATGTACATCGTTATGAATTTTAACAAATTTAAAATTGTCATAAATGCATAAATATCCGCAGTCTACTAATAAGACACGAATGAGCGTGCACGAAAGCAAAATCCGATGGACTTAAATTATTGTAACATTAGGGCGAACTTTTAAAGAGAGAATACTGTAGTACAGTGGTTCTCAACCTTTTCCTCACCGTACCATCGAACCAATGTATGTTCAAGTTACGTACTATATTGTATATTTTTGATCAGGAAATGTTCCGCAAGTACAAAGAAGGTAATCTCTCAAGCTTTGGACTATGGGTAAAAAATAAGTAGAAATAAAAAGGATTCAGATTTGAGTAATTTCATATATTAATGAAAAATACAAGCTATTTTTTACTCATTGTCAGAAATGTTAAAAGACACTGTCAAGTAAAATCTTTATAGTTAACAGACAGACTTTTTGTTCATTCTCCTAACTCTGTTGCGTATATGTATCATTTTTAAACATACACCATCTGTGGTACGCGTACCATAGAGTGAGAATCACTGTTGTAATATTTAGTGAGGGCTGTTTAATACACCCATTATAATTTCTAGATTATTATAAATTTGAGGCAGTGAGATGAAAACACAAAATAAAAAAAGCAGAGTAATTTTATTAAATTTATTTCAATTATTTGGAATGCAAATAAGGAATTTATTATTTAGTTGTTTAACTCTACTACGTTTTTCTTAAAAATCCGATTTATTAGAATTTTAAGGGTCAACAAATCAACACATCATTATAAATATGGACAGTAATCATTATAAATATGGAGCATTATGAAACAATAAAAAATAATATTAACACTAACTTTCTAATATTTTTTTTCTAAATTAGTTATTTAAATTTATTTAAAGAAATAAAATGCGTGTTTGGGTCAAAAAAGATCCGAAGACTGTAGCAGGGTTAAGGAGTTAAACTAAAATTTTCAATTTTAGATTTATTTTAGAAAATTAGAAATTCTGAGAAGTTCTGTCTCAACTACTGATTTAGGATGTCAATAATAAATAATGAGATTCATACAGCAATAGTAAATTTTCTAATTTATATATCTAAGGCTTTGAGTTAAAATTTTTTTATTTAAGCAAACAGTTCTCTAGCAGTAGAATTATCAAAGTTATTAAAATGATCTTCCATAATTATTTCTTGAAAAGTATTTATTAATAGTATATTTTAAGTATTAAAATTTGTTTCATTATTTCTCTATAAAATAACACATATATTCCTGCTTTTGTGTAAGTTTTTTTTTAAAAAACATGATAAGTTACATGTAATAAATAATAAAATTTTTAATTAGAGTTAGTAGATCTTCGACACTAAAACAATCAGAATGGTGAAATTGATCTATCATGGTTATTTTAAAAGATACCTCCACAATTTCTTCATAAAACAATATAGTGTAGCACTTATTTATTTAAAATTAACAGTGACTAAAACTAACAAACTGACTAATAAATAAAACTAAATAAAAGCTTGTAAAAAATAAAGAAAGTATATATGTACTGACTGGACTGCAAATGCATTCATGACAATTCTAAATATACAAAAATCTACGAAAATCTTGACAGATGCTAAAATAATAATTAAAGCTAATATGAATAATTCAAATTAAAATGTTTAGAAAACAAAACACGTTGTCATCTTATTCAAGCTTCAAGTCCTTATTTATATGAATTAAACTTTAATTTTGCATAAAAATCTGCAGTCTAATAATAATTAATTCCCTGAAATTTCTATTCTCTGAAAAAATCTGTTACATTGAAACTCCAATAAAAATTCAAATCCCTCGGCCGTCCAATTTCAGTACCAATTCAAATCCTCTTTATCTCCATCAATCCTAGATCCCAAAAACCGATTTGAATCATCAAAATCTCTCTCAAACATTAAATCTGAATCATACCATACAGAAATATTAGATTGCTCCAACCGTTTCTTTCGTGACTTGTACGTAAAAATAAGATGAACATTTTTCTTTAAAGATAGCATTATGCGATTTCCAGATAGATGAAGGCAAATGAACATATAGAGTAAATAGATTATACATAATTCAGTAATGTGACATAAAACAAAATATTGTGTATATTTTACTAACTAACAAAACGAAAGAAACCTTTGGGACAATCTAATATTTCACAAAACACCCTCTTCTACAATCTACAACGTCCCCCATTTCCCCTGTCATGTAAAAAAACGGCGTTACTCACATTTTTCAAGCGGAATGTCCTAGACTCGCAAACGGACGCACTTTGCAACGAAAATTGCACTTTACAAGAAGAAAAAAGGAACCGAAAGGGGGACGCGGATTCGCAAGTAGGGAGCGTTACGTTTCTCAGGGCCCGGCAAAGTCCGAACTGGCAGGCGGCGTGTCGGCGGTTGCTATGCCGTTCACACGAGGAGGACGCACTGGCTCTTACTGTTCCCCCTGGTGAGTTACTGGCAGAGCCACGGTGGTGAGCCCGACTGCACAGCCTGCTCTCGCGAATGGAAGGATGTCGGAACACTAACGGTAAAAGTATGGCTGCTGACCACGCGAGGGGGTTCAAGGACAGCCCCGTGGAATCGGCTGGCATCGCGGCTACAGACGGAGCTTTCGCCAGCTTCCACCAGCTTCGACCGATTCCCTGTTCCTCCTCTTACCGAATTCATTATTAATCGACCGAAGGGATTAACAGAGTTCGTTGCTCTCGAGATTAACTCCATGATCAATCATCGAATAGAATATTTTTTACTTTTGTTAATGGTGTTGGGTTGAGGGAGATGCGGTTGGGTCTTGATTCTTGATTATATCGCGTGACCCAATTTTTATTACTCGGAATTTTCATTCGTTGATGCTTGGTGTAGTTTATTCTAAAAATTTGAAAGAGAAGATTTTTCGAATTGTAATAACTAGACTGCGGATGTTTACGCAAATTCAAATTTTTACAGTCACAGAAAAAGAACTGATTTTTTAATAAAAGCACTTCATATCTTCTAAACATTATAAAATGTATTTTACTTTTGATATTTCATATGTTTTTGCGTTTTTGCGTTTATGCACATTCTTACAGGTTTTTGCACAATGAAAATTGCTAAAAATGCATAAATATTCGCAGTCTAATAATAACTCCAGGATATTAATAGGCGAAAATCTTTTTATCAGAATGCTAGGATAATGGTCCCTATTGATAGTCTGTACATACAGTAGAACCTCGATTAACCGAATTGAGATTTACAAAATAAAATGATAACAATTAGTCGAACATTAATCGTCGTTCAAATTTTACTTGGAGTCTTACTGCACCTTTTCATCTAATGTATTAATTAATTGAAATCTGAGATAATTAAACATAGGGATAATTGTGATTTGAATAATCAAGGTTCTATTGTGCCTATTACTGTGCCTTTATATTTAAATAATGTTGTGAAAAAGAATATCTCTGGAAATAAAAGAAACACATTTTTTAAAATTAAATTAAGGTAGCAAACTTAATGAAAAAAAAGGTTTTTTATTTTTTACTTTTTAGGAGTATTCTTTTTTACTACTTATTTAAATGTAAGACACTGATAAGTTCAGGCTAATTCGTATATATACGAATATTAATTTGATACTGTGTGGCAAGAGTAGACACCAATACGTATTATATTAAAAATATACAAATGAATATTATACTTGAATATTTAATCCCAGTAAATTTCTTCCAAAAATCCTGACTGTATAATCATTTTTATTATCAAGACATTATTTTAAATAAAGACAGTGAATTTTTGCTATAATATCAAGGAGCAACAAGCATATAAATATTACTAATAACTGCTATTTTATACGAATAATTCGTTTTTCTCTTGAAAAATGATTAAAACACAATGAAAAATTAGGAATGAGTCAAAGGACTCAAAAATTGTAATAGGGTTAAAACGCCTACATATGTACATAATCCTCGGAAATAGTTATTACTCCAAAACAAAAATCAGCGAAATGTAATCTGATTACAATCTACAAATTATGATTACAGTGTAAATATTCATTCAAACATGAATCACTTTCTTTAATCGTTAATTTTCTCTGACTACAGTTTGAGTTTGCAATCGATACCGATTAACGATTTCAGAATATAATTCCGTATTGAATGAATAATTCATAAGTAAGTAATTCAGAATAACTCAAATTCATTTTCGTTTCTTTTTAAGACAGTAGAAAAACAGTAGAAAATAAAGGAACAGCAATAAAACGATATACAGGGTGAGTCTCGCAACATGATAATTTTGAATAACTAACAATAAGTTATTAGATATAAGTAAGTTATTTGCTGTATAAAAAAAAATAAATAAAACAATTTTTTTTAACTTTGCCTTTTGTTTGAAACATTCGATTATACATCAAATAACTGGTCGGTTATTCGAAGTGATCATGTTGCGAAACTCACCCTGCATATAATTCAATTTAAAAAAAATGTGAACTTGGATTAGTCTGGCTCTCAGAGGCAGAATTACACTGTAATCACTATTCATTGATTTGTTATCACTAGACTGCGGATTTTATGCATTTATAACAATTCCAAGTATTCTAAAAATCGTCGAGGTTGTTGACAAAAGCCAAAATCAACAAAATATCAAGAATATAGATCAAGTTACAATATTTAAACAACAAGACATGCTATTATTCAAGTTTCATTCCATTTTATGCGTCTCTAAACATTTCATGTTACATAAAATCCGCAGTCTAGTTATCACCTTACATTTTGCCCAACTCAGCTCCAAAACATTGAGATCATCAATGTATTAAATAAATATTTCAATCCATGCAATGAAGGAACTCTAAAAACACGCTGGGACTGTTTTATTAGTGGAAAACCAGACAAGAGTAATTAAAGTGAGTTAAAGGGAAAGAACTCGATTACAAGTTACACACTGCAATCGGATGCACTCGGAAAAAAATCGAACCTTGACTTGACCGTCGCGCGGAGGGGTAATACGGAACTGCTTCCGCTGTTTTTCCGGTTCCTTGTAGGACTCGAAAAATTTGAACTTGTTCGAAATGTCCGAGGTTTCGACTTGAACCTCCTCGGCGGTGTCCGAGCTGCGCACCACGTCGTCCGAAACTTGGCGTCCCATGAATGCCTTGTTCGGACAGGTTTTCAACGATTAACGATTCTCGACTATTCGGTCATGAAAATCGACAGACTTATCGCGTCGAGAAACACGCGATCGGAGATTTTTATTCCCCTATAGCGTTAAGAAAGAATATGAAAAGACCTGTACAAAATATTTTTAGACGCTACTAAAGAAATAAGAAACTCCAATTAATCTCATTCGAACCGAACATAATTATCAAAAAGTAGAATAAATTTTTCTTCGATTACGCTAATTCCACGCAAGGTCTCTCAACCATATAATGAGATTCCACATTCTGGAAAAATGTAGCGATTGGCTATAAACTTTGCGGCCTACTTTTTTCACATCCTTTCCACGGGCTTCGGGATCAGATAAAAAAGTGACGAACACTTACATCTCTCGCGCGTCGCGGCGCATCCGCGGGCGTCTTCGGGTTTACGGGTGTCACAGGTCGTCCAGTCTTCGCCGCCGAGGCGTCCAACTCCAGGAACATCGACCGCGACTTCCTGCTAATTCCTGCGTAACATCGAAGATCGATTAAGCCGAATGCAGCGAAGGCAACCGGCGCGGCTCTTGGAGTTCGAGAGACGAACAACGCCTATTTCGAGAACTCGAAGCGCCCCTAATGCCCGGCGAAGCGATTAATCTATCCGTAAGGCGAAGTTAGATGTTCCTTAGAGACAACCGAGGGATGAATAATGACCGCTCTCGAATCAGCTACAATGTCTACACGAGTGAACAGTTCGCGCGCGCATCTCGCAAACATTGTCGCGAATTCTACGATTGGTGGGACCGTTGTTGCTACTTCCTCGTGGCCGGCCACGTGGGCCAATTAGAGCTAACGGTCCTCTAAATATACGTTCGAGAAGTTTAACGCGCACCTGCCGCGATCACTTCCTCGTCGGCTTTCTCTGGCTTCGGTTTGCTGTCTGTCTCGTCGTCGGAAGCGGCGATGGGTTCGCCTCGCTCGAATCTCTCCTTGATGGATCGAGCGTGGGTCGCAGAATGCTGGATCTCTTCCGCTGCGTTGATTTTTGTCACTCGGTCGCTACCAGCGACCGCCTGCTGGTACATCTCCTTCATTTTACCCTGTTTGCCCTGCGACCAGGTGGTTTCCGGTTAGCCGAGGATCTTTCGAGCACTTTGAAGCGCGAGGTGTGGCGAATAGTTAAAGAATATCTTGGCTCTGCTGCATGCAGAAGCAGCGACAGTTTCTTGTTTGTTAGGGTTAGGGGAAACGTGTTTTGATTCATTGCGGGTGGAGTTAGTGAGGATACGTCTGTGTCGGAGCTTTGAGATATTTTTTGGTTGAATTTTTTAGGCGGAATGATTTTTTTTAAGAGACAATAAGTTAGAATTTTGGGGTTTTTCATTTTGGTTGATGAGATTTGATTCAGAATGTGAGTTCATTTATATTTTTGGGAAGGAAGAAAATCTATTAAAAATAAACTCTTCAGGGCTTATTTAATTATAAATTAAAAAAGCGTTTTGTAATTATGATTATTCCAGCAAAATCAAATCATATGATTTCTTTAGAGTTTCTTATATTTTCACTTTGAATATTTATGCATTTGTGGCGATTTTAAATTGTAAAATGCATAAAGATATGCATAGATGCAAAAATGCATGAAATATAATACGATGTATATCCGACGATTGTATGTACAATTTTTCAATGCTCTATGTAACTATCTATGAGTCTGTCTAACTTTTTCTATACTAATGGAATTGTATCGCGTTTAACAATAACAATAATAAAATGCTGAAACTGTGATTTTCTCTACTCAAAATATCTTTATCCACGAAGAAGCATCCTCAAAAAATTATTTTACAAAAAAAACCATAATTCAAAAAAATGTCTAGCCATGTCTGACCCCCATCTTAAGCTTCCTAGGATTAAATAGATATTACTAAAATTCCATCTTCCATCCTCCATCCATTAGGTCTAGACATCGAATTTGAATAATCCGGATGGACCAACGGTTGGATCCAACCCAAAGTATAATGGGGATAATTCCCATCAATCTAACAAGACACCGTTAACAATAACTCAAGAAGACGTCACTGTATATTCTAACGCATCGTGTTCCCTTTCATCGAAAAGAAAAAAAGAAAGGAAAATCGAAAGGATCGAGAAATTAGAATTGGAGCCGCGATGAATTTCACGAGGATCGCATGACGGAGAATGCTTGGCAACGGTTGAACGAGCTCGAAACTGAATGCAACTTTACCATGAACAGCCTCGAACGAATGCCGGCGATCTCCTCTTTCCTGGCCTCGCGCTGAACCTCGCGTCTTCCTTGCTGACTGGTCGTCTCCCAGCGATTCTTTATGTCGTCCATTTTTGTGAAGCTTATCGGCCGCTCGCGAGTCGCGCGTTTCGCCTTCACGATCTCGCTGTCGATCTCTGTAAAGCATAGGATGTAGATGAATGTTTAGGATGCTTGGCATAATCTTCACTCCTTCATTGTCATTTCATTTTTGTATGATAGAAATTGTGAGAGGTATCGATGTAATTCAAAGAAAATCTGAGATGTTAATTGAAATCTAGATTCGATAAAGAATTGCTTAAAATTATGGAGAGCAGGTAATCTTTAAAATTTTATGTTTACTTCTCTTATAGCGACTCAACCTTTTTGTTAATCTTTGTTAGCAATGAGAGTGAAGAGAATATTCAACAAAATTATAAGTATATTGCGGATTTTTATGCATTTATGATCATTTTAAATACATAAAAATTCGGGAAAAAATATGATCGAAGAAAATGAGAGACGCTGTTACTCAAGTTTTGATTCTTTTTGAATGCTTGGAAAGATTTTATTTTGCATAAAGATACGCAGTCTATTTATGACGATTCTAATTGTAACTATCTAAAAGTCTACAAAGTTGTTGATAGATACAAAAACATAAAAAAAAAAGAATAATATAATGCATATTACAGTAGTCTGAAAATGAAACATACTTGTATTATTTAAACTCCAATTCTTTATTTGTGTTTATGAAAATTTGATTTTACATAAAAATCTGCAGGCTAATTATTAGCATTCGAATGACCCTTACCCACATACGGGTCATGGGATAATGAACATCTTAACGTTATTCTCAGTGACAGAAAAATCCATACAAAGAAAATGCGAAGAAGTGTGAATTAAACCTAATTACATAGGTGAATACATTCTTCAATCTTACCATATAAAATATAAAATCCAATAACAAAACACCTCGATATTGCATTAAAATATTAACCTTTAAAAGTAGACTGTTTTTCCCGTGGATTCTTCTCCCAAATAAAGAGGAAGTATACAAAAGGCAACACGTAAAAGTATAATTACACGTCTTTCGGGAAAGTAGTTTAAACAACAGGAAGACAAAGGAGACTCAGGAGCACTCGAAACATAGACAGCGTTGAGTTTCAAATAAAATGAAGTGTATTTCTGCTCTCACCCTCTGTTTCCTCCACCTCCTCTTCCTCCTCGCTCTCGCTCGACTCTTCGTAAGGGATTCCATTCAGCGACTCATCCGCAACTCCGATATCCATGCCTTTGGCCTGGAATCTGAACAAAGAGAAACGCCTGAGTTCGCACATGTTCAGTTTGCTGGTTTCTAGCGCGGCGGGACTGAAAACTGCTGATTGGCTGAATAATTAACATAACTTCGTCTGTTGTGATCGCGAGAGAATTTCAGAGTTGATTCGTGCCTGCGCGACGCGGCTCAAAATAAAAATTACTGGGCTTGTTATCGCTTCGACGTGACAGAACGTGCTAGACAACTGATATTCATAGTTGATTGATATGGGAGAGAATATTTTAACGATAAGAATTGCTTTGTTTAGACTGAGTGTTAGATAATAGGTGGGTGAAAATTTTGAGAGTGATTTTAGAAGACAAAATGACATGAAAATCAAGGCTGACGAAATATTTTTTTCTTTCGGTATTAACACTTCCGCTAGTTTAGAAATAAAGATCAATTCTTTGAGAAATTGTGCTTCTATTTTATTAAAAATTAATTCGTTTTTAGATGATCATACATATTTTTTCTAAATGTTCCGCTTCTTTCAGAATTCAATAACAAAGATACTAGAAGAATTTTTCAAAATTTTTTTAAATGTTGATTTTACTGCCCTTTGAAATATACTGCTAACCTTTTTTGAAAAATTGATAAATTATAAGACTCATTTTAATCGGTTTGTTAGTTCAACCGTCATAATTTTTTGACAAAAGATTAACACCATATTTCAAAGGGCTGTAAAATCAACATTTTTTGAAATTTGGAAAAATCTTCCGAGTCTTTATATCCCTAAAAACTATAAGATATCTAAATTGTAACAAAATCCAACATGTTACCCCACAAAGTGTCAGAGTTCACATGGAGTGAACCTAGAATTATCTTTTTCATTCGTGTCTGTGATTTTAAGTATTGTGTTCTAATTCTATCCTTAAAAATGCAAAATATCAGGAACACATTTATTCAATATTACAAACATAGTAAGAAAAAACAAAATATTTTGTTTCTAATATCAAATACATATTTTGTTCATATTTGAAAAAAATGTTTATTTTGTAATACGAAATGAACTTGGAATGAATATTTCTCACATGTTCGAAAAAAATATTTTGTTTCCAGTATTAAATAATTATTCCTTGCAGATTCAGGAAACAATAGTTTTTTAAAATCTGAAATAAATATTACATGTCTACTTAAATATTAAAAAGAGATTGAATCCTTTTTTTAATATTGGATGAATATACTAATGGAATTTCAGATTCTATTAATGCCACAATCTTAAAAAGTTCTTAAAACTGAGAAACACAGTAATTGCATCATTAGCAGCGAAAGTGTTAAATTTTCTCCCACCTGTTGCCCAACTCCCAACCCTCAAGTACCAATAATTTCATCAATAACATTGAACCTCGCGCAATAAGTCCTTATTTCACGTTCCACTCCATTCCAAATTCTCATCTCCAACGCGACAAATTGGACACTCGACACACTCGACACGCACTGAACTCGATCGATTATAAGCCAACAACTTCTTGCCGCGGCCAGAACGAGGCAACGGCGACATCAACGCCGATCTCTCCCGTCTCCTGGAAAGAGACCTCTGCTTCGTTCCTCATTTCCCAGATCGCTCCCAGGAGTTAAAAGAAGCAATCGCGACGCGAGAATCGACGTTACCGAGAAAACCGTCCGGCGCGGCGGCACAGAGTCCTCGTTGTGCGCAGTTGAAACGAATCCATGTCATGAATGAAAACCGTATCTCGAGTTCAGTATGGTCGTGGTAGAAAGAAGGAACAGAAAGAAAAATGTACAGAGTTAGACGTAACGATTTTTCGGTGTAATTTCTCGGACAATAACTCACTTGGCGAGTTTGCTGAGGATGCTGGGAGACCTCTTCACCGCGATCTGCGACGGTGATCTCTCGATCTCGTTCGTTTCCCCGCCCGTCTTCTCGAACACTTGAAACCGGGACTTGACGTTCAGGCTCGACAATTCTTTGAGACCCAGGTCCGGTTTGTCGGAGGCTGCAATCAATGTTTCACAATATTCGGCATTCGTTCGACATTCTCGTGAATTAGGTTAGGACATCGAAAATCTATACGATCTGATACGGTCTGAGGTCGTTGACTTTGATTGGCCAGGGATGTTTACGGGTACGAGTCGATTCTTAGCATAGACATAATAACTATACATAGACTGCGCGTCAACCTTCGGCTGATAGCACAACGTTTGAAAGACGCGGGTTGCTTTCGAAGGATTTACTATCTCTTTTTAATGTTTAAAATTAACTTTTAAAGCCGGGAATCCACCAGAAAGCTAAGCTAAGCTATGCTATGCTATGCTATGCTATGTTTAAACAATACATTTTTATTAACTTAGCTTAGCTCTTGGTGGAAACGGATCCATAAAAATGTATTGAAGCTAATTTTTTTTAAACATAGCATAGCATAGCATAGCTTACCTTAGCTTTCAGGTGGATTCCCGGCTTAAATGATATACTGAAATCGTGGTATTACCAAAGAGTAGACGTAACAAGAGGCGACACTCTGACAAAGACGTTTAGAGAAAGACAAAATGACATAGCCATTTTAAATGTC
The DNA here is from genome assembly GCA_030770465.2 of Perdita meconis. Lineage (NCBI taxonomy): Eukaryota > Metazoa > Arthropoda > Insecta > Hymenoptera > Andrenidae > Perdita > Perdita meconis. The sequence goes on along the minus strand of JASKOS020000035.1, from coordinate 237,515 downwards.
CATTCGGTGTTTTGATCGGTAATTTCATTTTTAGCACAGTATAGGAATCACCAGTAGCGTCACTCCGAGTCGGTCCCATTGTTGTCGGCCTAAGCGGTCACGTAGTGCGCCGCCATTAATCTAATTGTTGAGCGGCAGTAATTTTGAATGGTGAAAAAGCAGACAACTATAAGAATTATTTTTATGTTGTGTAAAGTATCACACTTTTTTAGTAAAAGATTATAAAATTGTAAATATAATATTAAAGCCATACAATTATACAATAATTATTGCAAAATGAAATCTCATTTGAAGGTAATATATTTATGCAAATATGGAATGTGTAATAATAAAATAAAATATGCACCAAACTTCACAAAAACTTTGAAAATTCATATACTATACAGGGTGTAACAAAAATGTTGCAGTTCCTTCAAAGGGGTAATTCCTGAGTTAATTCATTGACCAATAGGAAAGCGAGTACAGCAGATTAATGATGGCTCGGACGATGACGGACCAATACTACTTCCAGCTAGACCCCGCGCTGAAATTCGTCCATTGTATTCGTGCTCTGATTGGTTGAGGGTTTTTATTAATAACTCGTTAACGAAACCGCACCTAACATTTTCGCTAAGGAAAAAGTGGTTTAAAATCACCTCAGGAATTACTCCTCTCAAAGAACTGCAACATTTTTTAAACACCCTGTATACTTAATTATCGATGACAAATATATTTGATATGTTTCCACCTCATGCGAATGAATTGTTTTTATTTTTAATCGTTTTTTTTAAATATCGTTTCTAGAGACCTCATACGGTGGACAATAGTATTACAATCATCATCTGATTGCTTTTGCCGCCATAACACGTCTTATGCGATTTTGACCGCGTGACGCTACTGGTTACTCCTGTACTATGTTTTTAGAAAGAGACGAAATGACACACAGTCAATTTAAAGGGGCGCTTGGAGTGTCGCCTCTTGTTACTCTTTGGTATTACAATTCATCTTCAATATAACATTTTAGGGAAACCTTGTAGAAATTAATCAGGGAGAGCATCATGAACTACTCATATGTGACGGTGATTATGAAAGTGGATATACAATGTCGTAAACAGAGTTTTTTTCTAGATAAACGTTATCAGATTATTCTATGCACGAAAATAAGAAAAAAATGTTGCAGGGAAGTCGACCAATAAGGCTTTATTTCAAAATCATAAAAAATTGAAAAATCTCCTAACCTTTCGCTTAAAGTGTCATCTGCTTACAAGAATACAAGTCTGATATCGCTGTAACACGCTGTTTGTGATGAATTCTATTAATTGTTGAGTCACTCTAATAATAGTAAACATTATACACAGGCGGATGAAAGGTAGGCGAGCGGCAATTCTCGCACAAAAAATACATGACTTGCACACCATTATCAAAATGAACATGAAACTGCCATGGATAAATATGAAATTGACATCTTCATGTTATTGCTAATTACACGGCTATTTGACTAACGTTCTTCCATAATATGGAAATATAAATAAAACAAGTCGAAATCTCAACGTTTTGGTTTACACCACATTCACAATCACCGGCACGTAATCCTGTGATAATGTTGTTAAATAATCAATACTGATAATTAGACAGCAGATTTTATTCATTTATGGTAATATTAAGTACTTCTTTATTTGTGCTTGTAAAGATTTTGTTTTGCATAAAGATCCGCTGTCTACTGATAATATTGTAACACTTAAGGGTTAAAAAAAAAGGATGGTAAGTCCGACCAAAGCTATCTCTAAAGCTACTCTTTCCAAAGTTGGGACGTCCACTTTCCCCAAAATACGCAACCTATATTTCTGTGTCTATGATTTCCAGCTTTTGAATCTCGCACGAATTCTGGCACCTTGTACCTGAAGTTGCGCGTGCGATTCTGAGCAGCTCAAGGGCCGCAAAGGGGGCAGGACTCGAGGTGTAACGCTGACTTTTTAATGAGCTTCCGCACGGTAATGGGGCTTGAAATGTTGAAGTTGTTGGTGTGTGGACTTAGGTGGAGGCGTTTAATAGGAGAGACAATATTTAAGATCGAAGCTTGAAGGGATCTCTATCTTTTTGTTGCGCTATGTGTGCAGTATTCTCTTGTTATAGGCTCGTTGCTGCAGTCACTGCATCTTGAAATTAATTGAGGCACAGGAGTTTTGTTTACATTCACTGAACTGGTATTTACATTCTTGATGAGGCTGAAGTAAGCTATTACCCAGAAGATGGACAGATTTTAGATTTATATTATTGTTTCTTCGTTTTATAGGGTTTTTTGTATGTGTAAAAATATTGCATAGTACTGCCCATTGGATAAACTAATTCTACTAGCTACAACTAATTTTTTCTTTAAATTTATGCATTTTTTGTGCAAAGTTTTTAAATTTTGTTTATAAAACGAATATTCCTAAGGAAAATTAATACCAATGTTGGAATGAGTTAAGACGTTCATTCACTGGGTTGTTTATTTTTTCCTTATAATTTCTACATCCACTGAATTTTATTACAGTATATTAGCGAAAAATCTACAAAATTATACAGGTATGTAATTCCACGACAAAATGCCATAAGGAAATTGTGAATTTTTACACAATTATGAGAAATGTTTTTAATGTTGTTTCCATGAAGCAGGAAATTGTTGAAATCATAAGTAAAAATAAGCCTAACAGCTGGGTAAAAAATTCGCAATAATAACTTTCCAAATGCTGGTGTTTTCAAATTTGTGGTCGGGTTTGTATATACTTATATCCTTAACATATCAATATTAAGTAAAATTGTATTAGAATTGAATTATTTCTTATATGTACAGTTTTTTTATATTCAAGAATTTCTATATTCTTCCACATTTTCTCTTTTACTTTTGCAAAGTAAAGCAAGTAAACAAAATGTCAATACGACAATTTTTTTCAAAGTTATTAGAATGTAATTGTGTGCTGTTTAAGGAAAATCAATTTCTTTAATCAACTTTCTCCTTATCAGAAATACAAATTCCATTTTCCAGATTTCAATCAACATAAAAATCAAAATTTCTGCTATATCTGTGCACACAATTCACAACCAAAATTACATTTCACTATCAGCTTAAACATTTCAAGCCCCATCTTCTTCGCAGAAGTTCGTAAAAAATTCCCGCGTCGCATCCCGCGCCCTTTGACCTTTCCCTTGAACGTATTCAAGCGACCCTGAATCGCCCCCCTTAACGACCCTGACCAGTCAAACCCCGGTGACCTCGACTTCAGGTGTAAATGACTGGTTCATGCAACGGATAACACTCCTCAGTTACCCTTAGACGTTACGGAATCCATATCATTAACTCAAAGGAATAGGTTGAGGAGCCACGCGCGAAACGGAGAAAAAAAAAGAAGAAAAAAGAGAGAGAGACACTTCGGACAGTCAGTAGGTATTAGAGGTTCCACTCTGCAAACGGTTAGAAAACGGTTAAAGGTCACTCTCGGACTCGTCCACGCTTCGCATCCGGTCTTTACCTCTGACCACGTCGGGCGGCAACTCTTTCGGCTCGTTCTCCCTAATGATCATCTCCGGCTTTCGTGGTCGCACTATGGAGTTCACAAGACGTCTCTTTGTCGCATTAACGATCTCTCTGCATTTGCGTGTGTAATTACAGGGGGGCTGAGGGCGGTGTAGCGGGGGAGAGAATTACGGGAATTATAGAAATTACGGTAAAAAGGGGAGCTGCTTCTCGGGGGAACGGGGCGTAGAATTATGCGAGCATTTACTTCATTCCTCCTTTTGATGCAATCGAATTCCCTCCGACGAGGGTGCGGCCTTCGACTTTGTGCGATAGCTTTGTGCCGGATCGAGGCGTTTTATTTTTAACCTGTTAACCGGGCTTCTTTTTTTCGAATCGAAAGAAAAATGTAAGTAGCCCTTTTTTTTTTTATACATATACAAGTTTGTACTTCGTATTTTATTTGATGGAAAATTGTGATCGGTATTTGATTTTATATTTTGTATTTTCTTATTGGAATTTGCCTATAAATTCTTATTTATATCCATATATCCATCCATTCTTAAAACATTATTTAATCCAAGCCAATCCAATTCAGTATTCAATCTTGAAATATTATTTGTGTACTAAGTGAAAAATTATTTTCCAATAACAAGATTAAAGCTAAAGTACACTGATCTATTGTCTGTAATAAGTTCTAATTAAAATAAACAAGTTTTTATTATTTTTGTTGCTACTAATAAGTAAACATTCCGAGTCGGGATATCAAGTAGAGATTGATAATGTTAGAAGTCTTAAACACTATCAAAATGATGTGTAAAATATTAGCTGCTAATGGCATTTGCAATACAAGAAAATAGGCTAAAAGAATTCTAGCTAATCGGCAAGATCAGAACCTCTGCGCCAGCCAATGCAACAAGATTTTAGACTAAAAAGTAGGAGATTCAAAGATTTTAACGCGTAAATTTAGAGATTTTCAGAGTTGAAATTGAAGATTTCAAGGTTTAAAGTTTGAGATTTGACTATTTTAAGTTTTATTAAGGATTTATCCTTAACAAAGTTAAGATTAGAAATTTAAGGATTTACAGTTGAAAATTTGAAGGTTTTAAGCTGGGAAATTTGGAGTTTTTAAGATTTTTTAGATTTGAAGGTTTCAAGAAGGAGATACGAAAATTTCAAGTGTAACAGTTAAAAAGTTAAGATTAAGGATTTAAAGATTTAAAGGTTTTTAAATTTCTTCTTCCAGATTTTCTATGCTTTTTCAAACGATAGAATTTTCTCAGACTGCTTTGTACTTCTAATTTTCAACAATTTCTAAAGACTTCAGATTTAGAGATTTTTTCAAGGGGTATAATAGTATTTAACATAGAATATTTTTAGTGTTAAGAGCCATTAGCAACTAATATTCTACAGATTAGTTTGACAGTGTTTAAGATTTCTCGACTTGAAATGTTTTTATTCGTCGTTTTAGTCTTTAACGATATCTATTCGTTATCTTTAACGAAATTATCGATAAATCGTTAAATATCAATAAATAATCTACCATATTTTTTGGCATAGAAACTCATCAAACAACAATATTTAAAAAAAAATTCTATACTGTATATTTTCTCAAAATAATAAAAAAATATATATTCCAATAATAATAATATTTATCTTCCTTCCAAATAAAATTTGCCTAATTCTGAGCAGTTTTTAATAAACAAAACAACAGAATAAAATCTCCTCAACCAACGAATTTCTCTCAACCATCCAGAATAAATTTCCCACGAACGAGTTTAATTTCCCCGGTTAACAGATCAAAGTCCTTCTTTCCTCTCGACTGCCAGCGTTAAAGTCTCCACAATCGCCTCTGTTCTTGGAGCCTCGCGCCTCCGCGGATGTTCGAGAAACGTTGTTCCGGTGAAATCGCGGATCCGCGTTCCGAATCGGGGTACGATATCGGCGCGGCGCTGCGCGACGTCAAAGCGGGCAAAGAGGCGCGCGGCTTAGAAGAGCGTAGGCTATTTCGGAGTGGAATTTCCGCGTGCGTATGCCGTCGCGAGAGCGTAGCTCGGCGCTCGCCGTGCGATCGACTTACCAGGCTGCTCGGACTCTTCAACCGGTTTCGGTTGGAAGAGCTCCTTGAAGTGTGGCTTACAGTAAAGCGTGCTCTCGTGGCTCTCGTAATTGTCGACGTTAAGCTGCTTGCTACACTGAACGCACCGGAAGCAATTCTTGTGCCAGACCAGACCCTCGGCCTTTGTCTGTTCCATTTGGAAGACGACCTTGCCGCAGCTACGGCAGTTCGGATTCGTGTCGCCATTCTGACCCACCTGCTGTTTAAATTCGATTATTCTTACGTGGTTCTTGCCGTGATCTTTTTTTCGAAGCGAAACGATTATTCTGTTCTTTAGAATGGTTATAGTGTCCCGCGAAACGTTGACTTTTCAGCTTGGGAAAGTCATGTGTTTGTGGGCTTACAGTAGAACTTCGATTATCCGACACTCAATTGAATCGTTCTTACAAGCAGACCCTACAATGTGTACTCCTTGGATTTTAATGAAATTTTAGTGAATGATTCTAGAGGATATATGATGACATTCTGTAGAATATTTTGCGCCAATGCGCATTTTTGATAAACAATTAAAATATGAAGTTTAAAAGGTTAAAATGATTGCTCTGCAATACTTCTATACTATTTTGAAGTTTTTTTTATAAAATTCTTTAATATATATTTATAAACAGCTCTAATACGCATAGAATAAAAGTGAAGGAATTGAAATTGCTCGAAACAAAACGTTAAAAAAAACAAACTTGGGACAAATCGGGATTCCAACTCTGGACCCTCGGCTTACGAGCCGAGTGCTTTTTCTATTGAGCTATTTTTTCTTTTTTTTAGCCTTTTAAATTTCATATTTTACTTGTTTATAAAAAATGCGCATTGGCGTAAAATATTCTACAGAATGTCATCATATATCCTCTAGAATTATTCACTAAAGTTTCATTAAAATCCAAGGAGTACATACTGTAGGGTCTCCTTGTTAGACTAAAATAAGCAATTTCACTTTTTGAGTTTTATTCAAATTTATTATCAGCGCATTGATTTGGTGTTCTTGATGTAGGAGGGTTTCGATTGATGTTTCATGTAATTCGAGAAAGAGCGGGCAAGGAGAAGATGCGCGGAGAGAGAAAGGAAACGAAAGTTCTACTGTACTGGATTGTTAAACTCTATTTTGTTGGATAAGAAGACCTTTTTTATTTAATTTGTAATTTTATTTTTCAGATTTGACCCATTTTGCCCACTTGTCCTACCATTTCTTTTGTAGGTTGCAGATGTATGAGTTAATAATTTTAATGAAATATAAACATGTAGGAATAAGTAATTATTAATTGTAAAATTTTAGAAGATACTGTGATGAATCAATAACTATCAAAGGATGCTTCTATTTTTCCTTTTTCATTACAGTAGAACTTTGGTTAACCAGCTTTAATTATTCTTTTTTTATTATCCTGGACTCCAATTATGCGACGCATCAGCGACAGAAGTACTCTAGATTTTCCAGTGAAACTTGAACTTCTAAGCTTTTGGGTGTAAGTTGTGTCCTCGAGGATACATTATTTCGACGTTTCGCTAGTATCCTGCCTGACTTTATTAGAGAGTTGATGTCACACTGACGCAGTATCAGTGCGATGCGAACGAAACTTCGGAATATTTTCTTCAGGACACGACTTACATCCGAAAGCTCTAAAAATGAAAGCAGTATGATATCGGGGCAGTAAAGACCTAAAATCTCTGATTGAACATTTAATTAATGATAATATATTGAAAATAAAAAATATCTGCATCCAGGAAACGCTTGAATTTTGATCTCAAGATTAAGTCGGAAAAACGAGGTTTTACTATACTTTTAATAATATAACAATGTCTGTTACAATACAGTGCAACTTTGATCAACCAGCTCCTAATTATTTCACATTTCTATTATTCTACGTTTCAATTATTTGATGTACTAACAATAAAACTACAATCAAATTTTGAGTAGAACTTGAACGTTGATTGAAAAAAAATTCTGTATGAAGGAAGTGCTTCAATTTTGACTCTAATATTAAACCGGTTACTCGCGGTTTCACTGCATTTATTGTCACTCTAGCTATTATAAGGCAAGAAAATAATCACAACCTGTAAAGTGGAGAAACGTTTTGCGGGACACTTTGTATACTTTTCTCTGCAAGAAACTAAGGCTGAGGGTGCTTCGAAATTGTCTAGTTGCCCTTACTAACTAGAGCTACTAATTTCACCAGGAACTAATATACCCAACAAGAATAAAACTGTCTACCAATTGCTATCTAAATCTAGTTAGGCTAAGTACTTAAAAAAAAACTAGTACAACAGATAAGTGTTTCACATATGTAATTGTCTGATTTCTTGTGTCAAAGTAAAGACGTGTAGACAGGAATAGTTAATCATGGTAATAGTATAATAAGTTGATAACAGATCTTCGACTTTGCTTTCAGTTCGTTCTTTAGTAACAGGTTAAATATGGAACGGAAGCGACAATCAGTTCTTGAGTATCATGGTACCTGGTACATGAATAGCTCTAATTATAATTAGGTAGTAGAAAAGTTAAGTAAAAAGTGCACGTATTAACGTAATCTTTGACAGGTCCTTCAGCCATGAGTTTTCTTTCGACATTTTCGAAATTTTTGGAGTTCATTATAATTGGGAGTGATTCAGTCTGGTTTTAACTCTATTGGATTGAATACGAAATTATAAAAACAGTATTATTTATTGATTCATGGATCGTTTATTGGATATTAGAAAAAGTTGTGTAAATGTTCAGAAACCACATTTATTAAGTCAAGATGTATAAAGTTTGGTAACTCAAAAATTTGTATTTGGTTCAAACTGTATAAATTTGAAGAAGACAATAAGAATATATTATCAGTTGAAATGTTACAATTAGATTTGGAAAAATTCTGGTCAATTTTAAACCACAAAACTGCATTTTAAATTCTAAAAAATTGCAAAGTAACAGCCATTAAAAGTGAAAGTAGGTTAAATGTAAAAAAATTACTGAAATCTTTTAATACACTTGAAATCATTTTGGCTAAATTTTAGGTTCTGAGAAACACTTTTAATTTTCAAGTAAAAAGCTAAATCTTGAAAAATCTAAATCTACTTGTCAATTATGTACAAACAGTGAAAGTATGCCGAAAGGAATCGCATCTGTTCTAAATGCAAAGAGATTGTTGAAGCAAATCTGTATCTGAGAGGCAGACCAATTCAAGTTTACTCTTTTGAAAATTGAATTGTAGGTATATATAACTTTGTTGCTCTTTTTTTATTGTCTATTGTTTTCCTACTCGCTTAAAAAATCCTAAAATGGACTTGAGTTAGTTTGGTTCTCAAGTACAGAAACATTGAATTCTTTTAAAATGATCATATGGAGCAAATATTGAATTCCTTTAAAATTAGTATCTATTTCTACTGCTATTATTTCAAGACGCAAATAATCCCGAGGATAACATGAAAATATCCTGCAGAGTTAAAGAGCAAAAGCAATTCCCTTCACCTTCACCTTTTTAGCACTAAACTCATCAACTCCCAACTCGCGCGATATCTTCCCGCGAGAACTTTCCGCCGGGAAAAACACGAAACGAAAAGCTATTTACAGGCTCTCCGCGGCTGAAGGGTCAAGAGTACGTCGAATGCTAAAGTATCTCGAGTAGCGCTTACGGCGTTCAGCTGTTGTTGCACTTTGCCCGCGTCGATCGAGCGCACATGCAGCACGGTCTTCTTGCTGAGAGCGTCGAATTTATTGAAGCTCGACTTCTGTAAACACAAACAGTGGAGGCGTCAAACGAGCCGGTGTGCTCCTGAAACTTGGGTCGCTTCGTTGTTCGACAGAAAACCCCGGCTGTGTTTTCGTGCCGCTTTCGTTCGGCATGTCAAGCTTGTTTCAGCGTGAGCATTTAAGCGTGTCTCGCTGCGTACGAAATGCAGAAAGTTACTCTAGATCGTGTATGTATGTGAGTGTGTGTCTTTTCTTTGCAACGAAGTGCTCACGATGAACGCGATTCCCGGTGGAAACAAAGTTCCACGCGGGAGGAATAAAGTGGAAGTCTCAATGGTCCCCAAACAGAGCAGAAGAGGAGAGGTGTGTTGCCTGGAATGTGTCCAATTGGTTCACTTGCTCGCGTGCTCGTGGATTCGGACGAACATTTTTGTTCGTTCTCGACTGCGGGATGCTTAGACGTTTTTCACATGATCGCTGCCAAAATAGTTTTTTTTAAGAAAGTTCATCGTGAACTGTATTTTAAGTAGAAATTGCCAAGGCTTGGACGAACGATTTTTTAAGATGAAATTTAATTTAAATTAAAGGCAAACGTAGGTAATGATTATTATTATAATAAGTTAGGTTTCTTTAAAAAATCATTGGTCTATATCTTGGCCTTTTGTAAAACCAATCATTTATTAGGTTCGCGTGATTCTTTTATAGTAATTGTGACTTATGACTAATTGTAACTCGAATGACTTTGGAATATTTGAATAATTTAAAAAATAAAAACGTTAAAGAATAATGAAGTCTGTTTGAGCAGCGAAGGTGTTAAAGACTCGAACCGTCTTCTACTTTCTGAAAAGTCAATTTTATAGAGTGAAAGCGTTAAAATTTGGAACTCACTGTGAAAAGCAGCGGGTCCGATCATAATTTCCTCGTTCCAAGAATAGAAAAAAGGAGTTGGAGGGAGTGGAGAAAAAAGTTTGCAGCAAAGGTATCGATTTAAAGAAAAGGAAGACCGATGTTAAAAAAAAGCAGCAGAGGCGAAGGGCGTGAAGTGGTCAGTAACGAAGGGAGGAGAGAAGAATAGGGAGAGATAGAAGCTCGGCGCGAACCCGACCACACCGTGGTTATTTCATGAAAGGCTTACCTCCAGCTCAGGCCGATCCGTGTCCTTACCCTCGGTGGTTAAGTTTGCCAAACTACAGTAGGAAGCCCTCTGTCCCGAGGAGGTCGATTTCGTAAATTTTCGGTTAAGGTTTCATGCACGACGAGGGAAGGCACCGAACAAAAAGAAAGAAACAGCACGCGCTGCGGGTTAGTGTTGCCAGTAAATGTTCCGAAGCGCTACCTTCGTTCTGAAGATGAACCATCCACCAGTTGGCTTTGGCGTTTCTTTCAAAAGCTTTCAAAACTTCTCGTCTCAAAGATTTTTCGATGGATAAGATACGATCAATCACGTAGACTCAGGGATCAACTTCAGTATTATTGGAAATAAGCGAAAGTCTTTGAAAATTAGAGTACAATTTCTATAAATGTAGAATTCTATAGAGTTTCTGTTTCTAAATAAATAACTTCTATATATATAAAATTTCCATAAATATGGAATTCCATAGATCTAAAATTCCTATAGATAGAGAACTATTAATCTATGAAAAACCCTTTTATTATTACATCGCGACTATAGCTTACAATATTATTACTATTTTTTTTTTTAATGGAGTGTATTTCTTTAGTGTAAAAAATGTTGAAAGAATGTAATAAGCAAAAGAAGGAAAGGAAAGAATTAACTAATGAATATAATATTTCTGTAAAGATTCCACTTTTCTAAAAATATGCATTTGTATAAACTTCTGCAGTCTAGTGATAAGTGACAATCATTACGTGCTGATTCTTCTGTTCATGGATACAAATGGGTCTCTGAATGTTTTCACTTTCCATTTCTAACATCTTCAAAGGAAATTCTTCAGAAATAAATGAACACGGAATTTTTAACACATAATCTACAGAATTCTTAACTATTAATCAGCTTCCTAACTCATCGGTCCAATTTCCATCCTTTTCAAAAAATCAACCACAAACGAAACGTTCGGATAACAGAGCAAAGCCAACCGCTGCATCGTCGCAAAGAAGAAGAAAGGAAGGACAAGAACAAGGAGGGAATCTTTCTGAAGACAGCTGGAATTGTTTCCCCTCGAATCGCCTTTCCTCCGTCACGATCCCGCCTCGTGCTTTCTCCGCCGCGATTCAAGTACGCGTCCAAAATTAGTACCAACTCGAGTCGTTCACCGGGATCGACGCGCGAAGCTTCGGAAATTCGACTAACGTCCGGAGGAAACGAAAGAAGCAGCGATTTCTCGCGCGGCACGAAAGAATCGGTCTGCACGGGGAAAAGAACCGAATCGGAGCCGAGGAGAGGATTTCACTACCGCTCGCCGAGGCGGCGCGATGCCAAAGAATTATGTCACTCCGCTCGAAATCCGTAACCGGATAACCGATAAACGACGGCTACGCGGCGAAAAACTCGCAAGACCTCGATTCTCGGCCGTCGCGGCTACAAAGTGGGGCAAATGAGCAGTAGGTTATTATCAAAGCCGGCCGGGACTCTCTTAAATGGAGAGACAGCATTCGTGGCGTGACGCCGTCAGTGAACGACTCAAGAGCAAAATGCGCGTTGAGAACGAGACCTACTCGACCGGATCGATCGCGTGTGCGGCTCGCCCCCGGACTCCCTTCGAACCGATTCGAACCAATCCTTCGTTATCGAGTCTTGTTTCCTCCCTTTATAACGTTTCGGTTTCGATTTCTTCGATTTCTGCGATCACCCTTTCACTGTGGAGGAAAATTCGCTGTGGGGGTGGGTCTAGTCCTTGTCTAATTTTTAATTTGGCTTCGGATATTCTTTGACCCGTTAGAATATTTTATTTCAACAACTATATTATTTTTAAGAAAATGTGAGAAATTGAGTGTTAATAGTTAAGTTTCTTATTCAAACAATTCATTATCTATATTCTAAAGACCGTCGCACAGCAAACAGCACAGCACACGAACGGCATAGGACCAACGTCGGCAAATTCACATTATTATGTAGTTTAACCCTTATGATACATTTTTTGGTGCAATTTTTTAACTATTAAAAATATGTTGCCTGAAATTTTTTCATGTGTTTTATTATTAATTTTGAGTGGTAAGGATAAGAAGAGAAACAAATCGACTAAGATCGATCGTACAAAAAACGACAATCCGTATAGTCTTGTTATTATATGGTTATATGTATATGATATTTTGTATTGAGGCAATTTTTAGGTAACATGTGGCATGCTGAATGGCGCATGCTACACGAAGTCTTTCAATCGCAGCAACAAGAAGCGATATGAAGCATGCGTAATCTTTTCTGATTTGACAGTCAATGGAGAGGTGCTTCATGTATCGTGCAACATGTCGCTTGCTACATGTCCTCTTGTGTTGCCTCAATGGAATCCAGGCTTCATGGCTCTGATATATCCAATGCCTTCTCTTTCTTTCATTATTTTCATCCTCATAAGGTACCAATACTAATGCTATCATAGCTAATTCCTCAGTTGTAAAATTTGATATTGCTGAGACGTTGCTGATGTATCGAAATACTGATACCGTATCGAAAGTGGTGTAAGGCAAGACGACGTCATGTTTTTCTAAGGACTTGAGTTTATGTGATAATTGACGTCTTAAAGAAAAAATTGTTATTTTTATTATAGAGAGTGGGTATCATAACTGAGGTATAAAAGGGAGAATTTTTATTTTTATCATAGGTAAAAGGTTATAAAGATGTTTTTCTTCAAAACAGGAATAGAATAAAATCAATAATAGAGCGCTGATATTAATTAAGTTCTATTTTTATCATAGGTAAGTTTAATTAGCACGCATTTACAAACTTGTAAGCGATAGCTATTAATTAAAGTTATCTTCCAATATTTATTACAGTTACAGTAATTCTATAATTCCAAAAGAAAATATTTTTAAATATACAAAATTTCACCAAGAGTCACGATGTTTTTCTTAAAAATGAGAATATAATAAAATTTAAGTTCAAACTTAAGAAAACATTGATATTAATGGAACGTTAAAGGCCAGTATCTTAAAAAATAAAAAAATGTGGCTCATGTCGTTTTGCCTTATAAACACCGATATACAGAGTGTTCGCGATAATGCAGACCAACGTTTTTCCAGCAAACAGTAAGTGGTTTTTAAAAAAAGGAAAGAGGAAAAAGTTATACTGTATATTACTAACAACATGATAGCATATATCATTTTTTCATATTTGTATTGTTTTTCGAGACACGGAGGCCTTCAGTTTTTTAAGTATATAGAATACTATATATTTTTGATGTCATATTAAGGTGTGTGTCAAGACAAATTTATTTATGTGTAACACTATGACTTTTAAAGTCCTATAAGGTCAAAAATTGAAAAGTAGACACTCTGATATTGAATGATATCATCTAATCATCTAATTCATATCAACAAGTAATATCTATAAACACCTTTCTACGAAATATTGGAAATGTATCTTCCATTCCTGATTTTTATATGATCTTGAATTGTTCACAATGTTATACCTTTGGTTGTAAAGAAAAACGACACAAGTCACATTTTCAAAAAATTGAGTTAGTGCCTGAACTTAAGTCTAGAAAACAGAATTTATATTACTATCACAGAAAAACTCTATGAAATGAATTTTTCTTTCGAAAACGAGGTTTTAATAAAATTCAAGACCATAGTACAGTATTGGTGATCAAAACTTTAAATGCGAATATCTCGAAAATGAAAACATGTGACATGCGGCGTTTTGCCTTATAACCACAGATATATGAATGAATTTGTCTTGACACGCATTTTCATATAACATACAAACAAATTAAAAATATTATAAATGTAAAAAAATGACCTATGCTATCTTGTTGTTAGTAAAATATATTACAACTCTTTCCTATCCATTTTTTTAGATACATACTGTTTACGAGAAAAACCGTGATCCATATTACCACAAACACCCTGTATGCATGAAGTCAGAGGAATAGTGTTGTTTAAAAAAATAATCGATAAAATAAATAAATGTAAATTGGACAAGGACTCATGACTCAGCCCAGACTATATCCTTTTTCGTATTTTTGTATTGAGTGCCGCAAAGGAAACTATAAAACCATAAATGTGTGGAAATTGTAATGGATTGCGTCTGAATTGGGTTGATTGGAAAACTTAGTTCAATCCCTTAATAAGAGTCGAATCTCTGATCAGTAAAAGTTATAGTAAGATACTACTTTAATTGGGTTTTGATATCTACAATCTCTGTTACTTCGAGTTTCAGTTATTTCAAGTATTAACGATATTAGTAGATGTAGTAAAATCCTAATTAAATTTGCTCCACGATCTAAGAATAGCTTGTCTAAAATTAAAAGATTATCCATCAAGAGTATTCCAATTTGAAATCGTGCTATTAAGTTAATTAGCTCTCTTGCTTCCCCAGCTTGTCTTCAGTTATTATCTTTATTTTCAGGTGTGAATCTAGATATTTGCTTTAATGAAGTTAATGCTGGGATTAGCAGAAAATGGAAAAGTATTCTGCTCAGTGCAAACAAAGGACCCAATTTCTAAATTTGAAACAAACCGTAAGCATTCCTCAGTAAAACTATATTTGCATTTGTACAATGAGTTGTTATCACTTAATATGCAAAAGTGTTTCCAAGTGTGTCGACAGGAAGTACTTGACTGAATAAAATCATTTATGCACATACCAAGTTCATTTTGTGCTCGAACTCGTTTAATTATTTTTATGTTTCCAATTTCAGATCCGAAATTCCATAAACACTCTCTCCAACATTCACAGTTTGTTTTCTATTACAATTCAGCTTATCTTTTCGTCGCATAAATCGTAAACCATAATTGACACATGAACGAATTTTCCAACCAACGCAGCGCAGTGAATAGTCCTCCACATTTTTAAGTACCATACCCCTATGTACTCTTTCCGTAAACAGGAAGTAATTTCTACGGCGACGACATATATACGTTATCCACACAGCGAAAGGGTTAAAAGCTTCGCAACGTTACTTTGCCCAGACCCACTCCAGCTGTCTCCGACGTTCCCCAACAGCTTGACGAAAGGTACTTACGAGGGCCTTGACCGACACCCCGGTGAAGACGAGTGCGTCTTTGGCGAACATCGAGTAACCCTTCTCGCATACTCGCAGATCACCCATCGACCTTGCTTTCTACGATCGTCGGGAGCGTCAACGGGAACTCAGATTAGCGGCGAGTTGCGGACAGATTCGCTGAGTGACGAGCTTTGCGCGATTCTCGTATCCAAGACCTTCCGATCTCTCGATTCTCCTTTTTCCCGAGGTACGATATTTACGAAAATTCGATGTTACGAAAACTGTTCTGAGATTCCAAATAGGGTAAAAGACCGATTCACTGTCACCTGCCAAATTACTGTCACCCTCAATTATTATAGGTATCGAAAATTAATGGAGGAATTTTAATGGCTTTTATTCTTTAGAAGCCATCGTACGTTTATTTTTGTTAGAATCATATTTCTTAAAGTCCTATTCCTTTAATTCATTTCCCTTAAATATGCATTTGCATAAACTTCCGCAGTCTACATATTATACATGTTTCTGTTGTATAATTTATATTAAGCAATATTTCATCCATCAACATAACGAAGTAATAATAATATTTTAGATAGCACAATTATGGGCGACAGTAATAGCTCTTAGAATATACATTTTTAGCTCATGAATTTATAAACAAAAGTAGTAGCGATTCTAAGAGTAACAAAACCTGTTTATCTTAAATTAGAGGTATTAAATACTATAAAAGAAATATAAAAAATTGTGTTTATGGTGAATACATACAAAAACTGTACTATAATATCAGAATAAATGTTTAAAGTGACAGTAATTAGGTGTTTTACCCTAAATACCAGCGATCAAAGCTGCTTGATTTAAGCGAGACCGAAGGTCCTATCCAAGCCGCAAAGCTCGTCCTCGTTATGCGATTAGTATGCTGTTACGATAATCAGGATGAATTATTTGTTGGTCGGTCTGTTAATTCTATCGCCACGCGTCGCAAAGCGAGCAAACGGAAGTTCCACGCAGCTCATGCAATAATAATCGTTAATAGGGCTGTCGCAGATGTGGGCACAGCGGATTGCTGACCGACGCGACGCGCTTTCAGTCGACTTCAATTGCGCACCAAGCACCGAGGCGACTCTGTCTCGGACGAATTGAGACGATTGAACGGACGTTCGAATCGATACGTCCAACGCGTCGACTCGGAAGTTTGAATGCATGTATGTTTTCGCGGCGAACTGGTTAACCCTCGGCATTGCGCATTCTGCGCTATGTTTCTCAAGTGACAGCAACGATCTTCGCTCGCTTCGTTTACATATTTGCGAAGCTGACGGAAAGTCTGTTATTTTATCTTCACCCCTTCGTGACGGCAATGTTAACTTTAATACGTAATAATTTTAAATCATTTGTAAGCATTATTACAATGTGTACTATTATCGTGTTCTTTTCTCTTCTGATAATCCTTAAGGTTAACGAAATTGCTTATATTATTTTTTGGTTTACTTTTTGGGATCAGATTCAATCGATTTGTCTGAATTAATGATTGAATTAATGACTGTTGCTTTAGTATGAAATATAGGAATATAAGATCTTTTTTTAAAATTAAATTTTCGTTTTAAATATGATTGCATTTTGTCTTTTGACATTCTGTTTTTTTAATTTTTATTTTTTTGTCAATTGTATTTTTTTCTGTAATTTCTACGTTATAGCAAAATTGTTCAAAAAATCTCTTTAAAATTTGTGAAATAAGATTTCAGTAGACTTTAAATTTTTATGCATCTATGCCAATTTTAAATATGCGAAATCTTATAAGAATTCATAGCTGCAAAAATATACAAAATATTAACCCTGCTACGTTCCTCTTGAAAATCCAAAATCGAACAATTTTTATTATTAACATGTTATTAACACTAAATTTCTCAAATTTATCTCCAAAATAAAACAATTATCAAAGGAAATACAGTTTCAATGGGTAAAAGGACCCAAAAACCGTAGCAGGGTTAAAAATAAAATAAATTTCACAAAGAATATTTAAAATATAAAATACGCTTCTATTTAAATTACAAATTGTTCTTCTATTTGTATGAAAATATGAATTTGTAATAAAATCCGTAGTCTAAGAATTAGTTTCTTATAAATAACACTGTATTTTATTTTATATTCTATAATCCCTAAAACTTTGTCACCTCTTTTTCATGACTTTCTTTTTGTTTCATATAAATCACAGCAAAATAGTTAAAAAAAAGATCCTGTATAAATGCACGAGAGGAAAATTCTTTCCAAGAAATATTTTGCAATACAGCAATTCAGAATAAAATAAATGATCTAAGTGAAAGTTAATTCTGTATTTGTTGAAATAAATAGTCGCACGAAGGGGTTAAGAAAATTTGTTTTTCACCGTATATCCCATACAGTTTTCCAAATTTTAATTAACCGACACCAAACAGACAAATCTATCAAAAAGGACAAAGTGAAGGTGGTTAAAAACGTTATTTCGGAAGCACGGAGAGGACAAACCAGTCGTGTTACTGGAACGTTGTTCGCGTTTTCCCTCGTGGGAAGTAACGAGCCGGAAGGAAAAACGAACGACATGACGTAAAGTATACAAACCTCCTCGACTTCCATCGGTCGACCCGTTTTCCCGTAAGCCGTCTGATTGCCGTCGCTCATGTTCGAGATGTCGCCGAAGCTACGACACTGTTAGTGACAACAAAATACACATACAAAAGTGTGTTTCAACAGCTGGGCGAGAGCGGTTTTCTCTTCAGCCCCGCGAACAAGCGTCTCGAGCGAGTTTATCGCAAAAAGTAACCGCTAATTTTGCGTCGGTTGAATCGCGGATATAAATCGTCACGATGGAAGATAAAAAAAAAAAAAAACAAAATAGAAAAAGAAAAGGAAGAAATCAATAATGGAAATCCTGCTTTACATACTTACCAACTGCTTGATCGACACGCCGGTCGCGATCTTTTCCTTGATAGATCGATCCTGCTCGTGGCGAGTCGCCTCCGATACATAACTCTGTGTCTGCATGCACAAAACATTGCGCGAAGCTAGTTAGATGCGAATGGGGGGCTCTGCGAGCTTCTATCGCTTCTTGACGATCGCGACGCTCGACGATCTTCCTGCCGGAGCTTTTTTGAACCGTCAAATTCTTTTTTTTGTTTTTTTTTTGTTTTTCTTAACCCTGCTACGGTCTTCGGTTTTTTTTATCCCGTGGTGTATTTTGGCTTTTTTAATAGCTGTTTTAATTTTGAGGACAATGTTAAAAAATTTATATTAATGTATGTATACATTATGCATTGACATTTAGAATGACTGTTGATTGTCTATATTTATAATAATGTGAAAGTAATAAAAGTTGTTCCAATTATGATTTTTAAGAGTGACGTAGCAGGGTAAAAGTTTGGGTGGATCTTAGGTCCTCTGTATGTATCATGACATTTTTTGGAATGTTTTGGAATATTTTCGAGGTAATTATTGATTTATTAGGAGATTTGATTTAGGGAGGATTTTAAAATACTTTTTAGCCCAAATTAGCAGTGTAAAAGATTGGAAAATTTTTTATAGGAATTTAATTACGTTTGGCATAAAATTTGGAACTTTTTGTCTGATATGAATATTCTATTTCTACTTATTGCAATTTTCAGGGCTTTATGAGGCATACACAATTATTAACTTTTTTAAGTAAGATTTTCCTTTTATAAAATGAATATAGGAAATTGTATAGTACAAAAATGGTAAATATTGCTTATTATTGGATAAATTAGATTAGATAAAATTTGTGAAAGCAGTTTTATACGTATTTAACAAATCGAATCAGTGACTGTAAATGAATTTTAATTATAAAATAATATTACTCTATTCTACTCAGTAATTTTTAGTTCTCCTTAGTTATTAAAAATTAAATAATTTTTCCCAACAAATAACTGAAACTTCTACATTTTTCAAACTACCACCCCGAGGATATTCTTTTTATTTAAATCTATAGTATTTCAATTTGTTGAACACTACGGATTCGAAGAAAAAATAAACTTTCACATATAATCAAAATTATACAAGGTCTTCCAGTGGGGCGAAATTTTTTATTTTTCTAGAAAACGAATTTATCAGAAAACTGCTGGTTTTTTTTACTACAAAATAAAGTTGAATATACATACAGCAATTATTTGCCAAATATAGTATCTAATAAATGAGTGAAATGAGTTTTTTGACGGATAATTATTTTTTCCTCAACATTATTTATAATATTTTCATATATAATTGTAACTCAATGCCTTTGATAGATTTGTAAATTATTTGTGCAGGTTTGCCTTTACATATGACTCTGAATTGAAGTTACATGTATGAGTTTTGACCTCATTTCGCTGGAGTTAAACATTTTCTAAATACACACATTATAATAAAATTGTACTATTTAAACACATGTGTTTAGTATATAAAACTTTATCATAAAAGTTATTAGTATTTGCTGATAAAAAATGTTTTTACTGCACTAGTCTGTTTAATAATTGAAAGTTGTAATACCATTACAAAATCTCGCTCTAATGAAAAATTCTCTACAATAACCCTGAATAAATATAAAAATCGCCCAAAGTTATTTTTAAAAGATTTTTTTTTAAATACCCACATCTATCAGTCTAGTAATCAAAAGCGATAATTCTACAAAAAATGCCTTCCTAATAGAAAATCATCTACCTTTCAGTAACCGTTTACCGCCGAAAAAATCAATTTACTATATCTGTGAATAAATATTGAAATCGCCCAAATTTATCGTTAAAAAATTTCTTTAAATATCACAAAAGCTAATTTAGTAATCAAAAGCAATAATGCCACAAGAAACTCCTGTATTTTGACTTTGGATTGTGATTAACAACGTGTTCGTCTTTGTGTCGCGTTTTTATCCTGAACACTAATAAAGAAATTCTCTAATTTTCGGTAACTTTCTACCTCCAGAAAAGACAATCTACAACAACCCTGAATAAATATCAAAATCGCTTATACATGCAGCTTAAAATTTCTTAAATACAGTAAAAGTATGTAAAATGAATAACACAATAATCGAGAACCATAATTCCACAAAAAAATTCCGTCCTAATGCATGATCCTCAAGTTTTTTACAAACTTTCCACCTGAAGAAAAAGTAAATCTACAATAATTCTAAAAAAAAAAAAGTCTAACGATCATAAAATCCTCGAAAAAAATTTCCCAATCACAACTCCTCCAAGAATCAAGCCTCTAAACAGACATATCACCGTAAATAGAAAAAGTACGTTCATAGTCGGTCGTCAGTGAAATGATCCGAGAGCGCGCAGCCGGCAGCGGAAGGGGAACAGAACGCTCGGAGGCACGCGTCAAATTTGCAAGCGGTTACAGGCGGAGGAAGACCGAATCGAATCCGATCACGGGCAATTTGCCTAGTCGCGGGCACGGAAGAAATTGCGAGCACTTTGCGCGTGGTCTCGCGCGGAAACGCGTTCCATCGCGATCAACGCGCGCCGACGCGTCGTCGTCGTCGTTGTCGTCGTCGTCGCGTCGCGGATCGCCCCCGCCTTCGTCGATCATTTGCTAGAAGCGTCGCAGAAGAGCTCGGCAACAGAACTTACCAGGGACTTGACGTTCACGTTCGAGAGATCGTCCTCGTTTGAGAGATCGATCGATTCCGGGTGGACCTGTCGGGAACCGGGGTGCATGCTCGGCTCTCGCAAGTTACAGTTCTAACAAAACAGAGAAACACGCGCACACTGTACATGCAAACCGATCACGTGTCTTGGGGCGGTGTCTGTGTCTATGTCTGTGTACAGCAAAAGTTAGGCGAAGGAGTTTGGATGTGACTTCTCTGACGCTTGACACTTTCCCTTTACTGAGAAATTCCTTCGGCCCCCAGGGTGGCAAAATTTTCACTCCAAAGGATTTACGGCCTGGAGACTTTCTATACTGACAGTGAGAGAAATTGTGTTCTAAATTTTACGTTTTGCACTAAAGTAATAGGATAGGTGCACGCAAACCGGCGAAATGTTTTGCGAGTCCAGGTTCAAATATTTTACAAATAAAAAATAACGCGAATCGCATTTTTTAGTACTGGGTCTTCCGTTAGGAGGTGTTATTTTAAATTATGAGAAAAAATGTTGTTTTTTTAGAATTACTGAAATATTTTTATTTAAATGCAAAACACAAAGTTTATCATTAATCATGGAATATAATATCTTACAAGTGACCACCCAGGTTCTTTTTACAGATGGCCATTCGTTTAAGGAAATTTTTTATAACGTTTTCTCTCAAATCTGACCCGATTTCGCGAATTACAACTCTGATATTGACTTTGAGTGCTTCAATCTTTGATAGAGCATTAGAATAGACCTTATCTTTGATGTAGCCTCAAAGAAAGAAGTCTAATCGTGTCAGGTCCCATGATCTGGGCGGCCAATTGAAGTCTCCATTTCGAGAAATTATTCGTCCAGGAAATTTCTTGCGCAATAACGCAATTGTTTCGCGACTTCTGACCAAAAGTCCAAGTGGATCTATCTTTTTGCTACGCACTGTATAACAAAGTGCACGGAGCTGTTGCTGCGGTAGCGATGTACGGTTCCTGGTGAAAAAGAAGTTAGCCACTCCTGCATAGAACATTATTTCTCTCACACTCAGTGTACGTCTGTCTACAGCAAAAGTTAGGCGGAGGACGAAGAAAATTCCTCCCCAACGACGTACAGCTCTGGAAATTTTCTAGCTAATGCCGCGACGAGGAATGCTCGAAAGGAAACGTCCGCGTCGGAAGAAGTCCTCCCTGAAAGGAGAGATTCGACGGACGGAAAAGGTCGACGTCGCGAACACTCGTGGCAAAAACCGTCGAGGAAAGGCAGAAGGTAGAGGTCCCGTTCGTCCCTGTCAGCGTCAATTAAAGTGAAAAGCCTGGAAACCGTTGTTAGAAATCGATGGCATGCAAATACGAATAAAGGACGGAGTTCCGGGTTTCGTCGTGCGACGATCGCTTCTCTACCGGTAGATGCTCCAACCGCTAATTAACACGATACATATAACGGGTTCGTGCACAACATACTTATACCCAGAGTGAGTCTCCTGCGAGGAGCAGGAATCTCGATCTCGATTCGATCCTGTTTCGCTCGGTATCTCCCGACGCGTCGATTTTCCCGTCCCTTTCCTGGACCAGTTTTACCTCCCACCCGCTTGGATCCGATCGCGGGAAAGCACGCCTCGTTCATACATATTTTGCCGCGAGAATCTCCTTTGGATCTTTCAAAACTTTGGGCTGACGCGCATTGGCTACTTAAGGGTGGTCTTTCACTATTCGGGATACACTTTTCACTATTTATTATTGACAGCTGGGTTAAGGCTAGAGTTTGAGGCGACTTTATTCTCGGTTGTGGGGATGTTGGCAAGCCGTGGATGTTGCGGTGCTCTTCTATGTTGAATTTATTATTTATACTGTATCTGAGTGAGAGAGATACAGGGAAATCGATAAAATGGATATAGAGGGTGTTCATAGCATAAAAGATTCAATTTTGTGAGTTTAGCTGATACATCACGGTGATAGAAAAATTGTTATATTCTCATGAAAGAGAATTCAAAGTAGAGAATTCTGAAAAAGTAAATTACTGTCTAATAGAAGTATTGGGAGGTTTGGTGTTAAAATAAATATTGTAAGATAAAATTTGGGGAAATGGTAGTTAATATGTATAGAAATGAATTCTTTCTCAGGAATTTCTTCACACAATTAATTTGGACCTAGAAATTAATTTGATCCTAGATAAAATAAAAAATGGTTTATCAGAAAAATTGCGTAAGATTATTGATAATAATGACAAATATTTCGATATTTCAACAATTCTATTTTGTTCTTAATAGAATTTTTATTGTATGTACTTAAATGTCGAAAAGAATTCATTTCTACATCTAATATTAAAATATAGAATGCTGAAGTTTCAGGGGAAATTCAACATGATTTTTGTTATATAAAAAAAGTTATCACATATTTCTTCTTCATTCCAGTGTCAGACTTGGAAAATTATGTGTGTACGCCTAGTAGAGATTTACACACACTGTTTACAGACATGTGTCCGCAGACAAAGTCTGTGGTTAGTCAAAGATTGTTCGTAGGCAATCCACAGATATTCTAAACTGTTCACAAGAATCTGCGGATCAGTTCTTACGTCATTTGTTAGAATCTGGATAAACGATATTGTATATAAATTAACGACGTAAGGACTAGTCCGCAGGCAGACAGACACTGTCTGCGAACAGTTTAGGATTTAGAACATCTGTGGATTGTCTGTAGACCATCCGAGGGCAGCTTCAGACATCTACAGACTTGTCTGCGGACATATCTGCAGACAGTGCCTTAAAGTTTGTACTAGGCTCTATACGCTATTAAAAATTGAAAACAATATCTCAATGAGTTGTAGAGATAACATTTCTGCCATCTTGGAAAATGTTGTTTCGAGAAAATCAGATTGAAAGTTTAAAGTGTATTTCTTTTGCTTAATTTTGAGTATTTACGATCACTAACCTATTCCGAAATTATACAGAGTGTCTTGCCTGATTTTGACATCTACATAGATCTGTTGAAATCGATCCCTAAAATATGAATTTTAGTTTTTGTTTATAATATTTTTTTCTTCGTTTTAAAGCTGATTTGTCTGAGGAAATAAAGCATTTTTCTTTCCAAACGTAAAAATTTCTCAATTTTTGGTTGAGTGAGTGGTTCAGTACTTGCATTAACTGTGTAATTCTAAGACAACTGTTTCCGTTTTATAATCAGACGACTGTAACGGGTATTATACGGTACACTATAATAAGAGTTGAATCGTCGAAGGGGTCAACAAAAATCTACATCAATTAATAAATAAAAAGAAAATGTCAACATACAATCATTTTTTCTATAACTTAAAACTGTGTATTTATATTCCGAAAGGTTTAAATTAATATTAAGGGGCGAGCATGGTTTAAGACGTTAAAAGTAAGCCAATATTCGAGAATTTTTTTACGAAACTGCTGGGTGGATTTTTCCAAAACTTTTAAAGCATTTTCTTTCATATTCTAAAAATACAAGTTAATTTTTTCGTTACAAAATAATCTGTAGAAATAGTTTTATATACCTAAACAAGTTGCGGGAAGGTCAAATTTGCGGGAATTCTGGAGCCTTTAATTCTTTCTTAAAACAGAAAAGAACAGGTATTTGCTATTTCTCATATAATCACATAGTCGATGAACCTAAAAAACTAAAAAAATACAAAATTGGTAAATTGATAGGACTTTAAAAGAAAAGTTATGATTTTGACTGAAAATTTTTGTACTATACTGTTTATGCCCAAGAAATTGTTTAATTTCATTATTTTATGACAATTGGAGGTTCATTCACAATGTAATCATACGAAGAATAAGAAAATCCTTGGTTTTTTTGTTTTAGAGAAGAATTAAAGGCGTCAGAATTCCCGCAAATTTGACAGGCCCGCGATACGGACTTGTTTGTGTACATCCGTTCCTGTGGACATGTTTTTAACAAAAAAAATTAGCTTTTATTGTTTAAACATGGAATAACACACCTTGCAAATTTCGAAATGATTCGCTTCGTAGGTTCGTAAAAAGAAAATCCGAAAAGATCAGTTTATTTTGCGAAGTCCTAAATCAGGCTCCCCCAAACTGTTTTACGATACAATTTCTAGTTACATTTTGTCGGAACTAGAACCTGGACACAGTTCTTGGACCGTGCACTAGACTTTACAGAGAATGAGAATACTCGCTAAAAGCTGCAGCCCAACATTTCTATCACCTTAATAAAAAAAACTACTCTCACAAAATCTAATCTCTCCCTTTAAAAATATTCCATAAATTGTCTCTTCTGTCAAATAATTTTTGCAAAGCAATTGCAATGACCTAAATGTTTCTGTTATGTTATCGATGCTATACTAGTTGCGGGTGAATAATGACCAATGTCATCCAACCAGGGAACGGTCGCCTAGCCTTGGAGACGATTTTTTAGTTATTGTAACAGAATAGCTGTCCAGAGGAAGTCGCCGATGCGCGCCTGGCCTTGAACACCGCGGTTGGTCCTGGATGCACTTACCACGGAAATGTTCTCCTTCTCGAGCTCGCTCTTCTTGCTTTTCTTGGTCTTCTTTGTGCGCGGCGTGAGGTTCGGCGAGGCATCGTTGCCAGCTACGCCCTCGATCTTCTTCTTCTTCGTCTTGGTGCCACCTTTGGTGCCCGAGTTGACCACGGACGTGGTCGTTGTTATCGTCTCCTCGCGACTCTCGCTCTGCATTAAAAAAAACAAAAAGGACAAACAATTAATTTCCGAGTTTCCGGAACGGTGCACATTTTCGATAAACTCCGACACAATTTTATTCAGTTACTTTGCTTGGAGTCTTGTCGACCCAGTGTCGATTTCTCCAATTTATAAACCGGAATTTGTTATGCGCGATTCCCATCAGTAAATAAATAAACGAAGCACGTGTGCAGCTTCCTCGAAGATGCTTCACGCATCCCGAGCATCGGGGCGAAAAGGACGACTTCGCTCGAAAGTCGAAAGACCCAAAGTGGCGTAATAACGTTAATAACTGTAATCCGGTGTCTCAAACTCGAACGGCCATTCGACCTCCTTTGACGCGCTTCTTCGCGAAACGACACGACACTTCGATCATTTTGCTTCTTTTAGAACGCCGAGATAAGCGGACTATCGGAAGACCATTTTTTTCCCATGTTTCTGCTAGATCAAGGCTGACCAACGACCTACTATTTTGCATACTAGAGTCGCCTTCTGAGAGGATATACTTGCACCAGTTTCTACCGGAAATGGGAAACAAGTTGGGCTGCTTTGTGTCGCGGGAACGAATCGATGCAGTGTTTAATGGCTTCCTTTCTATTGGAATATTGGAGGGAAGCTTTAAATCTATTGTTGGGAAGAAAAGTATGGAATGTGCAAAAAATGAGGACGTAGCTTTGAGAGTATAAATTATAGAGAGTATAAGCTTTGAGAGTTCTGAATTATTGATAGTTTTTTTCAAGCGTTTCCATGATAATTATTGTTTTATGTCTTTGGCGTTCCTCTTAAAAACCTTTGATGTGTAATAATTTTTATTGTGACTATGTAATTGTCAATATAGACAACTAATTGTTGAATGAATGTCAAGAAGCAAGAAACATAAATAATAATAATAATAATAGTTGAGGCGTTGAATGGAAAAAGAACATATAGACTAAAATACCATTTTCAGAGAATCAATTTCGGAATTTCCATTACAGTTTCCATTATTATTTAATGCAAAATAATGTAATTACTAGAATACAGAATTACAGATGTTACTTAATTCTAATAAATTATATAAAGTTCATCATCTTTTTTCAAAACTATTACATATGTTTTTCATCTGAAGAGTGTATTAAATAAATATCGAACAAGCTATGCAACAAAACAACTAATCTAGCTAATGTAAATATTAAGCTGCGTGTATACATCAGCCAACAGCTCCCGAGCATTATTTGCACACAATGTTTGCAAGCAGTTCGAAACTTTCTAATAATTCTTTTCAATACCTTCACACATGTTACGCAAACTATTTAAAAACCGTATGCGAACAGGTACAGGAACAGATACCTTCTACGAAATTCAGCTGTCTTACTGTTCGTGAACAGTTCGCGAACGCTGGTGAAGACGTACCTTTATAAACGTAATTTGCTCTTAATATATAAGTAATACATCTTTGGATCAATTTAAACGATTTAGGAAAAAGGGCACATAAGTATATATCTCAATTTTATTAAACTATCAAAGTTTCAATTCCCAGATGCTTTGAATCACCCCGTATGTGGTTCCGCGTGTCAATGATATTCCGCGCGTATTGTTTTTCGGATTCCATTGCGACAGTCGTCTTGAAACAATAAAAAAACACACAATAGCGTCTCCATTGGAAGCGCGCGGTGGCCATTAACCAAAGGGGTTAATCTTAGAGTCCCTCTTTCAATCGATAATATAGACACAAGCGAGGGTCGCGTTCAATGGGCGACTCTTAAGGAAGAGAGCGAGCGTCTTGCATACCTCTTTCACGCGTTAGGAGATATTAATGACCGGGTAGATATGAATCGTGCATTCAACCAATCGACGCGCTTAACGAGCGAATCGCGTTCTTCGAGAAGGGAGCCGCGTCTACGAGGGCACCGCAGACAACGAAATCGACTTTCCACCGAGCACTTGCCATCCACTATAAACCTAATCGCGAAAAGGGTCACCTACAACGTGCCTAAGCCCTCCCCCTTTTCCCTTACATGATTTCGTCATAAATGTTTGCCTTGGAAGAATAAAAGCCACTGAAAGGCGCTTCCCTTTTCCCTCTTTCTGACAGAATAAATGAACTCCCCAACGGTACAAAAATTCTGTAGAGACCCTTGAGCAAAGATAAGCGAACGACACTTTTACAAGTGCCTTAAATGCAGCGATTTTCTCACGGCGATTTTTATCGTGCTCGTTACGCCTAATGAATTTCCGTAACTGCTTCCCCGTCATTCTGATAACGAAACACTTGAGCCTCGCCGATCGCGGTAACAGGAATCCACGAGGAATATTAAAAAGAAAAAAAAAATAATGAAAAGATAGCCTGGTTCGAGTGCCGTGTCGTTACAGCCGGTGTATTCGTTCCTCCCGAGCGATTGTTAATTACGCCAGCAGCGAAAGTTGGAAGGCGAGCCGCGTAAAGCCACAGAATTCTTTGCGGTCCGACTAGCGACCCAGGGGATCCTCAGAGATTCGTTACGGGAATCACCGTGTGTTTATCGGTAACAGTCGACGATCTCGTCGTTATTGCATCTTGTTATTAGACGATAGAGAAATTTAATAACAAGCACGGATTCAGTTCGGGTCCCGGGATCAGTTATGGTAGTCGAACGCGGGCGGATAGACTTCTGCGTCCTTCGTCGAACGCGTTCGAGAGTGTTTCGAAAGTCACGCGATCGGGCATTTGCTCGGCAGTATCAACGCGTCTCGTGATTAATATCCCACGTTCATCTCGACTTTCTAATTCGTGACGATTCACTTTCAAAATTTTGGATCGGAGCAGTTCAAGTCACGCGAATGTTGCGCGAGTTGATCGTCTATGGAGGATTCTGTATCGAAATCCTTAAAAGAGAAAAGAACTCGATTGACGAAAATTTTAGGTGGCCGCGTTAGAAACTCTAAGAAATTTGTGGATTCTTCATTTCACAGGTTATCAAATAGCACAGCCAGATTTTATAGAAAATCCATGGAAAATGGTCTCACTAGCAGAAAAGTCCCAAACCCTATTAAACACACTCATAATTCACACGAAACCTTCGTTTTAATCTGCAGGATGAGCACTGCTCAGTATTCCACTGATAGAAAATTTTTTCTGCGAGGAACACTATAATTAGAAATCACTGTTTCAGCGTAGAAAAGTTGAACTCGAAACCAGGGTTCGATACAAAATCGAACGTATCACTTAGCTTCTCGATTTTCTCTTTCGAACATTAGAGCGAACGAAACTCAACGGAGCTAATTCGAAGAAGGAACTATGGTCGGCACGTACCGTGGAGAATTGTCGGTTTTATCGCGTGAACCACGTCGATGACCCTAACGGCGCACTTTCTCGCGCGTTGCGTTCGCTAACGATTTTGGAACTCGCTTCCGCGACACACGTCGCCGCTTCGAACCGTCACGAACACTGTGCTTCAGGTTCACTCGAAAATCACGATGTAGACGATTCTGTGACCGTGGTTGACGTTGACCACCCACGCGGTGCGGTAGTGAGCGTCTACCTTGATAATCAGGTCGATGAAAGCTAGGAGAAGAGATGCTGAGAACTGCGAGAAAGAAGAGAGAATAAGACAGAGGGAAAATGTAATTTAGGAAGGAGAACGTGATTTTGAAACAGTTAGAGAATAGTTTAGGACAGTGGTGTCAAACTCATGTATGAACACGGGCCACTAAATTCAGTTTAAGAAAATCCGCGGGCCGCAGACAGGAAGAAAAAAAAGTCTTTTATTTATAATGGAAAACAACTCATTTAAACTTTACATTTATTTTTCTTTAATAAATTTACAAGAATTAAAAAAATACATTAAAAGATACATTAATTTTGAAATTAAAAGACTCAATACTTTTTACTAGACACTTGGCATCTTTTTGCAGATACTATTTTATCGATATCGGGTGTAATTTTTTGGGATAAAGATATTTTTAACATAGATTTTAAGTGTTCATTTGTACGTTCGACGCTGCGCTCAGCCGACTCAGTCGCAGCAATTCGGACACAGACAGGAAAATGCCATAACAATGACAGAATTTGATTTTATAAATATACCAGTAAACTTAAAACGATGTCACTTACAATATACTTCTATAATTTCCAATGTTTTAAAAATATTATCTTAATTCAACTTTATTAAGGTAATAAAATTAATTTCAAGTTTTGGACCGCGGGCCGCACTTTAAGGTCTTGCGGGCCGCGTCTTTGACACCACTGGTTTAGGATGTTTCCTATGGCAGAATTTTCTTTGAACAAAAGGAAGAGTAGAAAAGAAAAAAGAAAATCTAAAAAGTGAAGGGAAAGGATTTGGGGAACGGGAATTTAATACTAAATGGTAAATTGCAACCGTGCACTTTTTTGGATGATTATAAATGTAGAAAGATAGTGGTTAGTATCTAGGAGTGTGTCCAAGAGAGACCGAGGTAAGTTGATACACTTTTTGACTTTCGATTTCTATAATTTTTGTTCCAGTTAATTCCTTAAGTACAAATATGCTAATATGTAATATGGTTCTTCCTCTGCATGTATTAGAAGTGAAAGTTTGAAAATGTATAATACTGTGGACACGAGGAAATATTAATTCGATCAAGTCAAAGAGTATCAATTTACTCTATTGTAGAGTAAGTTGATACGGTTCTGGGACGTGTTGATATTTTTTTTATATATTTATGAAGAATGTTAATAGACCTCTATATAAATGTTTTTATCAATAAACGTGTTTTTATTATTTAAGGTTTAGTGTTTAGAGCTGATTCATGTAAGGAGCTTTATATTTTCAAGTTCTACGTAAAGCAATAAAAAATGTCTTTTTATTAAAGTAAACAAAATTTGTTTATGTCAACTTATTCCTGTATCAATTTACCTAAGTTTTCTCTAGATATTTGTAAATAAACTTTTACTTTTTGTTGAGTACGAAGTTCGAGGAGATTCATGTCTTAAAATAATTATCACCATTCTTAAAGTTCTTTTCTCAAATTTCTAAACAAATACAAATTTTCAGCTCGATGATTTCTTACTGTCATTTGGATAAAAAAAATATAGTGTATTACCTAATCAGAGATTGACTTAAAATTTAGAATCATTGAATATAATAAGAAAAACAAGAAAGCCTCAAATCTCTGAAGAAATTGTTTGATGAAAAAAGTAGTATCGATATTCATTCTTTAAAAATTTAGTTAAATAAGAAATATTGTCTTGTTATTTAAATCTTGATAATTCATTTCAAGAGAGCTAAATTACAAACAAAGTAGAATAATAACTAGACTGCGGATTTGTATGCATTTATGACAACTTTAGATATGCAAAAATTTACAAGGCTACTGATACATGTCAAAATACACAATATATCAAAAATATAATATAAGTTACAATATTTAAAAAACAAGACACATTGTTATTTAACCTTTATTTTTTTATTTGTATCTGTGTAAAAATTTTCGCATAAAAAAACATAGTCTAGTAATAACCTAATACCCAATTACTTAATATTTTGTAACCCTATCTTCTGCAATTTTACAGTTTTATCTTCGTATGAAACTTCATAAACATCAAAAGATTACAAAAACAGGCTATAAAAGGTAGAAAACTTCCCCATTTA
The DNA here is from genome assembly GCA_030770465.2 of Perdita meconis. Taxonomy (NCBI): domain Eukaryota; kingdom Metazoa; phylum Arthropoda; class Insecta; order Hymenoptera; family Andrenidae; genus Perdita; species Perdita meconis. The sequence goes on along the minus strand of JASKOS020000035.1, from coordinate 206,298 downwards.
ATAAAACAAAGTCAACTGGCAAGTCAATATTTAAAAAACTTCCTCTTCACCATTCTGTTTCCATACAAAGTATAATGAAACCTCGATTATTTAACATAGTATTGTAGATTCTCATTCATTGTTGCTTACTATTATAAAAAAAATTTAATTATTTAATATACCATTTATAAAGAATCTTCTAAGACATTGAAGTATTACTTAATGATGGTATACTATCTACTATTATAAACATTAACATTAGTATCTTCTATTATAAACATTAACATTAGTATCTTCTATTATAAACATTAACTCTATTCATTGAAATTTAAGTATATCACTCAAACATGATCCACGAACCTTCATCGCAATCTCCAACCTCAAATTAAAGTTCCCACAAGAAAAAAGGAATCCACACCGAACAGTGCGCACCATAACCAAGAAGCGTTCACCAGGATCGTTCACCCAAAGCTTCCCCAATAACTGGTGCATGAAGCTTCAACAAAAGAGAGACGCTAACAGCCACGAAAATACCGAAACGAAGAAACTAATCGAAGAAAAATCGCACAATCGATGGACCGAATTTCGTTGGGCCTACCTGGCTGATGATCATCATCGGCGAGTGTGCAAACGAAGAGTCGAGTCGTCGTGTAACCGGTAGACCCGCGACTACGAAGGTGTCTGCGGTCTCTCGGCCAGGTTCAGGAAACTCGGTGCTCTCCAAAGCGTGGACAGCCGGAGAGGAAATCGTGGGGATACGGTGGATTTCCGCGATTGGCCGTTTCCACCGGACACGGGGAGACGGTTGGCCGCGGCCGGCTAGGCGAAGCCACGAGGGGAGCAGACGGTGCTCAGACGGCGGAACGAAAGGTGCCGAGCCCGATCTAGCAGCAAGCTGGATCTCGGGATTGGCTGGGGATCCCTGACGAAAGATCGACCTCGATACCGTCGTCCCGAGCGTGTGCCCCCGACTTCGAGCGCCTGGTTTTTTGCCGCCTACGAGCGGGGGCGGCGAATGGAAGGGAGAGATCGCTCCGTGACACATATACGGAGTCGCTCCGAGAGAAGAAACCTTTCGGCGGGAGAGAAAAGTGGAGTAGGAAAGCTCGGACTTGTTGCTGGCCCTAAGCTAGAGGAACTTGGTGCCAAAAAGTCTGCCGATCGGGGTCGACCAACCCGTAAACTTGAACCCTCGACGTGGAGCTTTGATCTTGGAACCCTGATCTGGGTGACGATTTTCAATGGGTCACCTCGATCCGGTTCTAACACCAACGGCTTACTCAGCGTGGACAATTATGGGCGGTGGTTGGTGAACTGCCCTGATAACGTGGTCTGACAGTTCGATAAGCCGGTGAAACATTTCTGGCTCGCGAGAAGTCGGAATCTACGAATTATCAAGACTAGTTCGTTGCATGAGTTCATCCACTGTTCGGTTCCCTAGGAGATATGAGAATAACACGAGCAACACGACTACCGGCTACTAATGTAACTCTCGTTATCGATGGCACGTCAACGTTGCCTTGACGCGAACTACTGACATAAATCACCGGTATTCGCTACTTCGCTAATAACGTTATTCAATGGCAAGTGTCTCGATCGCGGGCTCCACGCCGAGCGCGAAAGTGTCGAGCGATGCGCGTGCCCGCGTGCCGTGTTCTTACGGATATCAATGAAGAGAAACAACGGAGAACAGAAGCGGTCACGCGTGGCTGCGTGTTGTCAACGAGCCAATTAGACCTTTGTTATTCAATTAAATGTGTTCGAACTGTTCTGAGGGGTCTATGAAACGTGTTGTGCGAAGCAGCTTTAATATCTTTCGATGGAAGACGTTTTAGTTAGTAGTTAAAGGGACACATTGTAACTTTTGGAGGACCTAGGTGCATTATTATGAAACTTCAAAGAAAATAAAAGTTATACGTAACACGAATGATTTAATAAAGTTTACTGCAGAATTACTCAATTTCATATGCAATGCAATCATATTCGAAGCTTTGAAGTTGAACGTCTGAAGAGTTAAAAATGGAAATTTTAAGAATTTTTAAGATTTCAATATAGAAATTTAAAAATATAAGTTGCAGATTTAGAGATTTTTATAGCTAAAATTTAAGATTTGGAGATTTCAAGCTAAAAACATGAAAATTTCAGGTTGGTAATTTCAGTATTTTAATTTGCAGATTTACAAATTTCCAGAATGAAATTTTGGAGATTTGAGGATTTCGAGTTGGAGATCTGTTAAAATTAAAGTTGAGGATTTGAAAATATGAAATTGAATATTTAAGGACTCGAAGTTGTCAATTTTAAGAATTAAAGTTAAAGATTTAAAAATTTGAAGAAGAAATTGGAAATGTTAAAGTTAAAAAATTTTAAGATTTTATGTAGTGAATTAGAAAGTTTCTAGTTGCGGATTTAACGATATTTAGAATTAGAATTTTGAAAGTTTGAAGTTAAAAATTAAAAAATTATAAGTAGAACATGGGAAAATTTCAGGTTTGAGACTTGAAAATTTGAAATTGCAGATTTAAAGATTTTTACACTGAAAATTATAAATTTGTAGATATCACGTGAGATTTTTAGAGTTTATATTGAAAATTTCAAGCTGTAGATTTGAAAGTTTTAAGTCTAAGTTTAGTATTTCAATTTGCTGATTTACAGATATTTGAAAATTTGAAATATTAAAATTAGATTTCAAGGTCAACTTCGCATACTTTAGTAGTTATTCAAGGTGTGCAAGTTGCACATCTGGATCGCCCCATGTATGTTGATTATAGAATAGGATTCTAAAAGTGTCAACCTAATTCTGACATCTCTCATCAAATCTAAATCAACGCTGAAATTAATCCTATCCAATATTACCACCAACAACCCTAAAATGGTTATTTTATAAAAGATCCTCAACTCTCAGTATCTTTACAAATAATTCCTCAACATATCATAAGGATCCCCATCGATGAGAGCCCCCTGTGATATCATCCATCGCCATACCATAATCCATAATCTATTAAAAAAAAGTTTAATTTTACTCCCCTAAAGACACACTAAATAACATCGAAACACCCAACGAAAACGCCACACACAGCAAACAGAGTACAGAAACCTCGCGAGCAAACACGAATCTCTTCGCAAGCTCGGGTGAACAGGTTGCAAGCTCTGAACTCAAACACCGTACCTTACTCTCCGCAAACTCCAGCATCCTAAACCCTCGGGATTTCTGTTGTCGGTAAATTAGTCGCAAAAGAAGCAACACTTACGTCACACGTGTTCGAAACGTCGCTGGTCTCGTCGTCCGGGGTTGCAAGCGGCGCGCGCACAGGCGAGTCGAGTTCGCGGTTTTCAGCAGGATGCTCCTCGACCGTTGGTTCCGCGTCATTTCCGCACTCGAGACGGCTCGTTTCCGAGCAAATCGGTACGCTACCCTCAGTCACCGCCACCTCCGGGTTCTCGATGAACGTGGGTTCGGACACGGACAGTTCGCTGGACGATTCGGCGAGACGGTCGTCGATATCGTCAGCCGCTTCCTCCTTTAGTCTATCGTCATCCTTCGCATCCAAATCCGTGTCGAGGGAGTTTGATTGAGGATCCACTGGGTCCTGAAGGTCTTCACCAGGACACTCTTCGTTTTCCTCGCTGAGCACGCGACGTTCCGTGTCCAGGAATTCCTGGGTGCTGGCGGCTTCCGCGGAAGCCTCGGACTGGGCTGAGATGCCGTCGTCGAAAGACTTGGACCTGGTTTCGGACATATCCCGAGCTTCTTCTTCGGTCGCGGGGGGTTCTTCGAAGTCCTGTGTTTTTTCTTCGATCTGGACTTCTATTTTTGGTTCCTCCAAAGACTTACTGAGGTCAATTTCTGCTTCCTCGCCAGACTCCATCACAACAGGCTCCATCGCGTTTCGGTTCATCAGGTTCTCCTGGCATACCGATTGGTCGAAGTTGTCCGAGAATTGTCCAGCAGCTTGAGCATCAGTGAACGCCGGTCGCTCGCTCCAGGCGTCCACAATATCCTTCTTAGAATCCTCGTCCTCCTGTACCTGGGCCGCATCCGTCTGCAGGACATGCACGTCGAAGTTCTCCGAGATCTTACCTTGGATCTCTTCCTCCTCTTGGTACTTGTCGACGTGGGTGACGGACGCGGTTATCCGTGATGATTCAGTATCACCGACGGATTCAGGAACGTCCGAGACTTCCGGAAGCCTCTCCCTGGGCTCCGTCGAACGGTCGACGGAGAAGTGCGGACAGATGTAGTCCTGGCCCTGCGGAGATAACCTGCCATCGTCCACGGGCTCGCAGGTCGACTGATCGACCTCGACCGTCGTTGTTTTTTGAACGACGATCGTGCTGCTAACTTCTGGTTGTTCGGCAAAAACCTTTTCCTCTTCCTCGTCGCGGAAGTTCACGGTAACCGGGTCCGGCTTCACCTCCCCCTCGAAGGAGGAACCGGTGATCTTGGTTTCCGGCGACGCGTGTCCATTTCGATAATTGTATGGCTCCTCGATCGATTGACAATGATCGTTCGAGTCAATTGCAACTTTTGGAACGATATAATCTAAGCTGGGGTCAATCGTGTCATCTCGCCTGTCCAGGATTATTCTTTTCACCGGTTCCGGTTGATTCGTGGTCTCTTCCGGTTCCTCTGTGTCGACGACGATGTCTTGTTCGCTGTTGGAGCAAATTCTGAGCGCCAGTTCACTTTCGATCAGCTCCTGGAGGCTCTTGTCGTCGTTGTCTAACTCGTTACGAGTGTTGTTAGTCGAGATTAGGTCGTCCTCGTCGTCATTGGTGTCGCACAACGAGATTAATTGGTTGTTACTTGTGGTTATGTTATCCAAATCGAGCAAACCATTGTTAGACTGCACACTGCACTGCACATCGTTCTTCTTGTTACTTACGACGCTGATCGACTTCTTCGTCGCCACCTCCGCCATTATGGCGCGCCTGGATCCTCGGACGCTCGTACCGCGGACACCTGGAAACACATGAAAAAATTACTTTAGTGGGTTTTGTTTGAGGCAGAGTATTTTTAAAGAGTAAACGGATGAATTTCAATGGTGAGATTTAACATAAAGATGAAGATTCACGGTTATGGGAGTAGTTCATACGTGGATGAGTAATTTTTTGGGAAGAATTCCATTGAAGACTATATAGTTAGCTTATAATATACAGTAGAGTCTCGGTTATCCGAGTCCCGGTTAATCGAGGTTCCGTATTATCCGAGGAGCTTCAACCTTTAAGGTAGGATATCTCGGTTATCCGAGTTCGATGTTCCGTATTATCCGAGGTGTTGTGAATCAAAATATGTACAGTGGTGTCCACGAGTATGGAACCGTAATTTTTTCTTGGAATCTTTCCCAGCAAGGTTCGAGACTCGAGATCATAAGCCGATCGCCGAAGACAAGGACAGAACTAGCCGTTCGTGTACTCTTTACGGAATGAATGCAATTGTTATCGGATCTTAACGAGCGAAACAGAAATCAATTTTTCATCTCCTGATGAAAGAAAGTACAAACATTACGTAAAATAACGAAAATACGGAAAAAATAAATTAACACAAAGCGATTCATATGAATGGCGTCACTTTTTTAACGCTTTGACTGATACTAAGGTTGACTGAAAATTGAAAAATTAAATGACTTGTCGCTCGCGCGACCCCTCGTAATCCGAGCTCCCGACGGCGACGCGCGGCATTCTTTGCTTCTCGCCGCGCGTCAACGTTATAAAGAGCGCTGCCGCCGTTTTGTTCTTTGCCGCGAAAGAAGCCGCGGAATTTAAAGAAAAATGTCAGAGCGAAATAGAAAAGCTATAAGGTTTACTGGTAAGAAGATTGACGAACAGTGCATCAGTCACCTTACAATTTTCGATACGGAAAGACAACTAAATCTGTAAAGTGTGTTCTGTGTAGCATGAGTGGAAAACGTAAACGTGTTGTTGTTTCTTTAGAAACGAAATTGAATGCACTTCAACGTTTGGATCAAGGAGAATCCATAAAAAAGGTGGCTACTGATTTAGGTGTCGGTGAAGTTACTGTGGGTGATTGGAAGAGAAAGAATGGGGACATTGAAAAATGGTACAATTCACGATATGCTTCGGGATGTGGTAGTGAATATAGTATGATCAGGAAAACGATGAAAAAAGGAGAATTTGATAAAAACTTCAGAAGCTCTGTTTTTGTGGTTTACTCAAATGAGAGAAAAAGGTAGCCCAATTTCTGGGCCAATTTTACAAGCTAAAACTTTAGAATTCCACAAGCAATTTAACGACGAGGAAGAAGAATTTACAGCTAGTATTGGCTGGTTAGATCGGTGGAAAAAAAAAATTCGGAATCAGACAATTAAACATGTGTGGGGAAAAATTATCAGCTAGCACGGAAGAAATTGCCACGTTTACAACTAAAATAAGGAGCATAATAAAGAAAGAAGATTTGATTACACCAAATTTACAATTGCGATGAAACAGGTTTAAATCCTAAAATGCTCCCATCAAAAACACTTGCAGCCAGAAACGAAAAATCCGCTCCAAGGTACAAACGAAATAAAGAAAGATTGACGATATTGGTCTGTGGAAATGCATCTGGTGAGCACAAACTTAAGCTATGTGTTATTGGAAAGTCTAAAAATCCAAGAGCCTTTAAACATATCAATACAAAAAATCTACCCGTGAACTACGCAAATCAAAAAAATGTATGGATGGACTCAAGTTTATTTAGAAAATGGTTTCATGAAGATTTTGTTCCCAGCACGAAACATTTTTTAAAGGAGAAAAATCTTCTCATCAAAGCACTTCTACTTTTAGATAATGTACCATCTCATCCAGATGTAAGTGAACTTGTCTGTGGTGGTATCAGAGCAGTTTTTGCCTCCGAATGTGACATCCCTTATTCAACCACTTGATCAAGGGGTACTCGAGACTTTAAAGCGAAATTATAAACGACGGCTTCTAAAGCATTTACTCGAAGATTTGGAAAATGACAAAAGTGTTGTTGAAAGCCTTAAAAAAATAAACATCAAGAATGTCATTTACTGGTTGGCGAATGCATGGAATGATGTTAAATCATCTACCATGGTTAGGTCCTGGGAAAAAAATTTTAGGTTCTACTAATGAAAATGACAAAGATGAACAGAAGAAAGATGATAAAACAGAAATTTTAGAAATAGCCAATAAATTTCCTGTCTCAGAGACTCTTAATGCAAGAGATATTACAGAATGGATGAATGAAGATGAAAATCAGGAAATGACCGACAATATGATTATAAATGTTGTGAATCAACAAAAAGAAGAAAATGAACAGGAGGAGGAGGATGAAAAGTGCACAGAATCTGTGAAAAAAATATCACACAGTGATGGCCTAGCTGCTATCGAAGCAGCTCTATCTTATATTGAACAACAAGAGGATACTACATCTGTCAATATTTCCTTCTTGAGACGCCTACGGAATGTAATAGCAAAAAAGAGAAAAGATTTTTTTAAGGCAGTTAAGGAGGAGTGACAACTTAATCAATCAACAAATTTATCTGGAAGAAATTAAACGGAAAAGGCTTACGAAAACCTGGAAGAACTTCTGTACGGACCAGAAATTGCTGCCTAACGGTAAATTAAAGATTTCCATCTTTTATGAACAAAATTTCGTTCATTAAAACTTTAAACGCGTTTTTCTCAAGAAATAATTTTTTAAGTTGGCGTTGCGCATATCTCAAAAGCTATTTACCCGACAGACTTGAAATTTTGAGAAGATCATCCTTCTATGATATTCTAAAGAACTACATAGGAATTTTACGATCGCTTGAAAATATCTTTTGTTACAGACATTTTTATCTAAATTTTTTGTAAAAAATTAAAATTTTCACAAAAATGTTTGTTTCGAAATATCACATAGAAAATAAAAATATTAATATTAATTTATTTTTCGTTCCAGAACACAGTAGATCAGAGAAGTGTACAACGCGGAATGACAAGTCCGCTTTAAAGGACCCATTGCGGCAGTGACTCTAGAATCATTTTATAAAAAAAAAAAAAAAATAAACAAAGAATTTATGTATAATCTTTGCCAAATGTATTATAATTCCGTTAACAAGATTTTCTATTAAGTTCATTTTTTAAAAGGAAAAAAATTGCTAAGTAAACCTATTATTTTCGTACGTCCAACGTGTCATCCCCCTTTTAATTAAACTTTCACTCAATTAAACAATTAATTAAATTTAAATATATGTGCAATATTATTCTACCAAAACGTTTTTGTAGTTTTATTATACGATTTATGAACTCCCATTGACCCTTCTGTATTATCCGAGTTTTCAATTATCCGAGGTAGGCTCGGTCCACATCACCTCGGATAACCGAGACTGTACTGTATGTATAACATTGTACAAGGTGTACCACGAGATGAGATACAGTTGAGTGCAGCACCCTGTATATGGTGTTTTTTCCAAGGCAGATTAAAGAAAGAAAGAAGAATTTGTATTTTGTTTCCTTTTGTAAATCTTCTCACAAAAATAATTACTAAAGAACAATCCCCTACAACAAGTAGAAACGAGATCAGACAGGAAAAGTGATCAAAGGAAGAGAGCCATTCCCTCTCTTAGACCAGAACTAACGATCAAAGGAAGAGAAAGGAGACGAAGTCAATGATTATGCAATAACAGTGAAGATTCCTGATGCGATCCCATAAACCGAACCGCCAAAGAAATGTTTATAGCTCGACTGGACAAGAAGGTGCTCGATCTCATTGTCAGACAGAAGGATTCGAGAGATACCTCTCTATCTCTCCCCAGCGCCGCCCGTTTCAGTGATTTACGTGAACCGAATGATGGATGGACGCCTCGCTCGGCAATTTGTACATTCTTTCGGGGAATTTTTCGCTATTAATCGCTCGATACCAATCGCTTTCACGCCTCCTCTTCCCGTTCTTTCCGAGGAGTCCGCTGGATGCTTCCGACCGATCAGTTTTCCTGGTGATAATTAACGAGACGGGAGCATGAGAGCAGCCACATTCCATTTCACGACCGTCGAAAGAGGAACGATGGTTGCTTACGTTTCACGCCGTATCTGTGGGATGAATCTTCCTGAACAGTATATAATATTTGGTGTTTTTTATTGGATCTCTAGCTTTACTAGAGTTTTTAGGTCCTTTTTTATCCATTAGAATAGGGTATTTTATTTCCTTTGATAACTATTTTATTTTTGGGAAAAATGTAAGAAAAGTGTTAATATTTAGATTTCTTATTTCTTAATATTGCATCAAAATTGTATTATGTAGATTTTTAACATCATGATAATAATAAAAGTTGGTCAATTTCTGGATCTTCAAGAGGAATGTAGGAGGGTTAATATGACAGGCGGCAATGAAGTTCTGATGGTTCCTTAGGAAAATGAGAAAAATGATACCAAACACATATGTATGTATGTCAAAATGAGGAATATTTTTTTCATTATTTTTTACTGGTGTCGCATAATCAAGTAGTTCAAAGCAGGAATTAACAGATTTATTAAGATTAAGAGCCACATAGGTTCACTGTAATCTATAGGAGGGCCGCTAAAAAATCATGAATGTTATTTATCATATATTTTTTACTTTATTTATGATATAAATACCACAGCAAATGGGCCGCCAGGAAATCAACGATGAACCGCATGCGGCCCAGGGACCGTCTGTGCATCTCGAGTTTGGAGACCATTCAGATTTTGTGTCGGGTTTTATGAGAGTTTTAATAACAGGTGCAAGAACATTGTAAGGATATTTGAAAATTAAGATAACAAAATGTCACTCATTGTTGTCATGTAATTAGAACACAATTAACACACTTATACGGGGTGTTCGACCACAGGTGATACTAAATTTAAGGAGCGATTCTACACGCTGAAATAAAACGAAAATCAAGAATAACGAATCGACAACCGCGGTTTTGGTTAAATATTCGGGGAAAAATCACCTGAAACCCGGCAATTCACGCGGCATTATTGTCCATACCATGTGGATTGTCATGTTTCAGGCGGGTTTTAATCGAATTCTCCAATTATGACCCTATTAACCGTATATGCGGATTGGCTAATGTTCTTGGTGGTAATTTGGATATATTTTGTGGCTCGATTTACTCCCTCAAATTACTAATCCACAAAGCTATGTATTTATCTTCTGTTTAGCTATGTTTATCTTCTGTAAATTTTAGTATTTTATTCTTATGGTACACTAATGGGAAATTCTTCCCGTGAAACAGAAATAAATAAATAAATGAATGAATATTTATATGTTGTTCTTGATTTTCGTCTTATTTTAGTGTCCAAAATCGCCTCTTAAAAATTTATAAACTAAAACTAAACTAAATAGTCTCATCTGTTATCAACTACCCTGTAGAGACTACAAATTCAATCCCTTTTTATAGCTATTTTCCTTTTGTCCAAAATCAAAGACATATCTAAAATGAAGATAAACAAAAAGTCCAGAAAGCAATAAAAACATCGCGATGAATGAGTAGTAAAAAAAAATCCTAACACAACTGAATGAACCATCTATCATCTTCACAAGGATAAATCGCAAGCGTAATGATTCCCAATCACCTAATTACACAAAAATACCGCAGAAGATAGAGTCTCAATACCGAATCAAAAGAAAAACTTGGATCCGCTTGGATGTACCGCGATCTAGATTCGCCTTCTGAAGCATCGACGCGCCGAATTCCTCTCGTCGTCGAGATACCGACGGTTCTCCAGGAAGCGGACCGGGTCGCGGGTATCCTTGAGGAGTTTCAGGTTTCATTTTCGAAATACGCACCGCGTCGCCGCGGCATAAATACACGGGCCGCCGCGGAATGACTAATAATAGGGGGATTTGGCTTGGCAGCCAACGACGCTGGCCCGCGTCGTCGCTTCCTGAGTTCCACGCGGCCGTATCTTCCGTTAATTTCGAGATGTCCACGGGGTCCCGGTGCCGGGGAAACCGTCGCAGGGAATTAACGCGGGACGCTCGTATTCCTGTCCGTCGTTCGGGGACCGCGAGTCACCGTGGCGAAAAGTTACGCGGCGCATCTTGAGGAAGACGGCGAATTTCGTTTGCGCCGTCGAATGCGGAGCAATCTAAGAATAGCAGACGATGCCCGCTTCGGGACAGGATCTTCGCCTCTTCCCTCGCATACTTTCGGCCGCGGTCGGATCGCGGATGTTTATGCGAGTGATGCGCGCAAACACGCGGAAATATTAATTTTCGATGATCCTTTGATCATTTTTTAAAAAAAATTGAAGGTTTGTATTGGAGGCGAGCGGATTGGAGAAGGTTGCGTTTAGGTTAATAGGATTGGGAGGAGAGGTGGTTGGGTCTGCGTTAGGTTTTTGGAATTGGTTGAAGTACTGTGGTACGCTTAGTAGTTTGCACTCCAAGCAGGATAACGTAAATCGTTTTTTCTTTTCATCGTGTGATGACGTCATCTGATTTGGCGATAATTTCGTGGCGATCAATAATATTCTAACTACGAAGACAATCAATCAGATTAATGTGAAAACTCCTGCACGCACCACGATAGTTGTTTGGCGAGCAGAAGATCCGGGTTCGAATCCTGGTCCAGACAATCAGAGCGGCTGACTCGTTTTTTTTACTAGTCTGGTCCGGTGATGTTGATATATTGTTCTCGGTATTTGAGGTTGTAGTATTTCAAGGAACGTCGCGAGATGTCGGAGTACGAGATATGACATTTACATTAAGATATATGGGGCATCAAGGTTTGAAATCGCTTAGGATTGTCAATGCGCAGGATTTAACTATTAACTGATTACTGATTGAATGGGGGACGAAAGGGTGAATTTACTCTCAGGTCAAGACTCCTGCACAAAGCATATTTGTCTTAGAGGTATAGAACCCTGCATTTTTCATCGAAAAGCAGTGACGATAGAAACAATCGCTTTCCCCTCCTATGAGCAATAAAATACAGAAATATTGTCACATTTTGATCTTTTTATAATGTTCAGATAATTAAGGTGAATTCAATCATTTAAGCTATAGTACCACGTAGAAGTATTGAAATATAAATTATTAAGCGAATATTAAATCTTTAAAAAAAGTTTAATCCACATCCTCCTCCTAAGAAAAGTTCTTGAATCCGCCACTGCCGAAAATTTTTAATAATTTTCAAACGCCAAATTGTGTACAACCAGCTAAAAAAATACTTTATGGTTTAACACAAAGACATATTGCTAGTGACTTCAATTATAAAATTATTACTCAAACGCAGTTCCTTCAGTCCTGCGATTAATCAAATTGCCATAACACCATATTAGAATATTAGAGCATAAGATATTTTTTGGTCCTTCGTCTAATAAATATTTTCTATGTAGTGATCGCGAAATTTGGACGACACTACGATCACTATATGCAGAGAAATAGAGTTTCCAAAATTCTCTAGTATTTTTCATGGAGTAGCTTCGCTTTTCAATGAGTTTACAGGTAACCAACACCACACCGACAATCAGTGTACCTAATTGAGTCATAGAGAAGTGTCAATTATCCCATCACTGATTGCGGGTTTGGATTCAGTTTACTTACATCACTATGTAACATAGGCTCATTCTGTGGAGCTGGTTCCAGGAATTAGTAAGGATAACTTTACTTCTTAGAAACCACTGTGATACCCAATTGTTAAAAATAACTAAAGTTTTTATAATACGATGATCCTGGCCTACATATTATCTGTACTCAATTAAATAACAGGGTTTAGTGAAGGTTCAATAAATGAATAATTGTCACCAATTTTCTAATAACAATGTGATTGCTGTGGGAGAAAAAGATTCGGTCAATCGAATTGTCTGGGCCAGAATTTGAACCCGGTTCTTCCGCTTGCTGGGAGACTGCCTAAATCAATTGACACATTAACTGCGGCTTCTGGGAGTGTATGTAGCATAGTGAGTTGATGACGTATGCTTAAGCGGGGAAACCACTGTGATAGGTTGAAAAAGTCGATTTTTGTTTCATAATGTGTTTCAATATGTTTTATGATCCTGGAATGGATTCCTTTTTTGTAAGATAAAAGATTTCAAATTTTTCACTTGCGAATTTTCATCCGATTTGCTTCCAATTTTAGATGATAATTCGTAATAATATTTCAGTTTTACGTACGGAATTTTCAATTGGATAGTTATTTCTTAGATAATATTAACTCTGCTACGATCTTTGGTTCTTTTTTTGACATAATCATACATTTTATGTCTTTAAATAATTGCGGTAATTTCGAGAAAAATATACATATATCTCTGTTGAGATTCATAATGATGTACTAACAATTGAAGATATAATAAATCAAATTTTTAAGAGAAACGTAGCAGGATTAAAAGAAATGCTAATTTTCTTCATGGATTTACTTCACTTCTTCAAAGACTAAACGTTTTCATGTGACACTAAAAGTTATGACTTCTGATGTCATGGCACTGACAATTCGTAATATAAATTCAGTATCATTACAACCTGACTTCTAATTTTCACGATCACGAAAGTTGTGATATTTAGTATCATGACGCTAAATGCCATGATTTACTATCACGTGAATACGTGTCTTAAATGTTTGGCAATAAATAATTTTTTTCAATGGATACATACAACTGAGGCTATTGTCTTATAGTTTAAGAAAACCGCATAACTTTTCACTTCAGAATTGTCAGTAAAAAATTACACCATCCCCCGTTTACCATACATTTTTGGAGTCTGAAAAATTGTTGATTACACTTACATCTATAATAATTCATATTTTTACATTACATTTTTGAAAAAAAGTAGTTTAAGAAATGTAGTTTCTGAAGTTTCTTTCTAAATAATTACAAAAAAACATTATTTTTTTTCGAAAAAAGCCTTTCAAATAGTTTTGATATTTAGTCGTAATTGCGGTTTACCCTCTTAATATCAGTCGCTCAAAAAAATATAGGTGTAAGCAGCTATGACTGCTGATGCGTCAGTAGATTATGTCCATGCCTATTCAGACCTAACCATGGGACTGTCTTCGACGAAATTGTCTTCTGAAGGTCACCATTTGTTTAGCCTATGACTGTTAGAAATAGCGCCGTTTTTTTTTTAACTGGTCTAGATACTCACAGAATTTTATTACCGCTTTCTGGCAACTTTTTGACCGCGTCTGCTGCGTTCTTTACAGAAACCCTTGCTATCTCAACACAGCTTGTGTTCAACCTAACGTATTAAGGTTTAATAGTTAACTTCCAAGGTCGGCTAAAAATTCTCTTTCTAATCCTCATAAAATAAACAGAGCGGATAGTCGTCTATCGTTGAGCTATTCTGACCATTGTGGACGCCCTCGTCAAAATTCCAAACAAATCGTAAATGTAAAAATAGAACACGATGATCGCAGATCCCAATTCTGAAAATTGTAGGAGAAGAAAAAAGTCGCTCGATCAAATTGCCAGAACTGAGATCGGCTACATTATAGCTAATCTACCACTGAAAAAGGATGTAAGAAAATTGAGGTATGACGTCTTGCTGAGCGATCTCCATATTATTTTCCATACTGTTTTCGAAAATGATAAACTTTTAAAATAATAAGAAATATTAAAAATGTTATTCGCTAAAGTCGTATTCAATTGCAATTTTGGAAAATAGAACATCAATAGAACTTTTACAAATAATTTGAGTTCAGATACTCTATATAATCATGAAAACGAGTCTCAAGATTAGCGATCAATATTTTTTCCTGCATTTAAATGTTTTCTATGGACGCAATACATCGGGCGGGATTTATAGTCGCTTCTTATTCTTAAGCATTTGCTTAAGTCTCCCCCTACAATGTAATTTATATTGCGAGGGGACGGGACTTAAAGAAATGCTTAAGAAATAAGAAGCGACTATAAATCCCACCTATAAAGTCAAGTTTCTATTTGAAATTTCCATTAGAAATTTTCAAATTTCCTGTGCAACCATCTAAAGTACTAAGAGCTAAGAAGCAACAAGTATCTATAAATTAAAGACTTAGAAACAAAAGAAAAGGAAAACCGATATTTATTGGACAATGATCATGGTTTCCAATAAAGTATGTTGCGTTCGGAAACGAGAATAAAACCCACCAAGCCCCAAACATCGTAAATCGGTGGGCACAAATTAGAAGAAGGAATCGGTCCAGCGGGCACAAGAGGAGGGCAGTTACGCGTCTCTTTAATGGCTACAGTTATGATTCCGTTACTCAGCTGTGTCGCGTGAACGTTTTTAGCGGATCGCGCGGCAAAACGACGCGGAACTATATATTCGCGTAAAGTGGTCGTTAACGAATACCTAACTGTCTCGTCGGCGTCGACATATCCTAACGCGAGGCGCGTCGTCGTCGGCTGAACTACTAATAATGACCCACAGTCATGAAGTAGTCTCGATTATCGCGGAATTATCGCCGAAAAACGATGATTTAAGTCTTCCCCTGCCATAACACAGACATCACAAAACGTGATCGACGAAACGATTTCCTCCGGTTGTTATCGATGAAACGATTCGAACGTGAACGTCGCGTTGTATCCTTCGATTGGAGGATCGAATTGAATCTTGCGGCTGCAAGATCGCAGCAATTCCAACGCTCGGTGACTCGTCCATGGCGGTTTATAAACAAAGAGGAATCGGCGGGGCCGTTGGTTCGATTCCTGCCATAAACTAACGCGGGCGCAGTAAAATTAGAAAGTGCTCTCGCACGGACGCATGCGCCGGTGCCGTCGTTCGTGCGCGCGCCTGCGCGCTCTCCACTTTTTCCCATGCACACGATAACGCCGCATGATATTTAAAATCGCTCGCAGCGACCGCTCTCGGCCCTCTGTCTCTGTCGTCGTTCTACCTCTTAAAGTCTCGCGCGCGCGTCTCCCCGTTTAATTTAATCCTCTTCTCTTTCTTTCCCTCGCTCCCTCCCTCTCGAATCCTCTTCGCCCCGTTCGTTCGGCCACTAGTGTATATCTATCTCCCCGTGTATCTTGTTCGTTCTCGCGCGCGCACACACCACTCGTTGCCTTCCTCTCCGTCCTCCCTATCCCTTTTCTCCTTGGCTTCTCTCTCTCTCGTGCCTCTCTTCGGCGCGGCGTTCTCCGAGGTCGTTCTTCGGGTTCACGACCGGGACTATACAAGTCGATCCCTTCCTCTCTTTCCCGCGGATCGCGGCTACTCTCTCGTTTTAACCTCTCTCTATTTTTAGAATGACACACTACCGCGATTCAACGACGCGCGAGAACCGTCTCTCCTCTCCTCGCGGGCCGGCCGGGAAATCCTGTAACCAAAAGCGGCCGCGAACGAAACCGACTGCCGCGACTTTTCGCCGATCCGATCGACGATCGAACGCTCTTCCCACGTCGCGTCGGTACCGAAGATAACTCCGATTTTGAGCCAAGCAGAAATTCGGAGAGATTTGTTGGACTCGATGGGAGCCACTATTCGATATATGCTTGTCAAATGAATTGCATTGCCTCAGAAATAACAATGTTATGGAGAACAATTCATGCAGGATCCAATTGATAAAATATAATGCAACTTTATTGAAAGTTGAAATAGATTATGTAAAACTATTGAAAGACTGTGTAATAATAATTTGATACAATCACAAAGTTTGCAATGTATTTAGATAATCGGTAAAATGTGTTTTCAAGGAGTGCTGCAATTTTATTAGCCACTTCTGTAGTATGTAACCTTTCGAAAACAAAATCGGCATCGCCTATCGATTTTCGATAGAAAGTTACAAAATTCCTCCGCGAATTTCTTAATACAATTTTTCTTAGTAGAAAAAGGATGCTCAAAGTAATCTCAGGAAGTTGCAAAGATGAGCTCTTTCCCGTTTCCGAGAAATAAATGATCAAACACGTGGAAATTCCTGCTGATGAATGTTTCCTGGGAAGAGTTCACAGTTTGTTTGGTCGATTTTCACCAACAGGAATTTCCACATTTTTGATTATTTATTTTTCGAAAACGGAGGAGAGAAGATTCTCATAACTTTCTGTGATTATTCCGTTTATCTTTCACCATAACTAAAAATAAATTTAATTACAAAATTGTGAGACACTTTTGCGATATCCCCTCGTTAGCTTTTTATGAAGTAGAGTGCAAATAATTTATTTTTAGTATAATTGCTTTATTATGCTGTGTCATTATTTTCAGTTTTATGGGTCGTTATTGAAGGGTTGGAGGAAACAATTATTCGGAGCAGAAGGTTGCTGCCATGCATTCTCTGACATCTTTGACGAGACTAAAGTGAGCTACGAAGAGGTAGTGAGCTGGCAGAGATATAGCAAAATTGGACTGTGATGTCTTGTTCGGCGACCCCCATTAGGGTCAAGAGGATTAGACTCTTCTATGATGTCTTCTTTTAAAGTTTCATACTGTAAACGGGGAGGCATTTCAAGCCACTATTAATCCGCTCGTTACCGAGAAAAGTATGAACACTGATTAGAAATTTTAAGAACATTGATTAACAAATTGGTAATGTACGATTGGCTAATCAATATAGCATTTTCCTTTTTTTTAGTAAATGTTTGATATTATAGCGTTGTTAAAAGCAGAAACTATTACTTTCTTCATTTTTCAATGAAACGAAAATTTTAAATAAATGTGACTGTCTAAGGGAGTTTCATTTTTAATGAAACAGAAATACAACTTGTTAAAAATAATATTTATGTTTCTGTAGCTGCGAAAGTGTTAAACGGATCACAATTATGCACATTTTTAAGGTTTCTGTTGTCATGTAAGGTTTCTATTTGGTACTTCGATGATAAAGAGTGCTACGCAAAAATAGTAACTTGTCAACGAGTCAAACCAGCTGAACCAGCTCTAGTCAAAAGTATTGTCATTATTATCTAAGTTGATTGAATCCACTTCGTTGCATGACAGACTTAAGGCTGTGATCGACTTATCAAATAAAGATAATTAGTTTGCTTGGGAATGAACCAACTAATTGAGTTCTGCATAAAACAATGGCAGCAAGGCTTCCATTAAAACTGAAATACGGTGTGCTAACAATCTACCTCAAACTGAAACTCATTACTTCGATCTGAAAATCAGAGCACTAATTATCACCTCAAAAACAAACCTACTCCAATTAAAAATTTACAATAGAACTAATAAGCTGACCATTTACACAAAATTTCTTAGTATTTAAAAATCTATGCAGAATAGCGTAAAGCAAAGAGCCGCAAGATAGTAAAAATAAAGGCAAGAGATTGTAGCTTTTGCCAAAGGCTCGCGCAAGTTTGCCGCAGCAGCAATCGCGAGGTCGTTTCTTCGTAATTAAATCGTGGGTTTACAAGCAAGAATCCGCAACGAGCTAGGTAGAAAAGGCGTCCGCGGCGAACGAAAGCGCAAGAATCGACCGTAGATTGCAGTATCGTGTAGTATTTGCACAATCATTCCGGACGTGGTGCACACGGTGGAGCCAGTGGCGGCGCGGCGGGTGAACGTACGCGAGGGTGTCTGCTGCTTTTGTCTCGTTCCTGCGCCCACTTCAAATGTTGCAATCGCATTATAATTGTGCAGGCCAATGCGACCGCGCCGATTTGCATGCCGCGTACACGCTGTGCGCCGATCGGACTCGCGCCGCGAAATCTTCGCGTACGATAACGAGGTCGCCTTGCGCACGCAAGTGCGATTACATTTTTACAATAGTAGGCACTAAATTATTATAACACTTCGATTTCGGTTGATAATTATGCAATATATAAGAGGAGCAGAGTTCCATATATCTGCTCATTGTTACAGTACTGATAGCAATAATGAAAAATTTGCTCTTCGCTGTGAACATACAGTGACGCTTATTTATCATGTACTAGCTGGTTATTGTTGCTCGCTCGCTTCGCTCGCTTGCGAGTGGGGTTATTGTTGCTCGCTCGCTACGCTCGTTCGCGTAGAAAACCGTATCAAAATCCATTACGTTCAACAGACGATTCTCTATTTCTTCGCAAAGAATTACTTTCTCTTCGATTAGACAGCCTGATTTCCCTTTCTTCTTCGGTTTCATCATTAAGACGTAAAACGTTTTCTGTTTGCACCTCTTGTACTACGACCTATATTTGAACGACTTCTTCGCGGCATTATTTATTATTAAAAAAAAATTATGTGTGCAGAAAAACAACAAAAAGGTAAACAAAATAATAAAAAAGCCAATACCCGAAATATATAGAACACAAACAACGTTTTAGCAGGCTACGGTAAAAGCATAAAACTTAACCAGATTAATATTCTGACTCCCCAATGGTGAGTGTATCAGATATTAAGCTGATAAGAACAGATACTACTTTGCTTGCGAGAAACTATTTCCTAAATGCGCCATCTAGTGGCGCGTGTTAAAGTTATGACTCACAAACTACACATAGGGTGGGGGGGGGGGGGGGGGTAAAAGGATGCTTATACTTGAGAGTAGGGATGTTCGATTCCGATTCGATTCTCAGAAAATCGATTCTTTTGGTTAAAAGAATCGATTTTTTAAACCGATTCTTTGCTGTTCGATTTTTTTGAGAATCGATTCTTTACCTTAAGAATCGATTCATCGATTCTTGATTTACTGATTGAAAGTAAAGTGAATATGTAAATGTAGATACTAAACTGTAACGGATTGTAAGTATAAGGATCCCTAAAGTAAGTATCTACAATCTTTCGACATTTTTTTCTCTTGGTAGCAACTCTTATTAGTATTATTAGTAATAACCTATGCACGAAGTTATAAAGAGAAAAGTGTCTGGCGTAGTGACCAGAAAGATTATTTTCAAGGACTGGCAATATTTTAACTGAAAATCGAAATAGATTATCACTGTCACCTTTGCAACAGTTATTATTTTTAAATTCATTAAAGATTAAAGATTGGCAATTATGAAAAAAAAAATAAAATGCAATAACGTACAAAATGTTTCTTTAAAGCAATCTCTTTCAACAAGTATTGTTTCTTTACTGATAAGAAGTCATTTAAAAGAACACTTTTTTTTTTTACTATACCCATAAAAGATATATTTCATTGCATGACCATTTTATGTGCGTATGCGTGAGTGTGTGTATCTTTGAACTCAACCCCATAAAATTATAGTATATGCAAGTATATTATTATTTTATGATTTGTGGATCGATTCTCTTATTTCGATTTTTTTTAAGAACCCGATTCTCATGATTCGATTCAATATCGATTCATGAAAATCGATTTTATCACAAGAATCGAACAACCCTACAGTATCGATACTTTTGAATGTATCGGGGCATCCCTAACAGAATCGCGAATATCCCTACTTCGGATGTGTATTACATATCAGATATTAAACTAATAAGAACAAATACTACACTTCGATCTTCTTAGCCATAAGGCCGAGGAACCAAATCTGCAACGGGCTTTATATACTACAGTCTGAATAAATAAGACTTGCGAGAAACTGTTTCCTAAATAAGCCATCTAGTGGCGCGTGTTAAAGTTATGATTCATAAACTGCATATACAGGTATTTATTCCCGTGTATTTACTACGTATTTTCTTCTAACGTATTCATTTAAATGATATAATGTAAGGGACAATTTTAATCTACATTAAATGGCGAAGGTAATTAACATATTTATCTGGCTAAGGATTAATACTGAATTGGAGAAAATAGCTTCGCAAATAACCTAATATTTTTAGAAGAGATAAAAATGATTACTGTGAGTCAACCTTAAGAGATAGACATATGCCATTACTGACTTTTTTGTAGGCTTTTTGAAGATCTACAATTTTTTATTATATTATTTTAATGTATCTCTTACGGTTTAGTCAGCGTAAGCTATGAAAGCGCCCGAAAATCGATTTTTTGACGACTTGATTACAAAACATTGAATTTTCTCTACTATATAAAAACTTAATTACAATGTATTGTACATATAAACATTCCGGGAAGAATTCTCTAAATGACAGTGAAAACCGTATCAAAATTCATTCCGTGGTTTAGAAGGAGTTAGAGGAGAAACAGCAGACGCGGATAGCGACTTTATACTATGTATAGATATAGAAGATATAGATATAGATTTACTCTATACTCTAATGCAGTGGTGTCAAACACGCGGCCCGCGGGCCGCAAGTGGCCCGCAAGACCTTCGAGTGCGGCCCGCGGCCCAAAACTTGAAATTAATTTTATTACCAAAAAAATACAATGCAACACAATGCCGAAGGAAAAATATAATGAAATTGACATTCCAGATTTTTATTCGTACTTGCCGGAACATTTTATTGAAATGCGTATGTTTGTTGCGAGAATCTTGGCAATGTTTGGTAGTACATATCTATGTGAATAATTATTTTCTGTCTTAAAGACTGATAAAACTTTACACAGGGTGAGGTTAACAAATGAACACTTAAAATCTATGTTAAAAATATCTTTATCCCAAAAAATTACACCCGATATCGATAAAATAGTATCTGCAAAAAGATGCCAAGTGTCTAGTGAAAAATATTAAGTCTTTTAATTCTTGTAAATTTATTAAAGAAAAATAAATGTAAAGTTTAAATGAGTTATTCTCTATTATAAATAAAAGACTTTTTTCTTCGTATATGCGGCCCGCGGATTTTCTTAAACTGAATTTGGTTGCCCATATTCATACATCAGTTTGACACCACTGCTCTAACGTATTTAATTGTATTATTATTTCAAATACTTATTATTCTCTTTCGCAAAAACAAATCTGTTTTCAACTTATTTTGCAGCTTTCAATTGATATTACTAATAAATAGTTATTGCAGACATGCAATGTTCCACTTTTACCGTATAATTATTATTTTTCATGGATAGAACCCAATATTTACAAAGATTTACAGCACACGTGATACAAACAAAAAACAAGTGAATAAAAGAAAAACAGAAAAGCATACAGAAAACATAAAAATAAACATCAATCACACCCAGAATGCTTTAAAATCTAAAAAGTTGTAACTTGAATCGGTTGATATTGATTTTAAAAATATCAATTTTATATTATATGGAATTATTGATTGCAGTATAAATTCTACTGCTGTGTATTTCTATTCTACTTAAATTTTACAGAACGGATCTGTGCGACTAAAACGGTAGAAAATAGTATAATATGCGAATTTTGTCATCGTTGTCGTTACGAATAATTCACGTTTGTTTGGGACAATTTTCTTGATTTGAGTGATTTAAGCAGCAAAGATTTTTCTGTAGTTTTTTGAGAATGCATGAAAAGGATTTTATAATGGGATAAAAGTGGTAAAAGCGGATGAATTTAATGACAATGGAGGAAGCAGTGGCAATTAACGCGCGTTAATCGACAAATTTATGTAACGGGAATCGATGCGGCGAGTGAAAGGGATCGATTACCGATGTCGTCGAGTCATCGTGCATCGTGCCGTGGATTTATAACCACATGCAGACCGCACCACCTGAGTCTGATGAAGACGTAATCGATAATGGAAACTCTACTTCCTCGATTCGCGTCCACGCCTTTCCAAACGATAGGCTTTCGCTTTTACCTTCGACCGGAGGGAATTCGATTCAAAAGGCTCTTTCATCTGCAGAATTAACTTCTTCGTTCTCGTTTTCCTTGAAATGGAAGTTTACTCATTTTGAAGACAATTACGAAGCATTTGCAAAAAAAGAAAAAGGAAACAGAAATTATTTGGGGAGATAGAAACATTATTTATTAGGTGCCGAAAAAAGTTTGTGTGATTAGAATTCGTATTAAACTGTATCTCCACTAGTGTTCGCAAACTGTTCACGAATAGTATAACGCATACGACTTTTAAATAGTTCGAGTAACACCAGTGAAGGGATTTAATAGTCTAGTATGGTATAGTAATAGTAGAAAGTTTATGAACCGCTTGCAAACATTGTGTGCAAATAGTGCTCGTAAACTGTCAAAAAGGTAATAAAATCAAGATTTTTATGACGAAGGAATGTACCAACTTATGGAATATTGAAAAAGTATTCGGAAAGTAAATAGTGATTACCTTTTTATATAAAATAACATTTCAAAATAGTTTGGAATATTTGAATCTTGTTCTAAGAATCTAGACGAAGTTTTTTCTAATTTCCAATTTCCAAAAATACTTTTTTTTAATTTCTAATAAAAATGAGCAAACTCTGCAGCCTTTAAAAAATTAAAAGATGAAAGAGATTTTCAAGAAATACTGATCAGTGGATCGACATACCAATGATTGAGTAAAACAAGAATCATCAATTTTTTAAAATAAAAATAATCGTCATGCCACAATTTGTTTATACGTTCTTCGGAAATAGGCAGCTATTTTCGCAGGATCAATAAAAGGGCTAAAAAATCAGAATCACTTAATTATATTCCAACGTAATAGTCGTCGACGTCGGTTCCACGAAGAGGACTTCGTAATCGCCCAAGTGTGACACCCTAGCAAGTCAATCGAACCATTTTGACGTAATCATGACAAAGAACAGTTTCCAAGCGAATTCGTATCGCTTTCCCTCGGCAGAGTAACAGCTCAGCAAAAAGGTAACGAGCCTCGATTACCGTGGAACCTGTACCGCATAGCTATAATACATCT
Source organism: Perdita meconis (assembly GCA_030770465.2). Lineage (NCBI taxonomy): Eukaryota > Metazoa > Arthropoda > Insecta > Hymenoptera > Andrenidae > Perdita > Perdita meconis. Next base: position 182,861 of record JASKOS020000035.1, on the reverse strand, counting down.
GGAGCATCCTTGCGTTCCTCGGGCTCGAGGATCGGATCGATGATCTAGCCACACGCGAGTTTTTCAGCGGTGGACATAGTTACAGAAATTCCTCGATATGCATTATTTATTCTCTGAGATGAAGATTCTCTGTCGGGTAAGAAATAAATGTTCTTTCTAAACATACACTGATTAACTCGGCTACGATTTTTGGTTTTTTTTTGACCCATTAGAGTATTTCATTACCATTAACAAGTGTTTTATCTTTGAGAAAAATGTAAAACATTTAGTATTAACATTTAGGTTTCTTATTCCTTAATAGTATATAAAAAATTCATTATCTACATTCTTAACTCATTCAGAGTTTATTCCGTGTGATCACGAGTTTATCACGAATAGAAATATTTTAGAACATAAAAACATTATACAATTTTCTATCGAAGTTCTACTTTTATTAGACTGTCAAAGGATTAATAATATGACAATAGTAAAAGTTATTCATTCCCGGATGTCGAAGAGAAACGCAACAAAGTTAATTAATGAGAATTCGTCTTATTTGATGGGAATCTTTTCCCACGAAAAATAAAAAAAAAAAATGTTTTCTATGTTTCTCAATAATCTCCCCCAAAAACAAGCCTAAAAATTTAATTCGAAACGGATTAAGACGTCGCATCAAATTGATTATCATCGCAAACTTCCGCGCGAGTTCCGTATCTTCGAACTCGATCGCGCCAGAAGGAAACCGAAAAGGCGATCGGTGGATAACCAATATTTATCCGGAAACGACTCGGCCGCGACACGCGCACGCAACGAATCTTCGGTCGTCGCGTTTTCACTGCAACCCGAGTGCATAAGGCGCGGCGCGGCGTGGCGCGACCATCTCCGCTCCCGGTGTCCCCTTACAGATTTCTATGCAACTATAATTAGGTAACCGACACCGGTCTCCTAAGGAATCTCTGTTAGCCGTGAAGCTATGCCGGCGCGGAAAGTGGCGCGAATATTTTCGGCGCGAGGAAAGCCGAAATTAAACACGGTGTGCCGTACTTTTACTAGCAGCGCCGTTCGACTACTTGCCCGTACACTCGGGCCCGGCTCTCCTCTTTGCTCTTTCCCGTTGCTTCCACCTTTGTGTCTCTCGTTTTCGTTTTTCTTTCTTCTTTTTTTTTTGAGGGGATCCGCGTCGAGGCTGTTTCTTCGTTTTCTGCACGCGCGCGGCCACCGCGCGGCTTTCTGTCTGCGATGGCCTCGACCGCGCGCCTCCGATCCATTGCAACGGAAGCTTCCAGTCCGCTGGATACGGTATGCGGCTGACGGGGGCACATCGTGAATTTTTGAAACAAAGTTTTTGTGAAAATATGAGATGGTATCCAGATTCACCCCGAAAAGCTACATAGGAGCGGGTTTCTCCTGTTTTATAGAATTAAATTATTCGCATTGTGGGAATTCCTGTTGACGAATGTGGATAAAAAAAACGGAATCCCTAGAAATTCAGTACACAGTTGAATCAAGGCGTAAGAAATTCGATTTATTTTTGTACTGAATTTCTTTTTTATCATTTTCTTATCGCGAAGGCACTCCTTTTTAGACACTCCTTTTTAAACAATCTTTAGTCAGGTTGGCGCAAAGCAGGTTCAGCGTGTTTACTGGAACCCGTCCCCGCGTATGGAAAGGTCCCACGGTTATCTTAAAATGTAATTTTTGAAATTTCTATAATTACTGTGGTTTGTAAAATTTGGAATAGATAGTGGAAAGTTGAGTTAGAAACTATTATAGATGTAGTTCATGCGGAGAATCTTGAAAAAATGCAGTTCACGTTTTTTTGTGGTATTAGGGATATAAAATGTTTGAATCTGGCCTCACAAAACTTTGCACCAGCCCTAATCTTTAGATACTTTTTTTATCATGAGGGCACTCCTTCATACAGGGTAGTCCAATACAAATAAGTGCTTAAATATCTCTGTAAGGATAGAAGAATCATGCGACCCTAGAATAAACAAATTTCATTCACATTTTAAACTATCTTTTTATATTGATTTTTCTGAGCGTTAAACGGGATCTACCTTATTTTGAACAGTGTCGGGCGTCATTCGAATAAAAAATTTGAATAATGATTGACGAATGAAATTTTATTCGTTATTCGGTTTATTAATTTCAATAATAAGTGGTAAAATGAATGAAAATGAAGAATGCTTAAATATCGATTTATTCGTCATTCGTGAAATTGATTAACCAGAATGTATTCGTTAATTTTGATTCGTTATTCAGATTTACTTCTGCCCAACACTGAACTTAGATATGTAGAACCAACAAAACCATATATTCCTTTGATGCAATACTTTTGTTCTCCTAGATCGCTGAGATTTCGCACCGCGCGTCGGTGCGACTTTGATCCCCCGGATAACAGAGCTTCCGAGGAAAGCTGAAGCCCGCGAAGCACGCACGGATCTCGAACAAACGATCCATATAGTATTCCGCTCGAACCCCGTAGCCTCGAACGATCGTAGGAAGGAGAATTATCCGCGACTCCCAATCCTCCGGTGAAATTTATCGCCGGTGTCCTCTATTTATAACACAAGGCGTGGTCAAGTTACAATGACGCGGAGAGAGTGGATGATTACTTGCAGAAACAATCGCAAGTCCGTGAAGGACTCGGGAGTCGCGTAAAATCGGCGGATAGACAGTTTCGAGTCAGAATGGCGGATCACGGAATAACAAAAATCCCTTGGCATTCGTTCAAATATTCCCGGCACGCAGAAACGTTTAGGAACCAGGTAAAAATGGAATAAGAATGTAAACAGCCGTTTCCGACGGGACGGTCGAAATTATTGCCGGGCATCTGCGATCGCTCGGGGGTGACAAGTGCGGAGTACCATTTAATGAGCTGATTTTAATGTTCGTTAGGCGTTTTCGCTTTCAGCCATTGTTCGGAGCTGTGTCTGATGTGAGAGCGATGCACCGAGTGTTGACGAGGACAGGGGATCTCTTTACCCTTTCGCTGCGGGTGATGTGTACATGTGCTGTGGGAAAATAATTCGTTTGTGACAAATGTGTGTATGTATACGTGGTGAGAAAAATAGAAATTTTTATGTAAATACGGGTATCTCTGCAGTGTAATTTGAAAAGTGCTATGCTTGAAAAACATCAAACTATAAAAAGTGATATGCTCCTATATCCAACTGCAAATTTGTTAAAAAATATTTGTTTATGTCACACTTTAACTTGTTTTGAAGGTAAAGCTCACAAATCTTCATTTTTATTGGCACCGAAAAAGAAATGAAACCAGAATAAAACTTTTTCTTATCCTCCAAATTTTACAAAATATACTTTCAATATTTACAATATTTTTGCATTTGTACTCATTATTATATGTTTTGAGGATTGTTTGAACGATTTAACTCCTGTGTCGATAGCATCGACCTAAATAATATTAAATAAAATATTTATACACAATTTTTTTATTTAAATAATTGTTTATTACAGTGCAAGTGATGCAATATTTCTGTCAGCAATATAACTTGATGTAGCAGTGAAAGTGTTACAAAATTTTTAGCGTTTAAGACAAACTAGTCGCTTTTCCTACAATTTTTCCATGAAGAATCTTGATTAATCACCTGAATATCTCAGTCTAAACTCTAAACTGAAGTTCCTCCTTCACACAGAATTTCTTTATTTTTAACAGACTGTCAGCACTAAATTATGGTCCAGATTTTGAGATTTTACTTCAAATAAATTAGCTGTTATTTTACTCCAGTAAACAAACTATCATTTTTCTAGATCTGATAAGGAGTTCTTTCTAATATCTAATAAAATTTCATAAAACCCTTTTTCCTACCCCGCATTTATCATTTTTCGGTGTCCACCATACAAGACAACGTGTCACAACAAAAAGCCCAGGGCATCATTCGAAACTCAGCCAAGGGGTTAACGAAGACGGAACTTTGTTTCGCAGAAGCGTGACAAATTTACCCGGCGGCTGTGCCGGCAGCGCTGTTCGTTATCGTGATTAATAATCGCGCAACAACGAGGCCACAGGCCCGCAGGCCGATGATCGCGAACGCGTCGTCGTGCCAACTACCGAGAAACTCTCGAAACCAGACGAGACCAGTGTTCAACGATCGCGATCCGATAGACGGACTGACCGTGTCATCGGTTCGACCGTACGCGCTGACAAGCGAACAGCGCTGAGAGAAGAACGAGATGGAAGAGATTATAGTCCAGTAACCTTGTCATGAAAAGGGGGGCCTAAGTTGCATCAAGTGGTGGTAGTAGGTTTCGTTTTTTTTTCTTGTATGGGATGTCACTGAGATGCCAAATCCAAGTTTTCGACCTCGGCAGCCCCCCGGATCACTTTTGAAAATCCCAAAAACTGCTAAATTTTTGCACTTTTTTCGGTTTTTTCCCATTTTGACCATGAAGGAGCAGGTTTTCGACAAACATCATTCTATACATTTTTAAACTAGATTAAATTTACTACAATTTGAGATCAGAATGGGCTCGGTAGACCTAATACTTTCCGAGATACAGCTTTTCAAAGTTTGGCAAATTCTCCAAACTTGAAAATTTTAAGCTAATTTTCATGTTTCATCATATGCAATTGTCTTTATATCTTCAATAACCTGTCTGATATGAGTCAGTGAAGTAAACATTTATTTAATTTAATATTGTGAAGGGGGTGGGGGAGGAGGGGGAAGGTTTTATAGGAGGGGGAGGTCACTGTTCACAACCAGGCGACTGAAATTGAAATACAAAATTTATTTAAAAAGTGTAAATGAAGTAAATGAAAGTGTAAACGAAATGTGAATTAAAAGTGTTTCCTCCTCTTCGAAGGATCAGGGCCAAGGAAATCCGCTAATCCGCCTCCGTTAGTGCCATTTTCATCGTCCTGGATCTCCTGAAATGGAATGAAAATATTTATTTGTTGAATATCCCAAAAAAAGGGAAAAAAATTGAAGATAATTTTTTTTATATATAGGAGGGTTGAAAGAACATTGAAGTGATGGCAATCTTAAAACTAGTATGTAATAGCCATTAAATTTTGTTGATTAATGTCATTCTAAAATATTATTTTTTATGCTACACAAACAATTCTTTGTCAAGAAGTTCTAATATAAATGCAACACACATGTTGGTAAGTATTAATTGATAGAAATAATGGTATCTATAACATGTGGGTAAGTATTAATTAATAGAAAACAACAATACGAGTGTAAGTATACCTGATATTGTTCCTCGACTTGTTCAATAGCATCTCCGGCGAGTTGGCTGACTGGATAGTCGAGCAGCCTGTTCATCTCGTCGTCGTCGTCGAGCTCGTCCAAATCGTGGGTGTTGAAATCGACGTCTGCCGTAATTTCAGGCAGGCTTTCGCAGGACTGGCCATTGCAGGTTCCGCAGACAACTGAACACCTCAAACCTACTTTCCTGTAGCTGCAAGCATTTCTGCATCCCTTCTTGCAACTGCAGGAAATCATTTTCAGCAGGTTTGAGGGGGCTACTTCCCTCGACATCATCTTTGGGGAAAGGCCTCGGGCTGTAGCAACCCATCCCCCTTCACAATATTAAATTAAATAAATGCTTACTTCACTGACTCATATCAGACAGGTTATTGAAGATATAAAGACAATTGCTACTAGACTTAGACGTAATACTTTCCGAGATACAGCTTTTCAAAGTTTGGCAAATTCTGCAAACTTGAAAATTTTAAGCTAATTTTCATGTTTCATCATATGCAATTGTCCTTATATCTTCAATAACCTCTCTGATATGAGTCAGTGAAGTAAACATTTATTTAATTTAATATTGTGAAGGGGGATGGGTTGCTACAGCCTGAGGCCTTTCCCCAAAGATGATGTCGAGGGAAGTAGCCCCCTCAAACCTGCTGAAAATGATTTCCTGCAGTTGCAAGAAGGGATGCAGAAATGCTTGCAGCTACAGGAAAGTAGGTTTGAGGTGTTCAGTTGTCTGCGGAACCTGCAATGGCCAGTCCTGCGAAAGCCTGCCTGAAATTACGGCAGACGTCGATTTCAACACCCACGATTTGGACGAGCTCGACGACGACGACGAGATGAACAGGCTGCTCGACTATCCAGTCAGCCAACTCGCCGGAGATGCTATTGAACAAGTCGAGGAACAATATCAGGTATACTTACACTCGTATTGTTGTTTTCTATTAATTAATACTTACCCACATGTTATAGATACCATTATTTCTATCAATTAATACTTACCAACATGTGTGTTGCATTTATATTAGAACTTCTTGACAAAGAATTGTTTGTGTAGCATAAAAAATAATATTTTAGAATGACATTAATCAACAAAATTTAATGGCTATTACATACTAGTTTTAAGATTGCCATCACTTCAATGTTCTTTCAACCCTCCTATATATAAAAAAAATTATCTTCAATTTTTTTCCCTTTTTTTGGGATATTCAACAAATAAATATTTTCATTCCATTTCAGGAGATCCAGGACGATGAAAATGGCACTAACGGAGGCGGATTAGCGGATTTCCTTGGCCCTGATCCTTCGAAGAGGAGGAAACACTTTTAATTCACATTTCGTTTACACTTTCATTTACTTCATTTACACTTTTTAAATAAATTTTGTATTTCAATTTCAGTCGCCTGGTTGTGAACAGTGACCTCCCCCTCCTATAAAACCTTCCCCCTCCTCCCCCACCCCCTTCACAATATTAAATTAAATAAATGTTTACTTCACTGACTCATATCAGACAGGTTATTGAAGATATAAAGACAATTGCATATGATGAAACATGAAAATTAGCTTAAAATTTTCAAGTTTGGAGAATTTGCCAAACTTTGAAAAGCTGTATCTCGGAAAGTATTAGGTCTACCGAGCCCATTCTGATCTCAAATTGTAGTAAATTTAATCTAGTTTAAAAATGTATAGAATGATGTTTGTCGAAAACCTGCTCCTTCATGGTCAAAATGGGAAAAAACCGAAAAAAGTGCAAAAATTTAGCAGTTTTTGGGATTTTCAAAAGTGATCCGGGGGGCTGCCGAGGTCGAAAACTTGGATTTTGCATCTCAGTGACATCCCATACAAGAAAAAAAAACGAAACCTACTACCACCACTTGATGCAACTTAAGATGTACTAGGTTACTGGACTATTATAGGGACGTCCGAGTTCGCCGGGGCTTGGCAATCGTCAATTCTCCGGACCGCTTTGTTTTCGACCGCCGCGCCGTCGAGAGCGAAAGGATTTACGATTTTTGCCTGGGCCCCGACCAGTTATTCTGGAGCGGTGAACAAACGAATCTCTCTTTCTGTTTCTCTTGTAGAAAACACTCTTGTTCTCTTCCTTTTCGTTCGGGTTTGTTTACCAAAGTTTCCGCGACGCGCGAGATGCGAGCAGTCAATGTCGGCATTGTGTTTCCCCGATGGATATTTAGGTGGCTCGCGTCGGAGACGAAGAGCCGGGAAATTTTTATTCGCGTTTGTTGCTTTTTTTAACACCTCGATTGTTTTCCGTCGTTTGATACGCAAATTTGGAGTACGATCTGGTCTGTGAGGTATGGGTATTGCTTTATTTGCATTTAACGAGCTTCCGAGCTTCTCTCTGCTGATGCTAATGCAAGGTGCTGGAAGCTTTTTTGCTCCGACGCTGGAAAAAATGCCGTAATTTTGAAAGCGCGAATTTCATCTTACTAATTCATCTTATTAATTCAGATTACTGGTAATTTTACTGCTATTGAACTGCGATTTTTCTCTGTGAGCAACCATATTTTACTATTGCCATTTCGGGCTTTCAAGAAATTCGAAAAAATTCTGAGAGATTTAGTACGCAAAGCACTTAAAGAAATTACTAAGGGATAAAAAGACTTTTCACAAAAATCCATTTCCTATTTCCAAAATAATTCCACCTACATCCAAACCGTTCCAAACCTATCAAAATGCTCCAAATCACTAAACCAAAAAGAGCCGACGAAACCGGATGCCGCGGCATTTTCCAAAGGACTCCCCCCGCCCGAGTGTAAGGAAACAGAGTTGAAGAGGGGAGAGGCACGAGCTGTTTTGGAAAGACTTGCGCGCGCGATCGCGAAACGAGTTCTCGGTTTTCCGCGGGGCCTAGTGAAGAGGCGGAGGTGAAGTCGAGCGAAAACGAGCGTGAACGAGCGGAGACGAGCGCAGACGAGGCGAGGAGAAGCGGGTGAACGACCTGCGGGGAATCGGTATGCGCGGCATGCCGGTGAGAACGATGAGGATGACCGACTGCGTGGCTCCCCCAATTATCCTCGCGCATCCCTGCCCGTACAATGAATGAGAGTCTCGCTCGGTTTCGTTTCTTCCTGCGACCGGTGGAGCGGTGTTCAAGGTCACCGGAAGCCGCGAGGAAAATTAACCTGCTTCGCCGGCGGAGACCGAGCCCCGGGAACACACGCGATTCTTCGAGCCCTCGTTACCCTCCATTTTCCCTTTTGTCTCGAGCGCCTGCGGGGCTCGTTCTTGCGAGAAAAGTATGCTGCGTGTTTTTCCGATCTTGCGATTTTCGCGTGTTTTTATGGATCGACGTTATTAGAGACTCTCAAGGTGATCGGTGAGTGGGATAAATTGGTTTAGGATGGAAAATAATTTTATAATTTTGGAATAAGTGATTTTTTAATGGTATATCTGCCTCTTTAGTTGATAAAAAGATTTTAGAAAAACATGCTTTTTTAAGGAAAATTTATAGAAGGAATATTTATATTTATATCTGCGATCAATTTTTCATCTATATAAATAAAATGATAGCAGGGTTTCGATGTGCGCGCATCACGCAAAAACTACTGCATAGATTTTCATCAAACTTTTTTACTTCTATTCCTTCGACTCTTGGTCTCAACATAGGACAAAAATTATTTCGATATTCCTATTTAATGTCGAGTTATTAAAGTTTTTACACGTAGACGACAACGATGGCCTCGGCGGCCGCAATGGCCACGTGTCACCATCAGTTGCCGCCAGAGGGACTCCGATCTCCTTCCCTTCTCGCAAGTCCTATTATTCAGACTCTAGCATATATAAGCCCGTCGCAAGTCATTACCGTATCCCGTATCGCTTCTGAGCTTTACGCAATGGATTTTGATAAGGTTGTCTACGCAAGCGAGCCACCAATAAACCCCACTCGCGAGCTCGCGAAGCGAGCGAGCAACACCGAGTAGCTAGTAGTAGGCAATAAGGATCCTCAATAATAAGAAAGCGAAATTTTCTTAATTATTTGAGAATGTTGTAAATGTTTAATTTAGGGATCGATTGTACAATGTAATTGAAAGTTTGATGAGTATTCCAGAAATTTTGAACATTTTTCAAAAGTCTAGAAAAGTAAATAATTTGAATTTTATTACACTAAGTATTTCACAGTACCCTGAATATTTTTCTACTCGCTACTCAATGCAGTTTTTATTTCATGGTATAATTAAACTTGATACGATTAAAACCACAAACCACGATGTTCAATTGTAAATATAGATGTCTTCATAAACCAAATATGGTAGTGTGAAGAATCATCAGAAGGAAGCCCTAAAACGTTATGACTCACAACTACTGAGTAACGTAACAAGATTTCCGGTTATATTTACACGGGTAATGAACCTAATGTAATTAATCACTACTGAAATTTAACTGAGAGCTCTGAGTTTACTCTCTACACCAGCCATGTAATTTATCACTCAAAAGCTTACAAAATCCCACAAATCCGAAAACAACCTCTACTTTGCTAAATATACAATCTATGAAGCGTTATCTATCACAAAGCGTCCAAACCAAGATATAAAAAACTAAATATACTTGCAAAATAATTTTCTTTGCTCGAAGAATACTATTACTTCCTTGATCTGTAGTTTCGAATCACCTAGTATGCTTCCAATTATTTATAATTTCACAAGTATCGAGTGTTTGAATCTAATACTCTAGGAACAAGAATATTCATCGTTCTACAAGATTATGTCAAGATTATGACGGGTGACAAGTTGCGCGCTTTCTTCGCTGGTATTGTAATCTGGGAAGATTAGGAAGATTTGTTTTCATCATCCGCGAGATCCGCGTTGAGATCGAGGGGTGACCACGTGTTCAACTCACATCACTGACTGCAGCTGCAGTTCACATGGTCGGCGAGAAAGCCAGCGTTGCGTTGCATTTGCGCGTGACGCTTCATTATCTAGCTGTTGCGGCTTGCAGGCGCCTCGTGAGAGATTTTTCGTACACTTGGAAACAGACGAGTTTTAAAAGAATTGTGCACTATGAACAATAAGAAAATTCTTCTCAAGTTTCATTATGGAAGGTGTTTTTATGCCAATACTTGGCGTCACTATTCCTACTATTTAGATCTGTGAAGTTGACACCCCTAAGTGCTAATTTTTGTAAAATATGCGTGTTACTCGTTTGTTCACACTTTTCCAACCAAACATTTCGTTTGTCCAGTCCTCAAATACAAGGTAAGACGAAATTAAAAAATTGAAGACATGAATTACCCCATGAACATTTTTCATTGACTTGTAAGTGGTACAAGATTTTTCGTAATATCTCCACATTTGTTCACCTTCAAAGAAAAATGTTGACGAAATTTAAAAAATGTTAACTCCTATGAACAATCGTCATTGATTTTTAAGGATAGAGTGGATACATGTAGACAAATCATAGACAATCTCATCTTAAATATCCTTACTTAAAAATCAGTGAAAAATGTTCACGGGAGTTAACATCAATTGTTTAACTTTTGTTATAACTTTTTTTGAAAGGTGGATGAACGAAAATTTTGGATGGACAAATGTATACAAATCATGGACAATCTCATGTCTCAAGTTTTTTAATTTCATCATAACTTTTTAGGGGAGTTGGACAATCGAAAATTTTTATCGGAAAAATGAGGATAAATCGTGGACACAAATATGCATATTTTACAAACACGGTTTATTTATTTATTCACGAGATACATTCTTTAGTACACACAAAAAAAGTAAACAATTTGGGGTCAAAGTAGTACGTAAAAAACAAAATAATAGAAAAAAAAAAGAAAAAAAAGAAAGAAAAAGAAAAAGAAAAAACAAAGAGAGGAAGCCAGAGAAGTAATACCGAAATCTAAATTAATAAAATTTATACATTAACTGTAAGATTGAATTATACTGGATTCAAAACTAAAACATCTCTTTGGTGCAGAATTTTTCTATCTTTATTATATCATCGTTGAATCAAAGTTCAAAGTTTACTCAAAATTTCACTGTATTCTTGTTGCTGTATAATGAATTGAATATTTGAGGCCCTGGATAGAGAAAATAAATAAGAGCCGGTTAATCAAGATTCTACTATTCTACTGTATTACATAAAGCATCCATCTGCATATAGATGACAACTCGTAGGCGATCTGAATTTTTATTATTTATGTTATATAAAAGAAAAGAAGAAGGAGAGTTGTCTATTGGCTCTATATGTATAACCATAATTGGTTAAAGCAGCCGTCTGACAAGCAGAAAAAGACAGAGTTAGAACCTCAGTTTGGGCTCGAATCTAATCGGCAAATTTTTCATCACTCAGCTTTCGAGTTTCAATGCATGGAGCCGTGTCCAAATTCAATTACATACTCTCAACTGTAGAGAGTATAGTGTCTCCCCGAGATACAGTCACTCAGGCGAGACCCACTTAAGCCGTGTGCTATATGACGCAAGCCGCCAAATGTGTCCTTTGCCACTTGCTTCAGGGCTGCACTTAGTGACCGTCTCTGGGTGCTTAACCCACTACCAAAACATTAATGATAATAAACACGAAGGCCTCCGACTGCATGAATTTCCACAAAGTCGCCATAGCTCAAGAGAGCTCCATATTTCCTAAATCTGCATCACTAAAATTTGCATTTCGGAAACGTATTTTAATTCGTCAGTTTCTCTTGAAGCGTCTCCAATTTCAAAAATTTTTTACAAAGGAAAATTTATCTAATTCCATCGCGCCGCTTTCCCACAATTTCCCTTCTCTTCAAAAGAGCAAAAGAAGTCAAGTTCGTGTGGCGTGCGCTTGGAAGTCGGACAAACCGCGCAGCAATGCAAACTACTATCTACGTTCTTCGCGTTGCTACAATAAGCGGTTTGGTTTTATTTTCGTGAAATCTCGAGAATTCCGTGTTATGGATAAGAGAAATCGGAATTTAGAGGATCCGGAAAGACCTGGGAAAAGAATCCGTTTCGTTACTGGATTTGAAACATATTCTCAAGATATCTCAGACATGATATTCTGAAAAATGTGCGCGCTAAGACGAACGCAAAGATACACGTCCATAAAAAGTCCTTCGAAAGCTTTGTATGGCAAGCAAAAGGACTGTGAGAATTTTCCCGCGGGTTTCTTGGCGCTCGCGAGGATGATACTGATGTTTTCAGGGTGATACTGATTTTTGCATTTGGTGGAATATCCTTGGTAACTATTTCTGGAGGCAGATGTTCTTGATTCCTAAGCAAATAAACTGAATGCTACTTGGAGACTTTACTGCGGTTGGGTTCGATGTCGAGGATGTTGAAATGCATAGCGAGCATTTTTTAGTCCTCTCTCTCGCATGTTATCGAGGAATTCAATTAGTGTAGAATTTTGATCAATTCGATCATTATTGTAAGACAGCAATTTTTGCATAACTTGGGAAGATTGAGGATCTTGACGACTCTAATAAGTCTAAAAATATTTGAAGTCTTTGAATTGCTGAAAATCTTGAAATATCAGTGATCCTTGACAAGGAAAAATATAAAACAGAATCTAGATTTCAGATAAAAATTAAAATTGGTATAATTTTAATAGACCATTCAAGAATTCTAAGGTTTTGAAGATTTCCAAGCTTCCTAAATTTCAAGTAATGATGCATAACTTAAAATGCCTGATTGATCCAAATGAATTGCTTCGTCGGCGCTAATCATTCGTATCACATTCCCATAACTCGTCAGATCGATTTCATTAATTTCACGCCTCTTCAAAGCATTCCTTGCCTTCACCGAGAGCACATTTACTTTACTATGTTGCGAGACTCCCACCGTTCCGATGAGTTCGCAGATTCTCGCGACGGTGTAACAGGTTTACATTATTCCGTCGCCTACGATCGCGTGATTACAACAACAACGACGCAATGCATCTTTTTCACGTAACCCGTACCGTCACACGAGCTGCTCCGTAATTTTCGTCGTCGCGTCTCCTTCGAGCGGAAAGACTCACGATTGCCGTCTGCAGGGGAAAAAGATAATGCGAACCTTGGTTGCGTAAGGACGGGCGAAAAATTGCGATAGGTGGGGAAGAGAAAACGAAACCGTGAAAAAGACGGCCGACACGCGAGAAAGGAACGGTCCTTGGTCCGTCCGGGGGATCCAATCGATTTGTTCTGATTTAAATACTCGACGGTCTTCGATACGCTTCGATGTTTTAGACCGCGATTTTTCCTGAGATTCAAATTAATTGGCGGAATTATAATGCAGGTGCAAAGCTGTTCTCTTCTTTTTCATTTTCTTCAGTGGTTCAGAAAGTTTGTGCTGTTTCGTAATTATTTCAATCATTAGTGAACAAAAAGTATTAAATTTAAATGATCCATTCAGGTAGATCATTGTCAATATTATTTCTGGTTGAATTTTATGTATAAAAAATATCTGCTCCAAAAATGTGGATTTAAGTTGGGAAAGAATTTCATTTATTACACTGTATGTACAAGTATAAAAGCAGTTGACTATAAAAGAAAAATGTAAAGATACTATTGCAATATTAAAATTGCTTGTTTAAAAATTAGTAACTATTCAAATAGAATAAATAATGACGGGATTACATTGAAAGAATGCAAATAATTAGTTTTCCAATTTGACTCTTATCGCCTTTGCTGTCACGTTACTTTGATATCGCCTGACAGTTTTATTTGCACAGCGATGAATAACATCGTTTTAGCAACTATGAATCAAATGAGCAAGCATTCCTCACGATGTCTGCCCGAACACCGAAAGCATAGTCAAACGGTGGAATAGATAAAACCAACATTGTTTAAAATTAGACCCATCAAACGGACGAATGTAACATAGTCGACAAGTTGCTCAAAGTATAAACGATAGAATTAGTATTTTTAGCAGAAGCAGCGCACGAAAGGAATTCTCTCCTTTCAGAAAGGCGAGACGCGCGTCCGCAATACAGAATCGATGCTCGAAAACGTTGAAACGCCGATCGCTCGAAGATGGGAACGCGTGACCCGATGACGTCTCTGCCATACGGCCAGAAATTTCAACGATGCTTGGGACTGACGCGAAACAAGCAGCCCACTCTTTTCCACGGGGCATCGAGTGGTCTCGCGGACAAAAAGGAGGCGGAGAGGATGAAGAGTAGCCCGAACGACCGGCCAGCCAGTCAGTTAGTCGGTTAGTCAGAGATTGAAACGCGACTGCGTTCTTTGTGAGTCAATTGCGATTGACGCGGCGATTATAACAGTAAAACGATGAATTGCCAGGGGCAGGCTGAGCCGTCGCGAAACGAGGATGTATCGCGCGGACGAATCGAGATGGTCTGAAAGGCGGCGGATGCGAGTCGCGATCGCGACGCCTCGATCGAATCGGACTTTCCTCGTTCCTTTCCCCCTGGATACGATCGTTGCGTTTCTAGAGAAAAATAGGGATTTTTGTTCTCAGCCTTATAGAGCGATACGCATCTATGCAAGCTGAATCCGAAGCTTCTATTCGAATTGAAAGAAAAAATTAATACCGTGAATTTGACAATTAATTAACATTTAGAGTATATCAATACATATAAAACAACTGAGTCTTCTGCTTGATAATTTTCTCTCCAGGTAAATCTGAATTTCCTTTTCTTTTTACCCTAAAACACCGCGCAATCAAAAATTTGTCTGCTTATGTCTATCACAAAATAGCAATGTGATGATAACTTCCTAATTCCCCGTTTCTTTGCATCATTGGCTTGCAGAAAGTTTCGAGGCGATCGAAAGCGACAGACAGTATAAATAAATGTGGAAAAAAGCGTCGAATCGCCTTGATTTCACCGTTCCGCGCGACGAAAGGGAGCGAATCAATTTTCTAAGGTTGCTCGATTAGAATTCCACGATAGCAGAACGTGTTTCGCGGAAACGGATCGCCGCGCCGCGCGCGCCGGTCGGGGCAGGTCGCGAATTATCGCCTGGCCGGGTCAACGCGCGCATTATGGTCCGCGAACGATAACCTCTGAACGTAACCGAGTCACCCACCGGTGTGCGTTTCACTTCCTGCAGAGGTTGTCTCGACAAAGCGCGATCCACGTGCCTGTAAACGCCGTGCACGCGCGGTAAATCGCCAGGTTGCCGGTCTTTAGGGCTTTTGTTCCCAGTGCTTCCGCGGCGGTCGAACGTTTCTCGATACCCTGTGATTTTGCGGTCTGATCGATGCTCGTTGTTGATCTGCACTCGGTGGTTGAATATTTAATCAGAGTACAGTCGAAGCGGTTGAATTTTAAATGGAAGAGTATATGCTATGATACAAGCGAAAGGCTTTTGAATTTTTATTCCGAAAAGTAGAATCTGTCATGCTCAAGAAAGTTTAACAATTTTTCGTTTTTTTACGCGTTCCAATGTATATTGTATATTTATAGTAATAATGCATTTATATTGTTGTTTCAATATTTTATTCTGATCTCAATTTAGAAGGTTTAAAATTATTTAGATACTATGTGAATTTTTACAGATTTTTTCAAAAGACTTTTACTAAATGAAAAAGTTAATTGTTTTTCATAATACTTTAAATAAACTTAATTATATAGGAAGGTCTTTTTACAATTGAGAAAGTAAATAATTTTGCTGTAGAAGGTATTTCTACTAATAAAAAATGTTATTTTTTTTATGATTTGGACCAAGTCATCTGGTTCTAATTGTAGCAGTCATAGAGGTCAATTAGTACTTATTAAAAAAAAACTCAAAGCTGGATTGTATGAACGACTTAGCGTTCGTAACTTTTTTAATTGCTAAACACTTGTAAGTTTCTTAATCACGCAGTTACAATTTTTTAGATGTTGGACACTTGTAATTTTTTTACCGTTCTGAATATGCCTCGTCAGTTTGGCCCTTTGCCTTACGATTCTTCTCAGACTGCGTGTGCTAAAGTTAACCCTGCATGACATCGTGTAACCTGAGAGTTATTGCGTCGGTGCGTATGAATTTCCGTTTTGAATGAGGAAGTTCAAATAATAGAATTTCTCATTTTTAGACTATCTATTTATGGGAACGAAGCCATAACCGTTTGACCTAATAAAAATTTATATATTTGTTGGGAATAAAGAAATAGGAAACACGTTATTTCTAATATATAAATGGGCCATTCGAATCGATGCTGACACAAAGAAAATTTAAAGAATCCTTCGAATTCTACTTTTATTGCAAAGAGTGTTGAAATTGATTTGGTCAAACGCGTTAAAGGTAAAAATCTTCCGAGTTTGTATTTTTATTTTATAAAATTTAGGTATTAGTTCGTCCGGGAAGTTGGTTTCGTTTTGAAATTTCTATTATTCAAAAATCAAGGTTTCTAAAAAAGGCGTCACAAAATGAACTAACAGATCGTAGTTCGTTTCAATCACATTTCGCTATAATAGTTACTTTCGCGATAGTTTTCCGAAAAAACTTGACATTTGAAAAATATAAACTCGGAAACAAAACAAACTTTCTGGTCAACCTAATATAATATAATAGAAATATTTCTAAGTCTTTCAGAATTTCTTTAAGACCTAGAATAGTAAAAATTAGTTTTCGGTAAAATTGTTACCCCTTAATAAATAAAAAAATGTGGTTGCTTACGAAGGATTAATGGATAATTGTACGATATAGTAAAACTTTAATAAATACAACTAACAAAAAAATATAGTTAATTCTCCAATTAACTTAACCTAAAAATAATTAAAAGAAAGCGTTCACCCACAGAGGATTAAGTTCAATGTTCCCCGTTCCCCCGATACCATATCAAAAGCGGTTTATCTACATTCATAACGACGCGCCAATAAAAATGACTCCACGTCAGGGTTTCCCAAAGGAACGCGGCAGAGGGACGAAGAAGAAAAGCAGAGAATCTCGTGGAAAGCGCCGCGGAGCAGAGTAAAAGTGTCGAAAGCCGTGGCTCGGTATGTTTGCGGCGCACGCGTGCATACGTATGCGCAACGGATTCTTCGGGGCCAGCAAGCACGCGTGCGCTCCGAACGAGTCCGAGAAATCGAGCGGCCATGAACGAGGCAACGATCTCCTGGTGAATCGAACTGTGGAATGCGAGCCGCTCGATTCAAGAGTGTCGCTCGAAAAAATCATCTTCACCGCCAACGGTTGGAATGCAATTAGGCGATCGAACAGAGGGCTTTATCGTCGGGCTCTCGAAGAATCCGCGTCGTGTCGCGTCCTCCTTCGATCAAATCGCCTGTTCAAGCATCGGCGACAATTAACGCGGTCTCTTCGGGCGGTGAGACGCGTCTCGAGCCTCCCATAAAGCTTATTCCCATAAAGGTTAATGGGTTAAATCGCAACGATCCGAGGGCATTCCGCGATCCCTCCCGGTGCCTAAATTTACGCGAGAGCCAGATGTAATAAGGCGATGCGAGACCGTTTTACGGTATCCTCTGTCCGGGATTCCGAATAAGCACCGGCATCGCCGCGCTGCGACCGATGCGATACTTGCCTCGCTAACTCGCTCGCTCGTCTCTTTGAACCGTTGCCAGACACCTTTCTGCGATTCCTCGAACGCGCCAAGGTGCGACATCGCCTCGTCCAGGAACGCTCGAAGTCGAGGTGAAAACTTCTCTAACTGCTGGCCGGTTCGAGGAGAGACTTCTCGGAATTCCTCGGTGCGTGCCCGGAGAAAATTAATTAAACGACTAGCGAAACTATGGCGACAATTATTATTTACGGAAGTTCGAGTACTTTATTTGACCGCATAAATCTGTGGCTATGGGGCAAAACGACGTATGTTTCGTTATCAAAAAATTTGTGTTTACGCTTTAACTGAGATCTAGAAAGTAAAATTCATATTTTTATTGCAGAAAAAATAGAGTAAAAGAATATTTTTAGAGATGTTTCCAAGAAAAAAAAACAATCAAAACAGAAAGAAATATACAATAAAGTAGAAAAAAATTAGTCAATCTTGAGGAATTTGAAATGCACGGTAGTCTAGCTGAAATATCTAATACTTTATCAGCTTCGCTAATTCGCTACCTCCGCTGTTGCGACATAATTAAATGATTGCTATTTCTGGAACTCGAAAAAATCGATTATATTTTTGAGATTTTGCTCTAGATTCGTCAGAAAAAGTTTTATCAAAATCGATGATCCAACGACCGTGGCCTCACCTTGTTAGGTACCCATCTTCTAGTTTTTTTATTTTTCAAAAAGTTTTTTAACGTTTCTGTTTTATGCGTTGAAAACAAACGCTTCAGATATAAAGTAACATGGAAATGACAAAATGATAAAATGACATGGAAATCAATTTGTGCAAAAAAAATATTTATAAAGTTGCGTTTAGGAAAAAGAGTGCAATTGCACTTTGCGTGTGTTAAACAGTGCAAAATTTTTCTAGAATTTGGAACGGATTTACAGCCGGTCTCAATTACTAGACACACTCTGTATACAAGGTGTACCGAAAATCATAGTACAACCTGAATGAGGACGAATCCTCGTACAAAAACAAGTTGAAAATGTAGAATGGAAAATTTTTATATGAGGCTTCGATTTGGAGGAAATCGGTTTTGAAGTTCCATGAAATATATTTGCACTTGGTTATATGAATTCCTTCGTATTCAGGACTTGTTTATATTTATAAACGTAATGAAACTATACCCGAATTAAGACAGAGAGTTAATCTTTTTATCACTGAGGCGATTGAAAACGTGAAGGTTCGAAATACATTACTAACCACTTAACTATTCATGCTTTTGTAATTCGTAGAGCAACAATTCGTTTGAGACAAAACTGAGAATACTTTCACCAATTTGTAGTTAAAATAAATAAATGTATTAGTGAAGCTATGTATAGTAATTTAATTCGTACGAAATTAACAACTCTCATTATCTTTCTAGTACAAGTGCAAGTGTCTTTAATATTTTGATGAATCTTAAAGCTAATTTTCTCGAAAACGAAGCCTCATGTAAAAAATTTCCATTCTACATTTTCGACTTACTTATATGCACGAGGAATAACTTTCTTTCGGATTATACCACAATTTTGGGTACATCCTGTATATAAACAGTAATAAAAAATAGGGACTATTATGCATATGTATAAACACTTTCCTTCATATTTTTAAATCGCCGTCTTTTTCATAGTGTATCAAACCTACCGTATTTACTTATTTTGTCTATTATTACTGTCTAATTTTTTTCTACTATTTTTTGACTTCTTTGAGATAATTTCATTATTCTATTCTCTTAATATACTATACGTTTCTCCTTTCATTGTATACACTAAAGGTTCACCCGTTAAAATAAAGTAAATAAATAATCCTAAAATTACTCCAACTCCATCTTCTTAATTCCTCAGACACCCTAAAACAACCCTTTGAAGATCCATCACTTGTCAATCCATCTAATAGTTAACAACACAAAGACGAAACGCTTTGGCAAGTGGGTTACGAGACGTGCGTCGGTGAAATTCGAGAAGAGATCCCGAACGGATGAGCGGTTATCCCCAATAAGCGATAGCTATGTGATTTATGTCCTGCAGATTCCCTGACTCGATGACGATCGATAAACTGCGAGATATCAACGAAAAGCCATTAAGATTCGCACATTATCGACGGTCATTAATTGCTCCGTGTCACGGAGGAATTGATAAAATTTGTAAAGCGTCGATTATCTTGACTCCTCGACTGTTCAGTTGGGTATGAAAAAGCGAGACGGTAATCGACAGTCGAGTTGACTAAATTTTTCGCGATTCGTCAACGTCTGACGTCAGGGTGTGCAATCGGACGGTCGATTCGGGGGGATTCGGTGGAAGACTCGCGTGACTCATGACAAATGTTAGGCTTCTGACAGTCCGTTTCGCGAAGCTTGCTTTCTACGCGGCTAAAAGGAACTTTTATAATTATTTCTGAGTCGCTGTGATATCCTAATTTGGCTATACAAGTACTTCGATGGTGGAAACTTATGTCTGGTATCTGCGTGTGCAGTTTTTTGCGAGTATACAGGTAGTCTTCAGAATTTTAGTGGAAGTTTGATTTGCATATTTAAAAAAAATATATATATTTAATAAAAAAAATATCGCGAATGGACCTGTGAAAGATTTTCTTAAAAAGTTAAAAAAAAAATGAGTGAAACTCGAGGAAAATGCTGCACACTGAAAGCATTGAGTCGCTGCATAAATAATGACTCTGAAGATTTTATTTCCATGAAAATTAATGATTTCTCTTATGTTTTACATACTGACATGCATAATGCTGCTTTCTACAATTACCTTCGCTTTTTCACAAAATTTTCCCGACCTCCACCAGAAGATTCTGTCTTTTTCGAGTCAAAATGTGAAATGAGTAATTATATTATTTAGAGGGGGTTCTAATAACAGTATCCTCAATAACTTAATGACAGACCGAACCAGCGAGTTCATAACGAATAAGTACAGCGTCTAAAACAGTCTCGATGAGGTACGTATTAGCAATCGTTCACGACGAATTAGCGAGCCCCGGTTTTCGTGGCAAACACCCGTCGAGTGTCTTTCCTTATGAATAATGCATTATCCGCGAATCCGCGCGCGGCTCCGAACAGGTGATCCTCAGCACAGCCGCCTTTCTACTTTACGAGCTCGGCTCACGTCGCGTCGTGACGAGAAACCATATCTTCCTAGGATTTTATCTCGACGCTGAATCTTTCCATGCCAACAGTCACTTTCGATCTGTGCGCGAGCATGCAAAAACAACCGGCACGGTTGCACCCGGTGATGCTAGGAACTACATAGTTACGGGAACCTACGAATCGCTCCCGACTAACAAGTGTTTAAAATAACCCGCGCTCGGGAAGCGTCCGAGCCGCCTGCTGCTATTAAATCGCTTCCTAACGACGAAAAACGGGAAAGAAAATAGGTGTGTGCATATATGCGAGTATTTTTAACTACTTCTTGATGTTTCCTGTGGCTCCTCTGCGTCGGGCGAATCTAGGCTTTGCTGCATTCGATTTGGAAAGTGGTACAGTGGATTTGAAAAAAAATTGGGGTTGTGGAATGAGCAAGGTTATGATTGTGGTTGCATTGCGAGGAATGAGAAGTTATTGGTTTCCATTTATTAGGAGTTGGAATTTAAAGATCGGTGTTCCAAATGCTGTATTATGAAGTTGGGCTTTATTGGATATTTGTCTTTTTAGGGAAATGATTCATTTAATAAATTTTCCTGCTGGTTGAAATTTAAATTCTATTTTTTTAGGCTGCGATTATAACATTAATTTATGGTACTTCAAGACGTGAATAAATGATAATGCGTTCTCATTGCTGGGTTTAGAGTCTGAGGGAAATTAAGATTATACATATACATAATTAAAATTATGGGTATTTATGTAATTAAGACAAGTCTAAATTTAGAAAAGTAGATAAGGGTGAGTATAAATTCAAAATTATATGCAATATCAAAAGTAAAATGCATGTCACAAGAACTTAAGAGACAAAACAAGATTCTTACTTGATTTTCAATTTTTTATCTCTGTCTGTGACCTGTGAGATATATTTGCACTAATCTACAGTCCAGAAATCAAAATTGAGTGTAAAAAAAAAAAAACGTTTCCAAAGTACAGTAGAACCTCAATTGAGTACAGTACAGTACAACCGGCTCTTAATTATTCCCTGCTTCTATTATTCTAGATCCCAATTATGCGATGCACTAGCAATAAGACTACAGCAATAAGATTAACAATAGTACATATACTGAAAATAAATAAATTTTAAATCATGGAAATGCTTCAATTATGGCTCCGATATTAAGCTTGTTAATCCTCCTCCTGTATGTAGATATTCAATAAATTTTACTGTTCTCATACCAGGAACTAGGACACAACCTGAATTAATTCGTATCATGCATCTAACATTTCCAAACTTCCACAAGGAAATTCCGTCCAAAGTTCTGAAGTCTCTGTTCTGATTTATTAGGTTGGCAAATGAATTCGTTCAGTATTTGTAACTTATTCCACTTTAAAAAACGGAAGCAACCTATTTGCCAACCGAACAAATATTATGTATGTACAATGATTTGACAATCTCCGAATTGTAATCATGCATTCTACTATGCAAATGAGTTTGTTCGGTTTTTTAGTGTGTTGTGGATAACAAAAACCGAACGAACTTCTTAACTAACCCAATACAATCTCAAGTTTTGCATAGGTACATAGATCCATCGTTATCTTAACTTCCTAACTGCTACCAGAAATCATTCTCCCACTTTCCCGTTTCTCTCTCCTCTTTCGCAAAACCATAAACAGGCTACCAAACTAGGCATTAACATCAGAATCTCGTCCATCACGGTTTATAAGCTTGTCGATGGCACCGATTATCGAGCTTAAAAGAAGGAAGCTTCGTTCCCAGATGCTAGGATCGAGATTACGATCGTATTCCAGCGCAAATTCCCCGGTGAAGATTTTGAGTCCCGATGCTCCGTAGGAACGTGCGCAATGCTTTTCAAAGTTTTACGACCGGTCTATAAAGTAGCTCGCGGTGGAGTGGCTCGAGCCGGCGATGACAGAAATCGGACCTGTTCC
Organism: Perdita meconis; assembly: GCA_030770465.2. Taxonomy (NCBI): domain Eukaryota; kingdom Metazoa; phylum Arthropoda; class Insecta; order Hymenoptera; family Andrenidae; genus Perdita; species Perdita meconis. The sequence goes on along the minus strand of JASKOS020000035.1, from coordinate 160,203 downwards.
TGTTTTGGAGCGCTCCTAGACGAGAATAGACTGTCCCGGAGTAGCTTTCGGCCACTGGGTTTAAACGGCAGTGAAAGAACGATTACGTCGCCCCTTTCTCTATTAGGGGCCCAGGGAAGGAGATCGTTTATCGATTTATGCGCCTGCAACATCCGTTCCAATCTCCACACATAAGGCTCAAACATCTTGCGATGCACTTGAGCGATTCTTGGTTCCAAGATTTTTGCAGCAGTTTTAGAAATTTTATACGGGATGCATGGTGTATGCATCAATTCCTGAGTTTTATGAAATGGATATCAGATTTAATTCGTTTTTACCTTATTGATTTTCGATTAATGCTGATGTTATTAGGTTGACGTGAAAGTAGCACGAGTTTTGTTAATAAAAGGAGTTTCTTTCTTGAAAGACTGTGTTATAAATATTTTATTTTATTTCGTGAATAATATGATTACAAGATTGCGGATTGGTATGTATTCATGGGAAAGTATGCAAAAATGTATAAGAATATGCAAATCTATAAACTTTTCTAAAATACTGGAAATATAATATCAAATACAATAATTAAGTAGGACATTTTTATTCATGTTGCAATTCTTTATCTGTGATAATATGAAGGTGAATTTGTATAAAAAATATGCTGTTTAATGATTATCATTATTATATGAAATCTGTCACCTGTTTACAAATTCAAAAACTTCTTTTCGATAAAAACTGATTATTGTTTCACAAATAATTATTAGCAAAACTTTTCATTCTGCTTTTGCATCAACCCAATATGATTAATAAGAAGAAAGAAGGAATATATCATCGATGTAACTAAAATTTTTGCCTGAGAAAATTATGCTGGATCCACCACTTTTATTTTTATGTGCAGAAAATCTTCAGACAGTAAATCTTCACTGTGATTCACCATATTTATTTATATATTTGTTTAATATCAACGCAAAGAGTGAACTGAGATCGTATAAAAAAGTATTTATTATTTATTCACTGGAAATATAAATATACTTTCTTAGACGTTTGCATCTCATATTACATTTAGACTCAAATATTTGTTTCTTATAAGCTGAGATTGCAGAATTTGATAAATATTTGTACCATATTGCAATCACTTTTTAAATTGATACTACATTAATTATAAAAAATGAAACCCAAAAAAATTCTCGTTCCAGTTAGACTCCATTTAATTTTTATAAAATAAAATTATACAAACTAACAAACAATAATCGATTTATTTAAAAAATTTCTGAGTCGGCAGATCAGTCAATATTTTTTGTAAGGAGAAGATGAAGGAGATAATTTTGGTTTCTCCTTAGTTAACCCAATGATGTATACCAATTAAAAGAATGAAAGACCAAAAGGAAATACGAACAGGAAGAAGGTAAATCACTGAGCAGAACGGTATCCTGATTCTTGCAAGCCGCATGCGACTTCGATGCAACGATTGCCGCTTTCCACACGTTGAAAACCTTTATCACGAATCATCGCAACACGTTGCAACGCGCTGAGGCCTTTAACGTTCCCGCCTCGGGGGAAGCGGATTTTGTTTCGAGTTTCGACAGGCGCGGCCGGTGTTGTACGCGCGCAGTTTCGGGATTTCGTGGTTGACTCAGCGCGAAACGCTTCCTTCTGACCCGCCGAAATATATACGGGCTGAGTCAGCCTGTGCGCGCAGGTACCCTCTTGTTTTCCTCTGGTTCGCTCCTAAACGCACCAAGGGGCACGACGCGAGTGGAGAAAATAGAGCGATTGTCAGCCGGAAATGGCTGAACGTGGCGACGCGACGCCGTCGTTATTCGCGCATTTTAAAATAAAATACATCCGCTGCTCGATGAATTTCGGGAAATCGAAACGCGCACGAAACTGACGCATTCTTTGCGATTGGGTTTGCAATGGGGCGGCTGGTCGTGTTTTTCCTTTTTTCGATCAGCTGACCTCATTGCCAGCCTCGCGAAAGGGAGAACGAGTTCAGCAGTTCCAAGGGGTTTAAGGTATTCGGCTGGCATTTGGACGGCTCAGAAGTCGTACGAAGGCTTTAACGAGATTAACCGAACCCGTCGACATCGATCCGTTTCACTGGCCGACAATATTGGATTCGTTCGCTTCAACACGTTTAAAGAACCATGATTGCGAAATAAAAGGGGCCTTTGTAGAAGGCGGCTCAAAACTTGGGGACCTGGGGGATTTATTCAGAGGTGAATTGGAGATACGATGGTAAAATTAATTTATGGTCTTTGTTTCTGATTTAAAAACAACCCTGCGAGTTATTTTATAACGCAAGTTCTTCATATTCTGGCTTAAGACTTCGTCCTCGTCTGTGGCAAGAAGCACATCGTACTCTCTTTGGTCATTTTAATTGTATTAACCGTATCATCAACGTTAATAAATATTGTGATGTTGTAGACCTTTTCTGCTAATACAACTTATTCAGGCGATATATTATTATTATTAAAATAAACGGGTTGGTAACCCTTTGGTAGATTAGTATAAATACAAAAGTGGTAGAGAATAAATGTGTATAAAAAATAATATAGAATACAAAATTATAACAAATTAATAAAGAATATGGAGATATACATATACAGGAAAGCTATAACGCGTAGAAAAAAAAAGAAACTGGAATACAGAGAAAATAGAAGAGAAAAAAAAATGTCTTTATCACCATATAGGTTTAAAATGGCACATATGCGATCAATGCAGTTATGTTTACCATATGAGGTTCGATGTACTTTGACATTAATGCAGTTATATCTGAGATTCCTCAAAGGAACATTAACATGCATTTGTTCTAAAATAATAGGACAATTTAAACTGCTATTAAGAACATTATACATGAAAATTATGTTAGTTATTCTTTTCGAGAGTCAGCGTACTGAATTTGGACATCCATGGTACATAATTATGACATTGAAAAGAAATGTGAGATCCAGATTATTACTAATCTTTTAATATCAAAGATTTATTATTTAGGAATTTGTGTATATCCTATATGCTTATTATGCTATATGTATTGTACACTAAAGGGTCTGAATATATAAATAGCGATTGAATATAAAAAAAATTTCGAATCGCGCCGTGAACATAATTCGACGCTTAAAAGTCTCGAAAGTCTCGATAAATCTTGACAGGTTTCGACTCTTTAAAATCTTGACACGTCTTGAAAGTTTCGATAAAATATTTTATGTCAATGAAACCGCTGACTAAAAGTAATCAAGGAACTCGTGAGATATCGAATACTCATTAAGTTTTCAAATTCAATCGAAACTCTCAACACATTTAATTTGCGAACTCATCGGAACTTTCAAAACTTTCGAGACGCATCGATATCTTGAAGACTCAAAACTTGTCAGGACTCCACATTTTTCAAATTAATAAACTCCAAAGCGATTTCAATTTTTTTCCAGATCCCATCGTTGATTTTTTATGAAAGTACTAAAAATATCTCGAGTTTTCTCCAGAAATTATGTCCGCACATTTTGAAATAATCTATACAAATCAGTGTTTAAAAACAACGTTAAATCTCGATCCTCCCATAAATAATACCCCATCCTTTAATGGCCGACAATCTGGATTTACTCGCTCGTAAACGCGCCGGAGAAGATTCATTTACTGATGGCCGGGACTGATCAAATCGCATGTTTGCAAGCAGGCCCCAATGTGATCCCCGTGATTCTCACGCGAACACCTTACGTACAAGAAGTTGAAATCGTAAACGTCCCTCTGCCAATTGGTCGTTATCGGTGCAGTATTGACAACGTGTAAAACTTGTCGCAGTTTATCTTATCCGGCCGCGTAATCCGTCGATTCATTTTACATGGTTTTATCAGATTCCTCGATACGTCGGCGAGATTCAACTCTCATTTTTATCCATGCACGTCATATTTGTATTCCGGATGAAATGGATATGCGTGCTCGTTAAATCTGGTGGAGTGCCAGTGTTAAAACGTTACGAGTGTCGGAGTACAAGGTTCGACACATTTTTTTTTTAAGTACTTCGGATTTCATTCGCGAGGAAAACATTCAACATTTGCCCCTCCAAGTTTGACACACTATTTTTCGGGATACCGATTTCTGCGATTCGTGAAATATTTCGTAGAGATAGTTTATCATTTTTTTAAATACAATATAACCTCGATTGTACGACTTAGTTTTACACAATTATCAGCGACGTTTATGATAACAAAATTTCAATTTTTTAATGAACTAGGTGTAAGAGTGATGGAAAAGGACTTTCAGTAAAAGTTGAACTATGATTTAATAATAAATAATTGCGGTTTTACTGTATTGAATCTTTAAAGAAGATTTTTAAATGGCTAATGTTGGAGTCATGAATTTCAAATGTTTCGATTTAAATTATAGAAAAGCTTTTCAATTTTACGTTGTGTCTTGTTAGAAAAATTGTTCGCTGGAAATAATTATTTTTATCTGGACACGTTTCATTTTGTTTATACTAACAGTAGCGCATTATCATGTTACATAAAATTCAAGCGATAAGCACCTGTCGTGTTAATGAAAAGTACATTTCTCCTTTAGTGCAAGGTAAATTTGTTTTCGATTTGTAATCAAAAAATAGTTTCGAATTTCAATGTCAAACAGCTCCAAAAATTTGAAGGAAAACGAAATTACTAAAATACATATAATCAATAGACGAAACCTAGTCTTATATTCAATTAGATAAGAATGATAGTGGATGCGAATAAAAAATTGGTCATGGGTTATAAGATTGCATAAGTTCTCTGCTTGGTTCCTTATGCAAAAGTTATTTCATTGAGAAGTCTGCAGTTATAACACTTCACCGAGATATATAAGGCACTCTAACGTCAACAACATATGCGTCGAAAATAGGGTGCCTACATTTATCATTCTATAAATATCAGAAGGAATTTATACACTACCATTTTGCAAAAGTTTGTCAAAATAGGAGAGGAACAAACGTGCGCTTTCCTTGTCTAAGCTATATACATATAAAATATCTAAACGATGATTCGGTTCTAATTTTGAAATATTAAGTTCTGAACTGTCCAACAAAAACATTGAATTTTCAATTTTTTAAATAGAATTCTTTCAATAGTCAATAAAATATAACGACGAATCGTTGTGATTTTCTCTAAATAAATAAAATTTTGTATCGAAGTTTCTAATCCTGTAATGTGCACCATATATGGCCGCAGGATCCCACCGCACCCATTGATCCCTCACTTGCTCAAGTTCGAACGACAACGCATCCCTTTCAGCCGCCTATAATCCCCCAGAGCAGAGAGGCAAAAGTTTGCTGCGGGGAACAGCGACGAAGGCTTTCCAGATGGATTTCACGGAGTCGGAAGAACGCGGAGCGGTCGCAGGGCGTGTCTCTGACCGCGGTATGCGTTTCGATAAGCTTTCGGAAAAGGATCACGCGCTAGGCCAGCTGCCCGAGTCACGCTATCTAGATGCTATTTCAGCAAGTGTATTTTACGTGCTACGAGAATAAGCAGCGGCGCAAAAGCTGGACGAGCCGCGTTACAACTTTACTGCACTGCTCTTTCGGAGTTGGCCAAAAGTCAAGCTCCAACGCTGACATTTTTGGTAACGCCCGCCTGCCGCGAATTTTACGACGTTTCCAGAGCAAACTCTGCTTGGATCGACTGCCACGCGCATTTGAACCTTTGATTTTGAGTAATAAAATTGCGAACAGGCCTCGTTTACTTTGAATTTTAGATAGAATACGACAGATTGAATGGGGTGGAGTAGACATTTACAGGATGTGACATATGCAATAATAAATTTGGATGTTTTTGGCGTGTATAGCCGAATAAACAGTTCTAGTGAGTTGTATCGTAATTAAATATAGATTCAATTAAATTTTTTGACATACTACATCGTGCTTTAGTCTTACTAGAATTGAATTGTTAAAAGTGAACAGACAATTTTAGATTAGCTGTACAATAGTTTGTTAATTATCCTACTTTTAAGAATGAACTTCAGTAACAACCTTACCCAAAAGTTATTCAATTTCCAAGATATTAATAATAATAATAATACTTTATTGAACGGATCAAACAACCCTATGGCACAATAGATTATTACAAATACAAATAATAGTCTCTACAGTTATATTGACAAACAAAAGGAAATGATGATAGATCACTCTTTCAGCAAAGATGTAAGTATAATTCGCAACATATAAGGCAATTAATAAAGGCTTCTTCTTATGAAAACCAGTCAGAAATATTGATCTTTTGCCAATAACTTGTTTGCTCGTACTTGAAGTGCAACTACTTTAAACTTCACTCTTAATTTTGCAATATATATGTCTCAAAATTCCTTTTTCTAATAAGAACTGAAAGTTAAATAATTTAAAAATTATCGAATGCATTTTTTTTTAATTTTTCGCGGAATTTTACTATTGTATAAAGATTCATTCCTCCAATTTTCAAAGATTTTCGCCTATTTGTAATGTTATTGAAGTTTATCTTTTTTCTCCGCGAACTAGATAAATAAAAGTTACATTTTAAACTTTGGTTTACCTTATTTTTAATTGTACCCTATGTATAATTCAATCACAAATATACCATAAGAGTAAACATGTGGTTAAAAATAGTGTTTTAATATCTTTGTAATAACAAACGTCCAAATTAACCCCCAATTAAATTATAGTTTGTGGAAGGTTCATATTTTTAGCATAAACAGCAAGTAATTAGTAAAACAATCATTAAATCAGTGATTAATTTTTATTCGAAGTCCTCGTGTATTGTTATGACCAAAGAGGATTAGATAGAGCGGAAGGTCGTGTAACTTCCTTTAGCAGTGCCATCTCAGAAGTCAAATATGAAAGAATTGGTAAAAATTATGAACCCTGTTTCCTTTCTTCAATTTTTGTGTGTGTGTTGGCATCAAACATAAACAACTGACGCTAACCCAAGCTACACCATTTTGAAGTATTGCTGTCATATGATTCCTCAGAGTCAGAGTTGGAGCAGTATTTACATTTTTTAGAAAAATGCCTTTGAAATGTTGTGTTTGTGGAAAAATAGGGAAACAGAACGTCTGTAACTTGTTTAATATACCAAAAGAGCAACGAACTCCGAACTTGAAATTTCAGTTCCAGTGTCCTGTATGAAAATTTAGTCATAGAATTTTAATATAATTGGAACCGCGAATTGAGAGAATGTGGTGGGGGTAATTTTCGGGTTGCGGGGCAAGGGGATAGATAAATAGTTCTATCTAATCCTCTTTGGTTATGACAATTGCATTAAATAATTGAAATTCTGAATAATAGAAATTGTGGATAGTTGAGAGTCAAATAGTCGATGTTCTTCTGTATCTCGTTTTCTCTTCCTCGTATTATGTTAATTGAATGACTAGATAATGTATTATAATTATGACTGCTTATTTTGAACGGGAATGTCTTATTTGAATACAATGCTTATCAAAGTACGGATCTATGTGTATTCTAATATGGTGTCATTTTGTGTGAGTTGGAGTATCAGGACAGCGATATTAATTGGAATAGAATTTATTGCTGTTGCATGGTATTAGCAAACAGACTGTCTTTACAAATCCAAATTTAATCTAGATATTGTATTAAACTGCAGTGAAGCATCGCTTTAAATATTCATAAATTAATTAATAATAAAAAAATTCGGAATCTGGTCTTGGAATTAGCATAATTTTGCTAAATGTATTGTGACTGAAGAGGTAGATCCAATGTTGAATTTGGATCTCAGGTATTTTCCATTGTAATAATATTAGTGGAATTGTTTGGATATTATTTTTCTAATCTTTTGAACATGTAGATGCTACCATGAGACGTTTCAGATATCAGCTGACGTTCAGACTCATAGTGTCTGGATGTAATTTTAGAAACTTCGACCCACTAAATAGAATATATCGTGAAACGAATATAGACTGTTTAATTAATTGCCTTTTTTTAATTGAACTTTAAATTGTCTTCTCAACCATAAATTTGTTTCCAAACACCATTTAATTATTCCTGTCTGTTTTATACACCGCCCATTATCTCCTCAACTGTTTATAAATTCCTCACTACGAGACTGTAGATTGTTACCGTTAAGAAACTGCTTAGGATACGTTTATGTTAGAGCTACGATAAACGATAAGAGCGACGAAACAGTAGGAAAACAAAAGAGAAAACATCTCTCTCTCTTTTACTATCCTATTCACATCATCGCTCTTATCGTTCAACGCAATTCCATAGTTACATTCCGACGTAATATTGTTTCTTAACCTTGTAAAATTCAAAATCATAGACCTTTTTATTTTACAAAGATAAATTTATGTTTCATTTTCAAGATTTGAAAAAGTTAGAAATAAGTAGAATTTAATTATTTATAAGTATGCAGGAATCTATAAAAATTTGCACAGATTTTAAAATCCTACAAAAAAAAGTGCATACTATATTATTTAAAAAATAAGATATTATTCAAACTTCAGTTTTTCGTTTGAGTCTGATAAAAACATAAAATTGCATAAAAATCTGTAGTCTAGTAATTGCATTAACTAGTTCTTTTACTTCGTACAAGTTTTCCATTATACCTATTAAATTTTTAGCTATAAGACTTTTCGACATATTTACGTTTAAAGTTTTGTTTACCAATACTGTAGCATGATTTCAATTTTGTTAAATCCTTATTTTTAGAGGAATACTTTACTCCAAAGAGTACACAGCCATTAAATAAATAATAACGATCCCCTCCCATATTTTCAGCCTCTTTCCTCCCCATCCAATCAATTACTTTCTCCGCAAGAGTCCCACAAAACTGCCTGATGCAAAGCCCAGCGTTATTCAACGAGCTAATTCGACGTTTCCTGAGAAGGAAAGAGTATTTCTGTCAGTTCCTCGACGCGATGTCGGGTTCAAACCGTTGGACGAGCGAGCGGCAAAACGGCTGGCCGCGGTGACAGTAACCAAACCACAGATTCTCGTTAAAGTTTGTTTTCGTTGACCGGCGCGGCGCACAGAACGAATGTAAAACTCTCGGTCGGACCCTCCGTCGAGTTCTATTCCCATTCGGTTGGCCTAGGCGTCCCGTTGATGCAGCCACGATCATAAATCGTTGACGAGGTAATTTGCATAAATCTCGGTTATCGAGGCACAGATCTCCTGGTGGCCGAGAATAGGAGAAGCCGCGGAAGAATACGCGCGTCGCCCGGTCGCTTTCTCCGGTTCGGAGCACCTATTTCTGCGGGCGACGACTCCCTTTTTCCTCATGACCCGTTTGCAGCTTCGATCACAATTGGCGAAACGATCTCCAACCGCCCGGAGTGATAACGCGTATCGAGCATGGAACAATCGATACGGTCGCGATCGAACGATTTATGCGACTTCTTCCGGCAGCCGGCGCGGCGAATAGAAATGTTTTCGTTTCGGACTCGGTTACGGTTCGGGGATAATTAGAACGAGTCGCGGCGGGGCTCGGAACGGTTTCGTTAGCGCTCGTTTAAATGGTCTGTCGCGCGTGGGCAGCGCATTAACGCTTCCGTGGCAAATTGCACGGAAGAAAGAAGCACGCGCAAGACGAGACGGTAATTTATTAAACGTCGCACTGGACCCCGGCATCCTTCTTCCCTCGCGGAATATCTTCTCCCCGCCTCCGTTTCTCCAACGGGAAAATTGCCCTCCAGTGATTCCGTATACAGATGCGAAGGTAGATTCGTAGCGAATCAAACGAGATTTTATCTTGTAACGGTGTTGCTCCACCTTCTGCATTTTATGGTCGCGGTGCATTGCGATCGCAATACGCGGCCTGACCTTTTAAAGAATTTACTGCTCAGCCGCGGATCATTTAAACGAGATCGCGAATTAGAAGTTGGATAAAAGTCGGTGGATATTGGGGTTGAGTCTTGGGAAATTAGCGGCACTTGAATGATGCAAATGTGAAGAAAAGTTATGTGAGAATTGTGGAGAAGTCTTCTCGGTATCGCGAAAGGGGAAAAGTAATCAACTTACTCTTTTAGGAAATAAATAGAATATTTTGATTCAGTAAACTAAGAAAATGGAGCAGACTTTTTTAAATAATTTTAGAAGAATAGTCAGTAAACGGTATCATCTATTTTTATGTTATCAAAAGATGCTGAATGATCACTCTGAGTGATGAATCTGACTTATGAGTCTGACTGATGAGTCATGAATTTGATGTATCTATATTTGCGTATTCTTAAGGTGCCAAATTTTTTTTTATTATCAATTTATTATTTTAGATTCAGTCTTTTTTCAAGGTTTCTTTACAAATGAATATTTTCACCTCGAATATTTAAATTTTGAGTGCTTTGATTTATTTAAAATTACAATGAAACCTTAATTAACCAGCCTAATATCAAAATCGAAACTGTGAAACATTTCGATAATTTGGAATTTTTTTATTTTTGATAATACCATCGCTAAATAAAAATTCAAGTTTTACATGAAATTCTACTGTTATCTTCTTACTAAAGTGCCAAATAATTAGAAATCAAGGTAATAGAAATAAAAAATAATTAAGAACCTATTAATCAAGGTTCTATTGTATTTATTTCTTGTGATATATGTATATAATCAATAATTTATTTTTCTGTGTGCTTCAAATGCCTATTTAATAAATTTACTATAATAAAAAGGTCAGAATTATTGTCTTTTCTTCCACTCCAATCGAAAAAGAAGAGTTCATCCTTATTTTAGTATTAAATGTATCGAAGTATTAATAAAAAGAAAAAAATGAATAAAATGTTAAACGCTGAATCAAGCGCTGATCAAGTAACAGTTACGCAAACACTGATTTCTGGAGCGCGTTTCCCGAAACGATTCCCTCTTATCGATCGTTCGAAACTTCCTGTTGCTGATCCGTCATGTTGAACACATTGTTGACAGATTACGAATCAATATCTGTACCCTTAATTCCTTACTCAATTCGATATTAAACGCTATAATTCAACCCCTGTCTTTCAGAATTAAAATGCTAATTGTAAAATATTCTGTAATTTAAATGACGATTAAATTGTTTGCTCTTCTTTGTTAAAACAAACTAGACTCGAGCGACAGCTACTACTTTGTTCCTCAAAAATTGTAACACGATTTCGTTACGATGATTAATATAACGCGGATACGACGATATCTTAGCTATATAGGATACCACCACACCGATAATATTCGCTATCGTCAGCGATTGCACGAGGAAATTTCGTAATTTCCGCGAATTGCGAAGGCACTGTACATTCATGGACTTTGCGTTTGTCACTGACCATTTCAAACATCCTCTTGAATCACTTGTATATACGAAACAAAAGAAACATTTTAAATTTACTTTAATTTTGCTTATTCCTTTATAAAGAGACCTCTACCAAATTCGTTTACATCTTCAGAAACAGGAGTGGGCAGATATTTTTCCACTCGGGACGATCACCTGTCTGAACACCTGCTCGGATCCGCAGTGCAGACTGTGCACGCTTGAACACTTCTGGATTTCATTTTTTCAGTGCGTTTACTGGTCAGTACTTTCTATATTTATTGATTTGCTATCATTGTCTCTAAGATAATAAATTAAAAAGTCAGAGAAATTTATGTATTGTATCATCAATAAAATCATCGATGTATCGTTTGATAAAATTCTTTGGACGTGATAAATTGTTAATAGGATTTTAGATATTAATTATCTACAATATTAGACTGCAATATTTGATCATAGAAAAATTGGAATTCAATTCTTCTACTGATTTTTTTTTGTTTTACCTTGAACTGAAACGTATATTTTAGAGAATTTAATATATTCAATATGCAGTATTTACTACAGGATTTCAATTTTAAAATAAATTGATTAATATACTTAATATATGATCTTGGGGAAACCTTGTAGACACTAATAAGGATCAGTACCATGTTTAATATTGATATATTAGAAGTTAGTATTAATATATTAAACCATTTTCATAAAGAACTCACGGGAATCCTGTTATAATGCTATTAAATAATTAATATTGATGGTTGGCATAAGGGTTAAAAAAAAAACCCCCGACATACTTTAAAACAAACAGTCAAATTTTTAAATATAGTTAAATACCCTCTCCTTAGAATAATCTAAGCTCTCTTTTTCACTTTATTTAATTAAAAAATATCAAATTGCAGTAAAACTATGATAAAGAAACTATTGTACCAATTTATTTGACGCACCTTGTATATAATTCTCTATTATTTTTTTCTTTTTCAAAAGAATTAACTAAAAAATTAACTAATTTTTTTATACATTCGCTTTGTTAAAATCAGATAAAAAAGAGGCTCAAAGATCATCTCCTGTTCCATAGAATTGATAACTTTATTTCAATGGCTTCTGTAGAGCTTTACATTCAGGCGATTTTGCTTATCCTTCAATCAACAACATATCTTATCAGCGCGTAAACCTCATCGCTTATCACTCTCACTAGCCACCAGCATCAAGGCGATTTCCACGACCGCAGTAGCTCGTCGGTGCAATAATCCGCCGATTGTCGTCCCGGCTTTTTATCAACCTCTACGATGCGGGTTTCTCGCAGCTCTATTTTCGGCGCGGATGATTCACGAGCTTCGTTGCACACCGTCGGTAAGCTGCCCTCCTTTCCCGCAACGTCGGTGCGTTCGTCGATTACGCGTTTCCCCTTGAATCAACCGATATTCTTCGATCCGCTCTCGCCTACACGACGAGCGTCCTCTCCGAACGGAAACTACCGACGCACACCGACGACTAAGATTAATTTTCTGGACTAGATTCCTTGGGAAAAGATCGCGGCGATTGCTCCCGATCGTTCCTTTGTGATCCACCTACGTCTACCTTCCTCCCCCCTCCTCTATGTCCGCCTTGTCTGTTTACAATTAACATCGAACGACTAATCCAAGATAATGGGTCGATCCAACGAAAGTCTCGTTCGCAGAGACCTCGCCGCATTAGACTTTCATGATCGGCGGTGGGAACCGAAGCCGAGGGTTCCCTCCGCCATGCATAAGTGCATCCGTTTATAATTGCTCGACGCGAATTCGAGTCCGAAAGGAGCAGTGTTTGCTTATCGCGATCCCTTTGATGGCGGGTCGTGGTGTGCTCCGAAATTCGACTGTCGCGATACTCTTGAGTGCCACTCTTTTCAAGATTTTTCTTTCTTAGAGTTTCTTTGGTCTTGATCGCATATTACAAAAAGCCGTTGGAACGGGCGTCATTAAGATGAGATGGAGTTTTGTTGTTGGGGGAATAAAACGGTGTGAAATAGAGATCAGGAATTTGGATCAGAAGTTAGGAAAGATCATTCGAAATGAGAAATAGAATTCAATGCTTGAGTTTCTGTATTATTTTTATTTGAAAGGTGATTTGAATTTTAATGGAATTTTTTATGAAAAAGAAAGGCACAAAAAAGCATTCTTCGGAATGAGGAATGGAAAATAATATTTTAATTACTGTATTATTTTTATTCTAAAAACGACAACGAAATTGATTACATTTTTTAGGAGGAAAAAAGTCAGTTGACATTGAATTATTTATAAAATGCGATTTGCTTTTATTAATGATTTTAAGTAAGAATATAATAACATGTATTCATTACAAAATTTTATCTTTTTCTGTATAAATATAGTCTAAATTTATGACAAAATATTTTATTTGTAGAAAATCTCAATTGATTTAAATTTTCAAATACTGTAAGCAAGTGTATACAAATATTTCTTAAGTCTTCCCTGAATGAAGTAAAACTCTAATAGAGATCACATTTCTGACTGCTATCTCTAATCTACAACATAATTAATACAATCATAAACCACAAAGCGGAATAATTCCACTAATTGCAAGGCAGCAATTTCTTCAAAACCTCTCACGTTCCACCTTACTAACACCATTCGAAAATTTCATACACTCGAAGGACCCACTTATAAACCCCCAACTTTTCCAGACAAATTCAGACTAGCGTGATAATCGTTGAACCCGCGAAATCGGATGAATCGCAAGCGGCGACCTCCTCGAGATAGTAGTTTCTCGTCCGAGACCGTCCGATAATTCATATCCAATCTCTCGATCGCAGCTGTCCCTGCAGGGGGGGGGGATCCAATAATTCAACCACTATCTCGTCTCCCGTGCGCTTTCATCCGCCCCCTCCGTCCTCCAGTCCCCTTCAGAAAATTCGCGACCCCCGAATAGCCAGAATCCTCGATCGGTTTGACGAATCACGAACACGGACCGCGAGAAGAATCGTAAAACTTTTATCAATTTCATGTTGCCCAGAGAGACCAGTAGGGAAGAGGACTGTTTAAAGAGAATGAAATACTTGCGAGATACCCTGTCGCGTGCTTCGACGGTGTTGGCGTCGATGAGACGCAACAGAAGCCGCAGAAAAGCAACTGGGACAGCGATTATAGGTAATTCTGGCTCGAGTGATCGATGTTCGCGAGATTACGACGACGAACAGGAAAAAAAAAAAGAAAAGATTGGTTGAGGACGCGCAAAGTCGACGCGAGCGGATCGGATGCCAATCGCGACGGGAATTCGCGTGGGCGGTGGATATCGCTCGCCATTGCGAGTATCTTCGATGTGTTTTACAGCGAAAACGGAAGACAGAAATGTTTCCACGAGCAACGGTGCGCAGTGTAACGTTGAAATATTCATTCGGCAAGTACGCGTGACTAATACCGTATTAAAGCATGGCCGTTCGAGGTCGGCTCTTCGGTTTTCAAGCTCGTTTCGAACGCGATAAGCCAGTTTGCGAATCGTCTGAATGCAAAATAACGATGTAGGAGCGTGCGGAGTCCAGTAAAATTGCTAATCGCGTAAGTGATGGTAGTTGAGGATCTCTTTTTTCCTCCCAAAGTTAATGGAGATGGTTGTCATTTCCAGATCTTGGATATTTTTAACTTTGTTTGGTTTCCATTGAAAATAAATCGAATAATTTTCAGGTGAAGAATTAATAAAAATGATTGGCAGATAAAGAATTTTCAATATGTATTTTTAAATGTCATGGAATGAATAATGCAGATATTCGTTGTCACTTTTTTTATATTTTTATCAAAATTGGAGCAGAAATCGTAGAAGAGTTAATTGATACAAACTTTGTATGCTTTGTTTATCCGATGTAAATGCGAATTTAAGAGTGAAGATAAAAAGTAAGACGTAAGAGTGGAGATAAAAAAAAACGAAGATAATTTCAAGAAATAGAAAGTAACGAACATTATCACAAGTTTACAGTAACTTTTTTAATTTTGCTTTTAAACTGCACTTTAACTCAGATTTGTTATGGAAGGTTCATATTTTCATATTAAACTTTCAGTATTTAAGCTGTATCTATGAATTCTTCAATTTGAAGTTAATAATTAACTGAATTTTGACAAAGACATCTGTGATGATTAGATGCAGATTTTTATGCATTTACAGTATTTTCAAATATGCGAAAATGTATCAGAATATGCATGGATACAACAATGTATAAAAAAACCGAACCTTCTATCTTCTATATGGTTTATAATATTTAAGTTAAGAGACAATATACATTTTTTTCATTTTCATTTTCATTTTCATTTCATCAATGACACTATCCACTTCTTCATAAAATTTTGTTTTCATTTCTATAACTTTTTAGTTATAATTAAATTAACTTATAACATAACTTGATATAATTAACTTTTTAGTTATAATTAATGTTTAGTAACTAACATTTTAGTTATACAGAGAAGATTTGCTAATTCTTGAAAAGGAAAGAATCGTATCTGTATCAAACTAACAAAACAAATTGTAGAAACTCAGTCAATCAATCATTCTGAATTATAATTGCTCGAATCAATCATTTTGAAACAACTCAATTTCCATGTCCCCCCTAGGAAACTAAGACGTCACAATCTTTTCAATGTCAAAATATATCGATCCTACTAAGGTAAACATAGCTGCATTGACTGTATTTGTACTATTGTTAATTCATATTACGGTGAAATTGACCTTCTTCTTAGATTCCTTAATAATTCTTTAACGCGATTCGTAGAACATTAATTTAGCGCGTTTGTTGAGCAAATAATCTGCCTCAATTTTCCGTACTCTTCTCGATTTCTCCTATTTTTTCTTTCGTTTTTCTTTTTGTAATATTTTGTCCCTTTACGTAATTTTTTTCAATAGTTGTCTCATTTTCCATCCCTTTTTTTTTTCTTTACACATCGATTGCTCCATTATTAATATTTCTATTGATACTATTGCTGAAAAAAATGCTTGTTTCACCCTGTTAACGTGAATTCCAATAAATAGTAATACTAACCATCGTTTCGATTAATCAAACAGGAACGTAATTAGCAATTTAACAGGAGGTATACAAACATGCATCAATTTCTCTTCGACAGAAATCAATCATTCAAAATTTCTATACCAGTAGATAAATCCAGGGTATTGCTATTACAACAATCCCATTTAAACGACCGATAAAGGTTAATACACCCGAGAGCCAGCACATTAGTAAACAGTTATCCATACGGGACGATATAACTAGCATCGCCCCTGTAAACCAAGGGACAAACAAACGGAAGTCAGCTTATAAATAGAGATATCTTAATCGCCCCTCGCTGACAACTATTCGCGTGTCGATACCACCGTTCGACCTTGTCCCCAACGACGTTTCCTCGCCAGGATTTTCAAGGCATCAAACGCTCCGAAACCACACTTGCTCTCCAAATTTCTACCACGAAACCTGATAATAACCGATCGTGAAACACCAGATAAGGGCGACCCGTGATCAGAGCAAACAAGTTCCGAAATTCCCTTCGAAACCTCAAGGTTCACGTATGTATCGAGGTGCACGTTCCGTGTGCCGGCTCGCTCTCGACCAAATATTTGACGAGACGAGGACGGCGAACTTTCACTCCATTCCAGCCTCCAAAAACCGATCCTCTGTTATCCACCGAAACAGCGACTCGGGCGAATTCGGGGTCCGATCGAACCCCGTCGAAAGCGAGAAGCGGTTCCACCTCGAAATTACGAGATCGTGCGTGCGTGCGTAGCGCGTAGGAGGGAGCGTTGCCGGCGCGAGAGGACGGGAGGAGGAAATCAATGCCACCGTCTGCCGCGGCACGAGAGAACAGAAGAGAAGAGAAGAGAAACTCGTCGCGTATCGGTGAGTTTTCGTTGGTGTCTGTTGCGCGTCAACGGAGAGAGAGGGAGAGAGAGAGAGAGAGAGAGAGAGAGAGAGAGAGAGAGAGAGAGAGAGAGAGAGAGAGAGAGAGAGAGAGAGAGAGAGAGAGAGAGAGAGAGAGAGACACGGGGAGAGCAATAAAAGGAGCGCCAGAGAAGGATGAAAAGGAGAGACCGGGGAGGCCGGCAGTCAGAAAAATCCAGACGGGGAGGACGAGGATCGGGATAAACCGGGAGGAGGAGGGAAAAAGTCGACCGGCGAGGAACGAAGGAAGACGGAGAGAGAGCATCGAAGAAGAGAGAGTCAAGGTACTCACTGGGCTGCTAGCGTAGCGTAGCCGCCACCGTCTCCTTCGTTTTTCCCGGAGACGTCGACGGAACCGCGGGCTCTTCTTTCACCCCTTTGTCGATTCCTGGGCTGTCGCGACCGGCACAGTCGGCGAGGCACGGGGGTTCGTTTTGCCGGTGGGGGTGGCGAAATCGAGCCGAGGGTGTGCAGGACCGAATCGGGACAACGCGTCTTGTACGACACTCTCCAGGACACTGCCTCGACGAGACGAGATTTCTTGTTAAATTGGCAGGGGGCGATGAAGGGGGCGCGACGAACGTACGTACCGAACAAGGGAGGCAACCACCGCTCCGTTCACGCGGGTGTCTCGAGCCTGACTGACGCACCAGCCGAGCCGCCGAGCCCGCGGACCGCCCGAACCCACAGTTTATTCTCTCCTCTCACTCCCTCACGGCGAGAGACCATGCCGATCTCGCCGACCTCTCCTCTCCGCTCTGCCCTCTCCTCCTCGTCCTTTCTCGCCCTCTTCCTTCCTTCTTCGATTTTTACTCTCCCTCCTTTCTCTCCTTCGCCTTTCCCTCTCTCTTTCTGTTCGTCGCTCTCCTTCCGACTCGCTGGACGACTTCTCCGACCTCTCTGTCCAATTTTATCTGCCCGCCGCGCCGTCTCTCCCCTCCTCGCCGTTCACCCGCTCCGCGCCACGTCTAGCTCCGTCCTCGTCCACCCTCCGAGGAGCATGGCCGCCCTCCAACGCCCACCACGCGCTGCGCGGGGTGATATCCGGCGCTGCCCTTCGCAGGACCTTCCTCGCCGCAGGATCGCAGGATCGCGCGCGTCGTCGCTTTCGATTTGTCGCGGGGAGATATACCTGCGACCTTCTTGCGAAAACGGGCCCCGAGGAACCCAGGGCCGCGGGCCCAGTTCCTTTATCCGCCACCTTCGCTCCCTATGCCACCCTCGCGCGTCCCTCCTCCGTGAATCGTTTCTTCGGTTTGCGTTCCATTGTGCGCGGGTTCGAGTTTCGGTGGATTTGGCTCCGGTCGCTCCGGGGAAATTGCGGACGATTTCTTGGATGGAGGATTGATCGGAACGAGGAATTGGGGTGGCGTTGTATTTTTCTGGGCCAAGGGGGTCGCATTCGCGAAAATACGCGACCTTGTTCCGGATGCGGGGAACGTCTTCGACGGGAGGGAACTCGATGTGACGATTTCAGGTTTTCGTCGGGGAATCGATACTCCACCCTTCGGGGGGGTCTTGAGGATGTATGGTCGCGGGCCAAGATCTTTGTGAATGGCCTTTTTTTCGGCTTTTGGCAAGCGATCGTGTGGGGGGTTTGGGAGAAATGTTGGCGAGTGGAAGAATTCGCGAGGAATAATTGAAAAATAATCGAGACCTGCGTGGTGAGTTCATAAATTGTGTCGATTTTAAATAATATAAATAACGATCATTGTTTTCAGTATTTTCATTTATTTTTTATGGATTTATCGATCATTTATCTTATCTTACTATCTTCTTTTTAGTTGATTAATAATGCAGAAGAATTCCTGATCTTTAGAACGTATAAAGGCAGCAAACTGTTTGATTTCCTTTTCATTAGTAAATATGAGGACATTTAGAAACTTTTCTCAATAATAATCTCTGTAAATGTTAATTCCTCTTGGGGCAATGTGACATTTAAGGTACAATTTCTCATTCAAACTTTCTAATCGCTGGCTGAGTAATTACAGACGTCAAGTGAGTAGATCGAATGAAGTATCGATTACTTTTTTGTATTTTTAGATTAAAAACGCTTTCTTTTTCTTTGTAAGTGTATTAATCCACTACGAAGAAACCATGGAAGAATTATAGAATTACTATATAAACATGTAGAAATTGACACAGTTCGATATTTTTTTAACTGAATTTTATAATATGGATAAACAACAATTTACAATTGAAATTTACATCTGGTAAAAAATAAATGTAACATTGTGAAGAAATAATTTTTCTGAAACAAAATATTGTAATCTCATTGTAATGCTAATTTTGTACTCTTCTAGTACTCTTAATCCAAATCTTCAAAACTTTCTATAGAGAAAGTTAATTTTTCAAGATTTAAAAAATGTCGTTTGTGCTTTAAATAAATGATAAAAATACTTTTTAGAATCTTCTTGAAAGAATTTTAATTTCCCTTCAGCAGAAAACATGTTGAATAAAATCCCTGAAAGTGTCGGTATTTTTATTACCCATTTAAAACCGACAGAACTTCTGCAGTCGCCTAATAAATGAGTGAATTAACGATTCAATTTAGTAACAGCGCAGCCCTGACGCATGCGAGTCGATATTAATTCTTCGTTCTACGCGAAGTACATACTTGTTGAATGTGTACTTCCACGGTCGAGGAGGTTCGAAGGGTTTCAGGAAATGGGCAGATAAATTGAAGCGACTCGCGCAATTTGTCGTCGCGCTAGGGGATACGTTCTGTGGTATTCCGCGGCGTTATCTGCCCCAACACCGTCGATTAATCGCGGTCGCGAGTTTATTAACGGCGCACAATCGTTTCGATAATGCGCCTTGTTTTTCCCGCGAAAAGTTTATTGAGCGCATTGTAAGTGGACGCTTGCGTAACCAAGAAAAGAAACGTAAAAAAAAATCGTCGACGAGAAACTTTCCTCTCCGTGTCTCGCGATGTGGATCGAGCCTAACTACCGATTGTGAACGAGCTAATCGATCGGCCGCTATGCAATTTAGCTTATCTATTCAGAGTTGCTAAATCACTGCAACTAATAAACCAAAGTTTCTACTCGGAGTTCCTAAGGCGTTTCTGGTTTTGTAACGTTCCCGTTTCTACTTAATAGTAAATTAGAATAAGGGGAAAAGATAACAGTTCGCGTGCATGCATATGTATTTAATTCGCACGGATACACCATCGTTTTGTTTCCATACTATAGTACATGTTTCAAAATTACAGATTATTTGCATATATCGACAGGAGGAACGTGTTCCAGTCGCGTCAGGTGATTTGCTTTCGTTTAATTTTCCATCGGCAATCGATACCCTCGAATTATTCGAAACCTTAAAAGAACACATTCCAGTATGATACCTTTATTGGTTCTAACGAATTGTAATTGATCTGGTTAGTTATTAAAGAACCAACAAAGCAGTCAGAATAACAGATACTACATTATTTGGTTAATGGAATTATTAACATTGCTTCACTCAGTATACATACAATGTTGAGTTAAGCAAAGGTTAAAAACTAAAAATGAACACATTACACATTTCATTGTTACAGGAGGGAGTTCATATTTTCTATACAGTATTATGTGCAATTAGGAATTTTACAAAATACTGTATTATTGAACATAATGAGCAATCCAATCATTAGAGTAACTTGCATAAATTGAAAATTTATTATTAAATGCAGACCTAGTTGTATTGAATTTTTCACTACTTTTTTTTTTAACTTTGGTGAATAGAAAATATACGTTGGAAAATAATGTAAATTTTGTTCTGTGGTTCTAATAATTTGATTACTTACTGTAATGCCAATATGAGAAATAAAATGTAAAATTATATTCCGTAAAATAAATATTTTTTCTAAGAATTGTGTATTTTATTGAAAACCTGTTATTTTGACTACTCTATTTAAAATAAATATATAGGTAGAGTGGGCCACGTGACTTAGATAAATCATATCTTTTCAGAGTTGCAATTAGAAAATGCAAACTTGTAATATGCAATTACAACATATTTCCAAATGGAATTATAGTATACTTTTTTTTATGTATAATTTGATTTCACTCATTCTACCTTTAAAGTAGAATACAGTTAGAGTAGAACAATCCAAAAATTGTATATTTTAACTAAGTCTAACTTCTTGGAGAGATCTAACTTCTTCTCAACGTTGAATCTTATTCAGTAAATATCATTGCACCAAATTCAATTATCGACTATAACTCAATAATTTTCAGGTTTTAATAATTGAGTTGGTCAAACTATTTGCACCTACATTACAAATATTAACACATTCACAGTCGTTCAACCCATATGTGGGTCAGAGTCATTCTGGGTCAGACTAAAGAAGGCTGACTTCTATCAACATTTCTATCAGGCTTGGGTGTATTATAAAACGAAGTATAAAATGTTTATTGCTTCCGAAATCTACTGGTAAACTATTATATTTTTAACAAACTGCGAAAGTGTTAATTTAGTTGAAACTATTTACAAATTAATTCCTCAGAGAATGAAGATATGAGATGTCCCAAATCTTAAATTTGCAAGATCAATTCACATGTTTCTTCCCCTGCTGTTTTTTTTCCTCCACCAAACACTAATATACACAACAAATATATTTTTACTGCTTTTAGAATTTTTCAATTATTGTCATTCTGTAGAAAATCAAATTTCTAAAAAATATCATACAATTCCCTCATCTTTTTCCTTTTCATACTGAAAGAAAAAAAACTCAAGCACCAATTACTCATCTTTCCTTCTCCTCCACCATTTTCCCCCAGTGCCCAGCAAAAGAAGGATCACCCTTAGTCGCGTGGTCCACCCTCTACATAGATCACCGATAGCCCTATTATAAATGCCATTCGCACCATTCAGAGCCGTAAACAAGAGCGTAGTGTCGTTATCTTAATGCGGAGATCATCTCGGAGGATAATGGAAGCCGAGAACGCGTTATACTTTCCCAGAATATTACAGACACACTGCTCGCGATTTGTCGCTCGCGAGACATCCTGGTGACGGAGTTTAACGCGAGTCAAACTTCGCTCGCCTCGGCTTCTCTAGCTGCTCGCTTCCTTCGACTTCTCCTCGCAGAAGTCCTCCACCTCCACGTTGTCCGCGTTCACCACCCTGATCCGGTCCACGGGCTTCGGTCGCATCAGGATGAAGGGCAACTCGGCGGACAATTCACCGCTGAGGGCGCCGAGGTAGAGCTTCACCTTGACCGCGTAGGACACCACGATACCAAAGGAGTCACGGACATCCGGGGACGTCAAAAGGGTGCTGGATGCCAGCTCGCCGTCCTCTCTCTTCAGCCTTCCATCCAACGCGATGCCTCGACGATGCTTGTTGTTCTCCAGACTCGGCTTAAGGTAGATCACCTTCTGCAGGTTGGATCCAGGGTTGATCGGACAACCATCCTGCGTCTCCACGGCGTCGATTACCGTTCTGAATTGACCGTTCTGGAAGATCACCACGTCGATGCCCTGCTGCACCAGCGCCTTCATCTTCTTCACCACTTTGTTGCTGTTGTTCCTCACGCACACGTTCACGGCTATCCGCTCGCCCTGGTGGTACAGCTGCTTGTCCAGGGTGACCTCGAGCTCCAGGTCGCCGGGACTCAGTAGGAAGTCCTTCCGGACGACAGTGCAAGGCTGGCGACCCTGCTTCGTGGGCGCGTATTGGATCTTGCGGATGCCCATCGTTACTGTACTACGTTTGTGGGTGATGTCGGTCTCCACGTCTCCGGAGTAGATCTTCACGTAGTAGCTAACCCCGCAAGGTTCGCCATGCTCTTCTTCCCCTGGCTGCAGGGTCACGCTGGACGGAGCTGTCGGAGGGAACTTGAAAGTAAAGGGAACAGCGTTAGGTCCTAGTTTCTTCAGCAGCCGATCCTGTAATCGCGTCAGGTTGTCCTCCCTCTTCGGAGGCGCCGGATGAAGCTGCTCGGAGACCAGGTAGAGGTCCTTCTGGAAGTTCAGGCCCATCACCTCGTCCTCCTCGCGGCCGTAGCGGAAGCTGCACACCAGCTGCCCCCATATCTTCCTCCCGGTGTCCACATAATTCTGGTCCAGGAGGATCACCCCGTCCACAAGCTCGACTCCTGACAAGTAGTCGACGTAGTCCCGTTTGCCCAGGTACAGCGCGATCTTGCCGTTCGGCGAGCACTTCTTGAACACCTTGAAGTTCACCACCATCTTCGAGTCCGATGCAGGCTCCTTCTCGCGCGTTATCGCCGTGAACCGACTGGATCGGAAGGGTGGAATCGTCACGTTATATATGGACGCGGTACCAGTGACGTCAGCTATTTCAGGGGCTTCCGAATCCATTCAGTGTCGCGGATAAACGGCTGCCTTTGCTCGCGTTGTTCCTGCTAACCTTTTCGTGTTGACCCGACGCTTTGTTTCCTTCTCGCAACGACGACACGCGACGAACCTATGCGATGATCTTCTCGGGCTTCGCGCACCTCGTGATTTTAATCTCTCGCGGACGATCGGTACTGTGCGTCAATAAATAGCGCGGGCGACGGGTCGCGCATCGACAGGGCTGGTCAGGTTTTGTCCGCGTTTCTTGCTGCCATGGCGTAATTGTAATCGTTTACACTTTCTGCATCCCTCGACCTTGAACTTTCAGTAATGCTCCTTACGCCCCGTCAGCGGAAGAAATGAGCTCCTCGATAACATTAAACATCGCGTTTGGAAAACATTCTTAGACCTTTTCGGTCTTCGTTTATCTTCTCAATATTCCTTGTCATCGTCTTTTGCGAATAACATATGCGAAGAACGAAGGCTTACTGTGTTTTATTGACGCGAAAATAGGATTCGCGTTATAGTTATAGGTGCATCTATATGTTCCCGAATCGTTCAGAAGGAGATTCAAGCGCTGGAGAAATGCGGACGTTTGCTCGATCGATAAAGTGGCATTCAGTTGATAGTAAAGAGACCTGCTTTATGAATTCTTGCGTTCTCCCTCCATACAATCTGTGGTTATGCGTGCGAACAGCAGCGAACAGTCGAGTTCTAGATGCATTCCGGTTCGTTCTAGAAATTTTGGAAGAGAGTAGCTAGTCTGGAGGGACGCGACATCGTTTAAAATTGAAAATGTCAAACAGTTCGGACCCGAAGAATGATAATACGGTGAGTAATTTTTCCCTCGACGCGCCGCGCTTTATTTTGACACCGTTATTTTTTACCGTATTAAGTTATAAAAACTGAAGCAGTTCGCAGTAATTATAAACAATCCGTGTACGCCTTGTTGATTTTGTTTGCGATCGATTCCACTTCGCGATCAATTTTTTCAGACAGGAATTTTATAATGTGACTCATTCATGAGTCTATTTTAATTTTAGGTCGAACCAATGACTGTGACTGTGTCTCCTAATTCGCTGAAAAAGCCAGTCAACTCTACAGCAGTTGTAAAATATTCAGTTGTGCAGACACCTGCAACCTATGCTCAACTGCAGTGCAATACGGACTTGAATCTACCACCGAGCAACTGGCTCAGCAGTTCTGCGGAAAGTTATGGTTTGCAGAGTGTTTGGTCTCAGAATTCTGGATTCTCTAGCTTTCGTATGGCTCACATGTTTCCAGATTGCGTTGGGGAAGTTGATGTCGTATCGGAAGCAGAAGTTATAAAGAAACTACTTAAGTTACCTTATAATCATGGAGTGATATCGATGGTGGTTCACAGAATAGAAAATACTCTGCTATTGGATGATTTTGATATACATAAATATTTGCTAAGGCAAGCAGAAAGCGACTGGGAGTGGCTAAAGAAGTTCTTTTATGAACATATTTTTCAGAATTTAGGAGATAAAGAGAAATGTTTGTTTCATAAAACAAACAATAGAAATGCTTTACAGCAGAGAAACTTGGTATCCAAGTTTTTGTATCACTCGATAGTAGTGGCTGATGAGGAAGAGCATCAAGCGAAACCTCAGTTACCTGTGAAACCGTTAGAACCTTCTTTACCGGAACCCTCGCAAGAGGAGAAAGTACCAGACCCTAATCACAATCATAATTTTACAAGAAACATTGTGTGGACTTTTGAAAATATTCATATGCTTATTGGAACTGATATGCCCATATTTGGCGGGCAAACACATCCCTGTATAAGTTTACGATTGAGAGACATGACCAAACCAATTAATGTTTTAACGGGCATTGATTATTGGCTGGATAACTTGATGTGTAATGTGCCGGAAGTGGTTATGTGTTATCATTTAGATGGTATTGTGCAGAAATATGAACTAATAAAAACAGAGGATCTCCCCAATTTAGATCATTCTAAATTTAGTCCTAAAGTTATTAGAGACGTGGCACAGAACATTTTAAGTTTCCTAAAGAATAATGTAACAAAAGCTGGGCATACATATTGGTTGTTCAAGGGTAAGCTAAACGAGCATAGAAACTGTAAAGTTCAAAGTTTAATTTGAGAGCTGTTTTGTTTAATTTTTTTATGGATTTCATAGGCAAGGATGATGATGTTGTCAAGTTGTATGATTTGACATCACTGTGTAATGACGTTTCGGATGAAAAGGGTCAGAATCCGTTCACTGTGCCAGTCGCTATGTTACTGTACAGAGTTGCACGCAACATGAAGTATTCCTCTGACTGCCTTCGACAGCAAGGGACCATTAGAATGTTGTTGAAGAATTGCATAGAATTGTTGGCAAAGGAGAAATACCCTCAAATTGTAACGTCAGCGCATTTCATGCTGTCTGACCTTTATATACCATCAGATACAGATCCTGTTAATCCAGGACTTTCTGATCAGTGTGACGAAGAGGATACGCAAAGCGAGTCGAGTATGCATCATGAAAACGAGAAAGACGAGGAAGAGGAGATCGAAGTGGCTGCGATAAAGTCGTTGACTTTGGCTAACAGTAAGTTATATATCTGATCTATTACCGAGAATAAATTTAAAAAAATACCTAAAGTGCACTAGCGAATATTTTTTAACTTTTAGTTAAGGAACACACCGAACGCGAAGAACTTAAATACAAGCCTCCGTCTATTTCTGGTACAGTTGAAGAAAGGTGCCTGTCTGCTTTGGAACACGTTTATCAGGGACTCCAGTGTTTGAAATACTTCCCGACCGAAGATAATTCCGAGGAAAGCCAAAAGGAAGCTGAAGAAAAAAGGAAAGAGAAAAAGAAGCAGGAATACGAGGAAACTCATCCGAACATGGCGAAACCTTTCCAAGCGATTCCAATGCCTTACGTCACTTTGAAAGAGGAAAAGAAAGAAACGGAATCGGGAGAAAGTTATGTAAACATTAGTCCTAGTCATAAAAAGAAATCGAAACAGAAGAAGAACAAGAAGTCGGAGAAGAATGTTCCGAAAGAAGGATCTGTTGAAGTTGAAGAATCGAAAACTTCGCTATATAAATATAAATCTAAAACTCTGCCCACGTGGCAAGCTCCCAAAAAAAGCGATAACATCAGTTGGAACGCGCATCTGAGGACGCTGTTGTATGAAAAAGGTTCGCTGATTTTCGCCGTGCTTGCCGAAAATGAATATGCTAGTAAAAACTACGGCGCGTCGTTGAGATACATGTTAGCAGTTTTACATTGTCAAAATATCCTGGAAATCGTTTGCGGTATAAGAAACGACAAATCGGTGAGCTATTTATTGGGTCGCGCGGGAGATTGTTGTTTCATGGCTGTGCAAGATTGGTGTAACGTAGATAAACATCGAAAGGATTATGAAACAAAGACTCCGACTGAAGAAATGATTATCGAGGAAATGTGTGAAGCCGAAGACTTCGATGCGAGTATGTTTTTAAATACGTATTAGAAAATAATCGTAAATTGCGTAATAATTTAGTCCCTGTTTCAGATGGTGTCGAACTATTGCCTCAGCGTTTAGAAAGCTTAGAAGCTACTCTTATAGCGTCTTACTTGTGTTACGAAAAAGCTTTGTCGTTAGAGCCGTTGGATACGGAGAAGAATAATCTTCTAAGACGATTAGGGAACATTCACAACGAGCTAGGAGTTCTTTGTATGAATCAAGCTGGAAGTAAGTGCTTTCTATCGTATTTTATCGGTTCCAAGGAATTCTACAGATTTTAATAATTTTATTTTTGTAGCACGCTATCAACAAGAAAGTTCTACAGAAGAAATTTCTGGATCTTCATCCGTGGTGTCCACGTTACTTAATCGTTCACTGACTCATTTAGAAGCTGGTGTGAAAGCTTTCGAAGTTGTTCACGACGAAGCTAATTTGGCACTGCTGCACTCGAATACAGGTCGACTTATGCGACTTTGCGCACACATACATGCGAAACAACAGACTCAAGAACGTCACTATTACAATAAAGCGCTCATAAGCTATCAGAAAGCTTTACAAGTGTTGGGTTCCAGGAAATCGAATCCTGCGATTTGGGATACCGTCACGTGGGATCTGTCCACGACCTTATTTACTATGGCTACGTTGCTACAAGACTATCCTATAACCGGTTGTAAAGTAAGTTTTCTTTGTCTTTTCTTTTTTTTTTTCTTGATTTAGGAGTTTGTAACTTATGATTGATTTTTCAGACCGAAGAAGAATTAGAACGAGAAGTTGTCGATATCCTGCAAAAAGCCCTCAAACACTGTGATACCGAAACGCCGGGACCAAGGCAACTCGTTTATCAGTTCCGTGCCGCGATCATTCAACATCGATTAGCATCGTTATACCACCATGTTTATAGAGAATACGAATCAGATACGGACAACGGTAAAAGAAAAACAAGTTTGCAGCTGTGTAAACTATACTATGACAAAGCGGCGAAGCTATTATTAACTTTAGAACAAACCACGGAATTTCTAACCGTGCAGATGGAAAGAGTTGCTTTGGCCGAGCATCAAGCGCGTTGTACGTATTTTTTCTTATTTCCGATTTTGATGATTTCTTTTTTCTTCTAAAATAAATTCTATGTTTCAGGTGCGATGACTTTTAATGGTAAATTGAAGGCGTATCAAAATGGTCTGGAGTTGATATTACAGTGCAGACCCATTATGGATATACTAAGCGATAGAAGTAATTCTCAGAAGCAGAAAAGAGAAAATACGAATGCCTCGAATGAGCAAATAGAAAAACAAAGCGCGGGAGATGGGACAGATGACAAGCTGATGGAGGACGAGGAAAGTTTGGTGGCGTTACTTGAACAGAGATTACAGTTCATCTTGAGATCTATGACTAAGTTGTTTGTCAGTAAAAATAGTAGTAGCAATAAAAAAGAGTAAGTATTCTAAATTAGATATTCATCTATGTGTACTATAAGCGATGCGTTATAATTTATCGAAATGTTTTAGGTGTGAAACATTTGCCAATACCTACAAACAGTGTTACAGTCGAACGTTAAGACCAGTCACGATGACTGGCTTCACCTTGATAAAGCACATTGCACAGCTTTTACGAGAATTGGAGAAAATGTTACCGTTTACAGAAGTTTAAGCAGCTATACGTGTATATGTATATTGTATTCGTACAGATCGCAGACTCAACACGAAGGATCTCGCGATCAACGAATACTATTGCCCTAGATAAATGAAAAAGCCGACAATTCTATATGCTATTCGAAAGATTTTCATCAATGTTAACGCTGGTCGTTACAAGCTCGCGGGATGAGATCGCGCCGAGAGAAATGCTCTTTCGCTCACTGTATTCTCCTGATAACTTTTTTTTATTCTAGTGTGTAAATAGTCAAAATGAAGCTTTTATTTATATATGATTTATAAGCGAAAAATAAGTAGCTTCTGTAAATAATATTTCGTCATTTTATTCCCCTTCTTCTAAATTTTTTTTCCTATTCTGCTTCGTTAACATTGCCTAAAATTAAAATTTATCTCAGTGTGACGATGGTGAAGTATTAGGTTGTTCAAGTTCACGCAGTTTCTTAAAAATGTAAAATTTTCACCTATTATTCTCATTATTTTTACTACCTTTAAAACAAAGAAAAAAAATAAAAATTGTGGATTTTTATGGAAATAAAAACCGCACGAATTTATTGGTCAACCTAATATACTCTGATACACTGGTTAACTTTTCTGTTTTTCTGAAACAAATGTGTTTCTGCATCAAATGAAATTTTTAAAAAGTCTGACATAGGATGACCGATTAGTTTTTCCGTAGAATATTGGTTTTTCAACGAACAAGATTTTAGCGTATCACATCAGTTTATAAAAACGAAAAGTTAATAAAAAATAGGTGCCACTCACCGAAAATGATGGCGTGAGTTTTTGTAGAAAATCGCCCGCGTTTCCCTCCAAGCGAAGATTCAAAAGTTCTAATTGCCAATAAATAGTTCGTGAATCTTCGCCAGGTGGCGCATAAACTCGATCAAGTGTGGGGATGAGTCATTGACGGCCTTGCCACCAGGGTAAATTCCCGGCGCTGTGGCAAGGTTTATATTTCGCGCTTCTGGTTGATTCGATCGCCGTTCGTATATATAGAAGTTTTCCGATTCTTAGACTACCGCGTCTAAGGCAGGGATCTGCTAGCAAGCCTT
The DNA here is from genome assembly GCA_030770465.2 of Perdita meconis. Lineage (NCBI taxonomy): Eukaryota > Metazoa > Arthropoda > Insecta > Hymenoptera > Andrenidae > Perdita > Perdita meconis. The sequence continues at coordinate 130,626 of JASKOS020000035.1, read as the reverse complement.
ACTTGACGAGTCCAATAGCAGATCCCGAGGAACGAAACGTTAACTTCCTTTTCATTTCCCCCACACAAGAATTTTTATTCGAGAAAAACTTCTTTTCGACACAAAAAACACGCAAATATGCTACTCGAGTCGTAATTAAACAATAAGATCATTGAATTGCACTGATTAGTGCAATTCGTGAAACCGGGATCAACTGTCCTTTCGAAAGTTTGAAACAACTTCCGGTCAATCAAATACTTTAATAAAATTCTTGGTACACATAAATTAATACAATAATATAGACTTCAGTTTTGAAAAACTGTATTTTAAAAAGACGATTATCGTGGAATGCAGACGAGATTATTTAAGGTTTGATATAAACTCAATTAATAATTAATGGAATTCAATAGTAACGAGTATGACTTCCATCGTCGTTTCGCGGTAAGTGCAGCAAGTCACGTAGACAAAACTGAAGAAGCCACTCAAAATTTACAAGATTTTAAGTTTATTTACGTTGTCCAGTGTAATCTTTGCTTTCCGAGGGAGGATTCTACCATTCCCCTTCGAATTTTCGTCTAAGTTCAATCATGTTGGTAAGTTAGGTTATAGAATCTCACTTTACTTCACAGTTTGACAAGTAAGTGACATTATTGCATTTAGATGTGAATGTTTAAACGAGAAAATAGCGTGTATATACTGACTTTAGCAAGTGCCACTTTAGTCTTCGAAACAATTTCTCAACGAAAGTCATGAATTATTCAGAGTTCGAATTCGTTTATCGTTTACAAAATTTCGACGGACATCAATTTTCGATTAAAATACATCGTCTATATCGATGCCGAGCGTTGTTGAGATTTCGTAGACGCTATAAAGTGTCAGTCACATGTCACTTAATTCAAGTCGTGAGTCCTATTTCGGTAAACAGGCAAGTCAATTCACAAATTCGTACACGAGTAACAGAACCTAAAGTTAAGCTTCACTTTAATAATTATTTGTCACTCAGAAATCGTAAATACCAAAATGGCACGGAATACGAAAATATCCGTTAATCTTCTAAGTATGTTTCTTTACCGAATAAGTGATAGAATTCACTTTACTGGGAATCTTGTTTGTTTATTTATAACGACACCTACCGGGATGTTAAATTATTTGAAAAAACAAGAAGATTGTAGTAGTTTATTTTTTAATAATTAAAAATAGTTCGTATAAACCATTAGCATGCAGATCGGCAGCAGATTCTCAACAGAGATAATGGAATCTGTCTGCAAATCCATAGTCATCTGTTTTCGCATTAGTGTCATCAGTATCTGCTTGAATTCTGCTGCCAATCTGCCAACAGTTCTGTACCTTACAGAGCCTGCATCAAATCTGCTGCCAATCGAACAACAAATGCTGTAATGGCAGATTCCGTAAAAATCTGCTCCATTAGATTTGGCTATCAGGGGTGTAAGTTGATAAGAAAATTTGATAAGAATTCACAAAATGACGACAAAATCCGCCATAATGGCTTCCGAAAATTGGTATACAAATTTTCTTTTTGCAATTTTTAAATAAAAAACATATATAGATATCGATTGCAATGATGAGGGTTAACAAATTTTTTTGTGCTATTTAGGTTTAGATTATATTTTGGATATGGAATTTCAATATAAAATTTTATAATTATTAGGTAAAAAAATTGTATTGACTACAGTTATTAGTTTTTTAAGAAGTGTAATAGCCAAATGACACTTTTACTTGTAATTTTGAGAACACCTGACGAAGAATTTTGCTTTTCATTTGAGGTCTTAATTTTTTTAGATTCATACGTGGAATGAATATAATTTTGTAATTTTTTATAACCTCAAAGGTATACATATAATATTTATGGTTTTATTTTTCCTAATTATCGAAGTTTCATTTCGTCGTTAGTAGATTATACCGGAATAGGGTAACACACTGTGCTCTTGAAAATATTACTAACTTACGAGTTATGTATTCGCTCAAAGTATGATGAAACTCGTTACAATAATTAACGAAGTTCAGTACATTATAAAGCCGATTCCATACGATATGGCCAAAGTTGGCGAATCCTGGCCAATGTACACTCGTCCGTATCGCGTATGAATTTCATGTGCTAATACAAAGCTGATATCAAAGGAAACTATAGTTAACATCAATGTAGTGTAACGTTATACACATATAATACGCCAATCTCATAGGTGTGCGTATTATTCGTCGATGCTTGATGGCAAATTAATCCTTTGCTATCGGGTATTGGGAACGAAAATTCGCCTCTTGTCTGCTTTTTGATAGTTTCGCGTTGCCCACTAAATACATATAGAGAAAATTACAAAATGATGAATGAACGTGATAGATTTTATCTCAAGCCACGTATAAATTTGTAAATTAAGATGAATGTTACTTTTTTAGTATGCATTATTTTCTGGAATGGGGAATTATTTTCTAGGGAATTTTTAATATTTTTTCTTATACGTAATAAATTGTAGTTTAATTAATAATTTACTGGATCGAATCACAAATAAATTCTAATGTAATTTAATAATGTGAGAATATATGTTTTGAATGTAACTGTTGTTTTTACAACCTGTGGCAAAAATTTGTTAACCGAATGCGACAGCATAAAATTAGTTTAAAATACTACAGTTTTTTTTTAAACATGAACTGTAATGGTTTAAATATACAGAGTGAGTCACGCAAAACAGAACACCTAAATATCTCGGTTAATGTTGAAGATAGGAGAAAATGTCACAGAGGTAAATTGTACTGTTGAAGGGGGCAAATGTGGTAATACTAAAAATCTCGTAACTGATGTGTTTTCAAGGTTTTTTGAAGTTCACCTGTGTTTTTATTAAATGCGATGGATTAATGGATGAATATTCCTTAATACTGAAGCTAGGAAGTGAAACGCCTGTATCTTATCAAATCTCTTTATCTTATAATGAAGGAAATGTGGAATTGGGATAAAGATAAATTCGAACACTTTGAATATCGTTTCTTCTTTTATTATGAGTTATGCAATATATGCTCAATTACACTTAGTCTTAAATCTGTAAGTCTAATAGCCGCAATTTTATATCTATGTCATTACAAATTCGCGGCCAATTAGCTCGATCATTATGGATTGCCCAGGTCTCACCACGTGGAGGTTGCTGCTAGTGGAGACCCAGAGAGAGATGGATGGAATCAAAGTTCCATCGATCTCCCTTTACAAAAATCTTAAAACTAGAAAACCTCAGAGATGGAAGGAATCTAAGTTCCCTCCATCCCTTCGGCTCGGATCTTAATATAGCGAACCTCGCAGATGAATGGAATCAAAGTTCCATTCATCCTCTCAGTTCGAAGAATTGCCAAGCTATCATTATGAAAAAGGTGGAAAAGGGACTCTACCGCGTCGCAACTGAGAACCGACATTCGATGGTGCAGATCCTACCACCTCGAGATCGCAGTAAAGAGGAAAGTGATCGGCACCTCACGAGGACAGACCACACCTCCCTGCGCCCATCACAGGAGCCACGGAAGCGTGGATCTGATTCTGGGCGGCTGACCGCAGAGGGGCACCTGCCCCCGTGAGATTTCCGCAGGCAGATACGTGTCACCACGCCCCCCCCCCCTACGTCCGAAACACTTTTCTTTCGACCGGTCTCCCAAGGGATGGACTGACCATCGTTGCCGATTCCACAGCCGATCAAGTGCTTTTATCAACAGTGCAACATAGCAAGTGCTTTTATCAACAGAAGCAGAGGTGATCTCCTCATCGGAGATGAGGAGCAAATAAACCAGCAAAACAAAAAAAGTGAGAAATAACTGCTTGGCAATTGTACATGGAGCCTTACAGTAGAAACTTAAACCAAAACTTAGATTAAATCCTACGGTGGCTGCAATGGTTTCATTCGATGTCTTCGTTTGTTCTTCTATTTTCTTCTCTTGTTGATTTAAGTACTAAGGATAAGAAAGAAATTTATTAATAGATTAGTAGGGCCTACTATTAGATAAAGTATGGGTCAAGGGTCGAAATAGAGGGCAAGAGACATTAAAAAGATTTACTAGAGTTATTCAACCCTTGCGGAGAGAACAATGTAGAGAGAATCGCATGAGCAATACTACTCATTTGAAGATAATGCAGGCAGAAGTAGTTCAACTCCTTCGAAGATGATCATGATGATGTTGAAAGAACTACACAAGTGATGCAATTCCTTCGAAATAGATCATGATGATGTAGAAAGAACCACACGAGTGATTCAACTCCTTCGAAAATGATGATGATGATGTAGAAAGAACCACATGAGTGATTCAACACTTTCGAAGATAATAATGTTGAGAGAACCACATGAGTGATTCAACTTCTTCGGAATCAACAATGAAAAAAGAATTGCACGGACAATTCAACCCCTTCGGTGAGAAAACCCAAAGGATGTCCACCAAGGACGCGGATAACCGTTGAAAATGCATTAGACACCTAGATGACCATTGTCCACTCAGTGGTCAATGTCCAGCCGATGTCCTTCCATGACCACCCAAGGTCCCCCGGGGACTTCCGATGGCCAGGAAGACCCGCGAATAGGGCTATTGATTATGAGATACCCGGGTACCCGAGTGAGATACCCGGGTATACCAAAATTACCCGCACTACCCGGGTATCTCACGGGTACCCGAACACATGAGATAGACAAGAATCCCATGCCGAATTAAGCCGAATTGAACCGAATTGAGCCGATAGTTTTTCGCTATGTGTTTCTGGATTTTAAAGTAGAGCGCGCACGAGAGAGAGAGAGAGAGAGAGAGAGAGAGAGAGAGAGAGAGAGAGAGAGAGAGAACTCATTTTCAACATAACCACGGTGCATTACATTCAATTTTCATCATGTATACAGAATTCATTTCGTTCTGAAATTTTTTTTTATTTTTAAAGCCACAAATACGTACCGAAAAACTATCGGCTCAATTCGGTTCAATTCGGCTTAATTCGGGATGAGAGTCTTGTCTATCTCATGCGTCCGGGTACCCGCGAGATATCCGGGTAGTACGGGTAATTTTGGTATACCCCGGTATCTCACGAGTACCCGGGTACTCGGGTATCTCACTCGGTTCACTTGAAATCTCGAGCCCTACCCGCGAAGGTGATCCGTTCCCGGCGGCGAATCGCCGTAGACTGAGAAATTTCACGACACCATGCTCTACTTATACCCAGAGATTGACGGTTGACGGTTACTTGAAAGTCATCAGTTTAATTCAATTTTCCAGAAACCTGGTATATTTTCGATCAAATAATTATTACAACCCTATTTTCATTAATTTTTGCTATCTGTATTGTTAATAACAATCGCACTCGTCGGTTTTTATAGATTGTTAATAACTATTGTTATTAGTTAATGAAATATTATGAATATTGCAAGTTTTTCGATTTAAATCGTCTTCTCTTTCAAATTAACTCTCTTATTACTTATTTAATATTCTAATATTTGAACTATCTAAACTCTATCTAAGCCCTCTCATTCTTAATTAATTAGTGATAACTATTATTTTTGAACATTTATCGATAGAATTTATTGATTAATTCATTTATTTATTCAATATAAACGGAATACCTCCTTAGAATACAATGCTCGTATGAGACAACGCGTGGATAGATTATAATAATTAATTTATAATAAGCAGCTTGCAGTTGTTTAGACAAATTACTTTTATAACTTTTACACTTTTATTTAACCACATTTGCCATGAACAGTATAATTTACTTCTGTGACATTTTCTTTTATCTTCAACATTAACAGAGGTATTTAGGCGTTTTGTTTTACGTGACTCACCCTGTCTAAGAGTATGAGAATTTCAGATGTTATCATATTCCGTCTAAAATTAAAACTACTATAATTTCCTGAGATACTCAAAGGATTGAAAACAACGATTTAATGAATAATTCGAAATAAAACAGTGAATTTAAGTAGTAATCTCGTTTCGTAGAGGATCGATGAGCGACGATTCGCGTTCGAGCCATCGAGATATAACAATTCCAGCTGTCAGTCGCATCCCTCACGACTGAATGGATTCGCAGGGGCGGTTCGGAGCGAAAGGTGGCGGTGGGAAGGGCTGTGCCAAAGACAAAACAAAGAAGCGTCGTATATCTTCGCCATTTCCCCCTCTCAATCGTCTCTCTCTTCCTCGTTACCCAATCTCGTTGCATTCCCTCCGGACATCCGTGGTTTGACCTTTCGACAATTCCGTCCCTCGACTCTCGTCTTCCCGTCGCGTCGTCCGTGGACCACTCTTTAACCTTCGTTTCCTCGGTTAGCATCCCGGTTTCGTTCTGTCTCGTCCCCGACTTCTGCCACCCCCTCGCAAGTCCGTCGTTTCAGTAAAATACCACCGTCTTTTCGACGTTTTCTCCCTCGCCGGTCAGGAAGCTTCTATCGGGTCCCGGACGGACTCGCCGATGGCCGCGGCGATTTTAAAAGCCGCAGGAATCCCGTCGAAATGTCTTTCCCCCGGTTAACGCGAGCAACTTCGGCGGTGCGCAGGGCCCTTACCATTTGAAACAATGCTCATTAAGCACGGAACGCGCCGCCTTTCAGCATTATTCTTGGAGCGCACCGAAAGCTCAGTTAATTGTTCTCCTCTGTGGTTCACGTTCGGCCAGAACGCCGACGAGATTATTTAATCTCTTTTCCGAGGGTTAATACGCGTATACTCGTGTTCTTGACATTAAATTTACTAGCTGGGATTATTTTAATCGCTTGCGTCTGTTTTATAGAATCATTTGTTGCATGTATTTGTGATTTGCAACGGTGAAGAGAAAAGGTTTGGTTCCGCTGTTTTTAGAGTTTGCGATAAAAGTTTAATACGTTGGAAAGTTTCTTTAACCTTTTTTAGTTCGGTTTGTTCATTATGGTAGACGAAGAATTGATTTCTGGAACAGTAACTAATTGGACTCTTGGAAAAACTTTTATGTCATTAGAAGAAATGTAGAGAAACTGTATGATCAAATAAATTTTCTGTCGAAAAGGGAACGCAGAGTCATTTTAAACAACCATGTTTCCACGTTTATCTGTTCTACTATTTATTTTTCTTGTTTATCTTCCCTCTATTATTACGTCACGGAGTGCAAAAAAAGTAGAAACAATAATAGAACTTATAGAACAAAATTTACAGTATGGTTCAAAAATAAATTAACTGTCTCGCGAAGGCTAATAAACATTAATACATTCATGTAAACGAAGAGATACGTAGAATACATGAAAAATTTTTTTATTTGTCACGGTATAAAAATTTTTTTCTAGAAAAAGTTATTGTATTATAAGGGAGTAATTCCGAGAAGTTTTTTTTTAAAATAGAATGATTTGTTTTTTCATTTACTATTAAAAAAGCGAATTCAATCTATTCGCTATTTATTATTTTAATGCATGTTGAATGTACCATTAAAGTGTTCATTTTGTTTCTACAAATACGCTTTCCGTCATTTTTTACCTCAATCATTTACTTCCTACATTTTTGTGTCAAAATCATTTCAAGGTCACGATGACATACGTTATTGGTTGTAAACAAAAAAATAGGTCATTCCATTACCTTAATTTTCATAGCTTAATTTCATCCTGGAATATAATAACTTTCTGTAGAACCATTTTTTTGTATGACGACAAATAAGAGAATAATCAAAGGTGGCAGAGTTTGGTGAAACACCCTTATTATTAATTATTATGTGTAGAAATGAATTCTTCCCTGTATTTGAGTAAAATAAAAATTCTATTAAGTAAAAAATAGAATTGTTCAAGCATTGAAATGCTTATCACTGTTATCAATGACCTAACGCTATTTTTCTGGTAAAGAATTTTTGATTTTTTTTAAATAAGATTATTTATTGTCACATCAATTGCTACAGGTTACTAGCGACTTACATAAACTAATGCTTACATACTAATAATAAATACATAAATCTTTGATTATGCACATCATAATTACAACTTAAAATATATTTTTTATTTTACATTTTATTTAGTCTTTTTTTTTAGTATAATGATCTTTTTGTGAGATTGTCTATTAATTTCTTCATATGTTTTGTGTTGGTTAACATAATTTTTGATTTTATCTAGAATTAAATGATTATTTTAATTATGTAAACAAATTCGTCGGAAAGAACTCATTTCTGCACGTAATAATTTGCAATTAAGCTGAGGGCAAATGATATTGCGCAAGATTTATATTTATACAAAGTATTTTGACTGTCTGCCGCAGTTCGCAAGATACTTTGCGTCAAAGAGCAAACGTGCTAAAGTACACATGTATTCGAGTACTCCCGTGGTTGTAATTCCAGTATAATAACTCTCACGTTACATGATGTTACATAGAGTTAATTTTGCACTCCCCCTATCCGAGGAGCACCCGGTTTCGCGACTACATTTTACGGGTCTTCGTAAATGGTAAAAAGCATGTTTAATAAACAATTCGAGGAGCCCATGATAGTCCTGAAAAATTTGAAAATGAAGGGATCGTCCTGTTCTGGCTCTGTCGCGTCTGCATTTCCCCCCGAGGCGTCCAATATTCAGACACACCCTTCCTCGTATTTTCAGACGAGAGCACCACTTCTACCACGGTGGAACGACGACGCTCCCGTGGAATCCTGCGGAAACATTTTTTCCTTTTCGTTTTAACAAGCTACACCGAAGGTTCCTGGGGGGTATCGTATTTCTCGGGTTAGTTCGGGGGAGGTAGAACCCGAACTCCATTTGTCTCCGACCACGTTCGTTATTTGTCCTGTCCCACCCCCTTTGCCCGTCTCATGTCCCGTCATGGATTCCGCGTCTTCCTCGGGTCGCTGGCAGCCCGTACAAATATTAATCCGCGAAGAAATTCGCCGAGGACGGTCGAGCAATTTTCCATCGTCAATCATTTGTCTTTTCCTCGGACGCGAGCCTTTGTCTTGCCGCGGCTCTTCGTTTCCCGTGAGCAGCGATCGCTTGAAACTTTGTTTAGCCTTTTGTGTCGAAGTATAGGGAAGATTCGGTTTTCGAAATATGTTGATTTAAGGGTCCATTCTAGTTCGACGGTTGAAAAAGGTGCCAAGTATATATTCTGTATGAAAACACAAAATAAATAAATACAAATTTTCTCAACTAGAATATTTTTTAAATGTTTCCTCGTTTCAGATGGATCAAATATTTCTTATCACACTTGTCAAATTCGTTTAAATATCTACTACAAGATAGATGTTCAAAAACATGATAAGTTTATCTAGAACAACTTGAAGATGGCTTCCAAAAAATGATGGCTTTAAAAAAATGTTCAATCAGTCTTCTAACAGCATAATCGAATTTGATTATGTTTTATGACGCATCCTTATACATAGTACAATTTTCTGGTAGAATCTTATAGAAAAATCTTGAAGTCCATTTACTGCGACAAAATTTTATTTAATGTTCAACATATTGAATTTTGAAATTTAAGCAGTAGTGACTACGAATGGGTGTCCTTTTAATTACAGTGATTTCAATTGGTAGGTTAAATGTTACAGTTGAAATTTAATAAAAATCTGATACAGAAGTTACTTGTTGTTATTTTCAGCAAAATTTTATTATAAAATAATTCTCGAAATTTTAGTCGAAGTTCTATATAGTGTACTTTTGTTATTAGTTTATATATAGAATAGTTGAAAACCAGGACAATAAAAATCCAGAATAGTTCAGAGCCTAATTCAGTTACTCGAAGTTTAAATTTATACGAACATTCGTTGTTAAAATATGGATGACTTTTATTTGTGTTTCCTTTACACTTCCCTTAGTAATGAAAAATTGAGCTTATCAACTTTTTAATGAAAACAAACTCAGTTCATCTTCTTCTTAGAAGTCGTTTCCAGATTCGTAAATATTGAATTTACTATAATTCGCTTTAATTGAATAAAAAGTTACAGATAGTGAAGGAAATCAGTAATTCATTCAAACCGCCCAGTTAAATGGATTGTCTGTCGCTCGACGAGTTCATTCTACTGTATGTCGAATTCTAGTCTGACCAATTAGTAGGAGGTTTTCTTCGAGACTCTTGAACGTGGAAAGTGGAAACTACCTAGGAAAACATAACAGTGGATCCTCGGTAGAAGACTCGACCCTATCCGAGACGGAAAATTGTGTTATATGTCGAACACCAGCTCCAAATTTTCGACGTACGTAGGTCACTAGGAAAGTTTCGAGATTTAGGGAAATGGAAGTTGGCCCACTGTAAATTGAAGGCAATTCGATTTGGTACCATTATTTGTAAGTAGATTGGTGTTAGAGGGTGATTTTCTTTCTTTTTTAAACTTCAATAGTGCAGAGCAGAGTTGATAATTACTTTTGCAATTGATTGTGAGAAGTAATCATGGTCATCATAATCAATAATCAATTAATCGTTGGTCTAGAATAAATTGGTCATCGTGGCTACATTTAGTAATCTGCAGTCATTAATCAGTAATCTGTATTGTGTAATCGCGGAATGAATGATTAGTTTATCTATTTTTTCGTTGAATCATTAAATACATGCAAATTTTCTAAAAACTGTTCTGTTTTTGAATGAATTATAATAAAAAAAAATAATTATTTCATGATTAATGCTTACTGAGTTAATCATGCCTACCGATTACAGTTGCTTTGATTACTTAAATTATTTATTAGTCATGATTATTGGATCACTTAGACGAGGTCAGTAAGCGGATCACTTTTTGCACAACATTGGTACAGAATGATGTGCTTCGAAAGGTTTTAAGAAATTAGAGAGAAATAATTGACTAATTGATTAACTAATTTCCACACTCTTTGAAAATTTCAGATTCTCGTTCAGGACTGTATAAAATATCTGAATTAAAGTTTCGAGTTCTCTAGAGGATTCATTGCTTATATGAATCTGCTTACATTCATTGGTTTCCAAAAGATCGACGCTTTTCGTTCTGTATTGAAATTAATGAGCCGTAGTGTATATCGAATTTTCACTGTACCCTCTCTACTCTTTAAAATTTCTCGCTCCATTATTAACAACGAGCTTCCAGTATGCAGGACACGCATTCCTCAGATCAATTCACGCGTCGACAACTCGCTTCTATCTCGTCATCAGCGATACCACGAAAAAATTATCCAGCAGTTCCAAGAAACAGTAGAAAGAGAAAAAACCGAGCCTGATTATCCGATCCGAAGGATCGCGAAGGCATTTATTATCTCGTCCGGTTTCCGTTGACAATCCTCACGACGTCGACCCGTATCCACGGGGTCTTTTGCGCCAATTTGAACCCTGACGGTCGTAGGACACGCGTATACACAGGAAGTGAAGGACGCGCGAGGCAGGGAGGGAAACGCTCCCCCTCGTCCTTTCTTCTCGGAGTTTCCACGACTTTGAAACAATTGAATTCCAAGACGTTTCGAAGAGGGGGAGAGGAAGGACCCCGGCGAAGTCCCATTACGCGAATTACATAATGAATCCGTCAGACGTGAAAGAAAAGGAAAAAACCAGCAGTTGACAGTCTAGGCTCGTCCAACCGGCCGCGTCTTTTCTTTGCGGCTGCCGATGGTATTTCGGCTCGGACAAAGGGGGAATTCCGCGAGAATGCTTCCTCTCCTCTCTCTCTCCCCTTCGTTTTGCCCTCTGTCCCGCTCCGATGCCCTCGGGCCCTTCGAATTCTAGCCGCGTTCTCGTCGCCGAGGGAGAGACGAACCCCCCGACCTCTTATCTGGTTATATCAATTAGAGTCGGTGCCTTTCTGCTCTCTCGCCTTTGCATTCTTTTCGTCGTTTCCGTCGTGCCCGACGGAGACCGAGCGGAGCGGATCGAGTGCTCGCTATCGACGCTTCCGCTCGATTGGAATCCGACGCGCGGCCCTCTGAGAGATGGGAACGAAACAGTCGGAGTCTTCTGGTTCTGAGCGATGTACACAATAGTTTATGATTGTTTTGTTGCTTTAATTGCTATCGCGGTTTCGATAGTCACTCATTATAAGTCTGGAAGCGAATTAATGCAACAAAAAATTTTGAAATTTTATTCTGCATTTAACTTTTGGAAAGCACATCATCAATTTTTTCCCATTTCGAAATTAATTTTGACGTATTAAGTTCCCATGGACCAATATAATAATATTTTCCTGAACTAGAAGTTTACAGCTCTAAAATACATACGTGACGAAATTTTCCGCATTGGTGGAACAAATTCATTAGGTGTTCGCAATATTTCCGAAACGAAAAATTTGTTGTCGTTGTGAACAAATTCGCGTTCCACAAGATCCTTTATTTTCGTTTTCGGGTGGACAGTGTATCCTTACCAATGAAACCAAAGAAAGAAACACAATCCTACTCCAGATGAAGCGATCGCAGGACCCATCCGCCTTAGACGATTAGGGTGCGAAGCTCCCCCAGTTTATTATGTTTTACTGTCCCCATCAAAGGTCCGAAATTTCGCCCTGACACAAGACGTGTCAACGGAGAATCGTCAAGAATTCTTATCGCGATCCCCCAGTCCAAACTCTAGACATCCACTGTTCCTTTTTCTTCCCTTCTTTTGTTTCAATTTCTAACACGTTTCCAACCCGTCCATTGTGTTAGGATCTCGCAAATGGAAAGTGGAAGATTGTTAAATGTTGTTCTAACTAGTGTTAATATTATCCTATTCATTCACTGGAGTATCTCTGTTCATTCATTCACTGGTTATTTGGTCGATGTTTAAATCAGTGCCAGATTTTAAAGGAAGATTATACTATGAAACATTACTAGAATTGTGGTCTAGGATCTTGGAATAACTTTACGGTTATAGTACTTAGGGAATTAAATAAAATTGTGAATACAGTAAAGTTTATACATGGCAGTATTTCGAGACCTTCGAGTATCAACTATGAAATAGGAAGGAGAACTAAGAGAACCTCTGCACCGGTAGCGTTCAAATGTTTTATCAACGTCGTTACTCGATGGCGACAAAGAAAGAAAACGTAATTGAGCGAAAACGAAGTGTCTTATGTCTTATGCAACTGTGAAGCGTTGCATTGTGGCTTAACGTTATAAAATATATGTTGTTTCTTTATTACCTTGATACATACAAAATAAAATGAACGTTATTAAATCATCGTTCAACTTTTGCTCGGATTCCCATTGCACCTAGTGTGTTAATTAAAACCTTAGATGATAAAAAATGAGGATAATTGTGATTCCAATAATCGAGATTTTACTGTATTTCCATCGTTACTTTAACGTTTAGTTTGCTTAATAGTTTAGTTTTTGTGTTAAATATATATATTTAGTTCAATTAATATTTTAATCGGCTTTAAGTTGACTCATTCTACTATGTATTACACGGCTGAATCGAATATAGTTTCTCGAAGATCTCCTTATCGAATGGTGATAGCAATTGCTATTTCTGTGGCTGTAAGGAAGAACAACGCAAGTCACATTAAAAAAAAAAAATGTATGTCCTAACTTTATATTATTATCAGAAAGAAAGTCTATTAAACGAATTTTTCCTTTGAACTTGAGAATCTCATTAAATTCAAGATCATAATGCAATATTGATGACTAGAACTTTAAACGTGAATATCTCGAAAATGAAAACGTGCGACATGGGGCGAGTTTTATGAAGTAATGAAGTAGTAATATGATTGGCAAGTATAGAGACTTGACTGTACCACGTTTTAAGTTTTGACAGCCTCGTATTCATTTACAGGACAGTTCACCCTATTTCCGTTTTTCGAAATTACGCTCAGCGAGCTTCTCTTCCCCGACGTGAGGATTGTTAGGCGGTTAAGTTTTAATCGTGTTTGAGACGCATAGCGGTAAGTTTCCCGCAATTCTCGAGACGAAGCGTATACCTTCGGCAATTTCGCCCGGGCGAATGCATGCCGCGTGTTTTGGAGGGCATCGCGAGTGTCGTAAATAATAACGTACGTATTCCGTTACGAATGCTCGGCGTTTCCACCGGCTCCGATAATAAATTACTGGGAATGCAAACACGGAGCGCATGAATTATATTTGCCGCGCGGAGTTATTCCGTGACTGTCGATAATCAGTCCTGTGACCGAACGAACGGCTGTCAGAATTCACTTCGCGACACAGCGCTATCGATCTCCCCCGCCGATGGGATTCCTTTTCTTTCACGCGAAACGTTCGAAAACGCCGAAGAAAATTCTTGGTTCGTTTCTCCTTGGGGGAAAAACAAGTTCACGGTATTTGGGGCAACTTCGGACGTCTTTCGATCAAGCTTAATCGATCCAGTCGTTTTGAATAGTGCAAAATTTCTCGTTGCACAGCGTTATAGGGATTGTTTGTGAGGGTGAGCCTGTTTGTTCCACTGGACTGCCGAGAGCCAGGGAATTATCTTTGGAGTGCAGTATGATGGAGCTTGTTGCCAGCTTTAGCGGTGTTTGGTTTAGAGTGAAATGACTATTACTCAATTGTTAGAATTTTTACGGTTAATTAAAACAAGTATTACAAAAATAGATGCCAGTGCAGATATAAATTCAAATTTATTATGACCATTTATTACTTTGTCACGATTATTACACTTTCGCGATAAAAAATTGCTAGTACTGTTATAAAGACGTTTAATTTGTAACAAAAAGTTGTGATTATTATATTTTCTTTTACTGCCTCATAAAAATTCTGAAAAATGCAGTGCAAAATTTGTATTCCCGAATAGAAAATTCTGTCCTTTGAAAGCACAGTTTTGCATACTTCAAATTTTTATTATAACTAAAAAATAGTTCAAGGAGTAATAATTTCCATATGACTGATGCAGGAGATTATAAAAACAACGATAATAAAAATTTGAAGTCAAAAAAGTAAGGCTATGAAGGAAAAAACATTCACCCCATTGAATCGAATAGTTGAAACGAAGGATCCAGGAAAAGTGATTGAAAGCTTACTGAAGGACCTATGAAACACTTTATTCTTAAGGAAGTTCCTGATGTTCACTTTTTAGAAACTTTTTTATGACATCAATCGCTATTGAACGTAAGAAGCTCAAAAGTTTTCAAGGACGAGGCGCGTCCACAAGGTAAAAGTCCGTTTCGTTATTACTGTTGCAGTGGTAGAAGAGTTCTTTTACTTAAAGCAGTGACTCTACGTAATCTTAGCGTATTGGAAACGATGATTGACTAATGCACTGATAAGTTGACTGATGTTACTGACGATATACATTCAAGCTGAATTTTTTTTACTGTTTTGGGTACAAAAATTTGTTGAAGCGTAAGGTTTGGGTTACGTTCTTTACTTTCAGATCGATTTTTCATTTTCCTTACCGATTTTCTTGATTTTTGTCATCGATTTTCTAGTTTTTGCTGATCGATTTCCTTGACTTCGCTAGTCGATTTCCTTGATCTTGTTTATCAATGCCCTTGATCTTCTTGATCGATATTTTATTTTCCTTCTTTGATCTTGCCGATTTTCTTCGTTTTCCTGATCACTTTTTGATCTTCTTGATCGATTTTTTATGTTCATTACCGATTTTCTTGATTTTCCTGGTCGGTCAGTGAAATCAAGAAAATTGATAAGCAAAATTAAGAGACCTAACGTTTCACTTTTTCAAAGATTTTGTCTGGGTTAGGTTTCTTGATTTTCCTTATCAATGTTCTTGATTTGTGTGATCGATTTTCTACTTTATACTGATCGGTTTCTTTGATTTTGCTGATCGTTAGCCTTGATTTTGTTAACCGATTTCTTTAATTTTGTAAGTTTTTACTTTTCATCGGATTTTATTTGCTGGATTTGCCTCACAATGACCGTAACCTATTTCACAAAAATCAGTCCTTTTGCTTACCTGAAATTGCAAAATGGCATCTCTTCGGAACACTTTTCGCTCCACTTCAACACCAAATCTACCAACAGTATCCAGTGATTTACAACATCTAATTTTCCGCACTTCTCCCTCCATTCTTTCGATTATTACCACTTTCTCCCCTCGGGATTCCTATTATCCCCTTCCCTCCTTCTCTCCCGGACGCGTAAGAAACAATGAAACGAAGCAGCTGGCGAAGGGATTAAATGGCAAACGCTTTACGTTCGGAGAATGATTCGTGGCATCGACGTGCATCCTCCTCGCAATGGGCTGTGTACACTTGTAATTCCAGTATACGTCGGTGTAACGGCTCGTGTCGTGAAATATTGGACCGATTGCGAGGCGAGCGTCGCGCGAAAACCGAGGAACGTTTGGGTGTGCTGGTATGGCGGTCCCGTTGCCTTCGGAAATTTGAACAAACAGACGTTACGTGGCTGGTTTTAAAGCGATCCTCCCCGGTCTCTCCTCCTCTTTCCGCGATGGGAAGAAGACTTTGGAAGATCCGCGCCCCGCGTTTCGACTTGTTGCCGGGGATCCCTCTCACGTAACCGTCCGCCCGAAAAGTTACGGCTCATCGACCGTCGGCTCCGGCGTGCATCGGCGCCGATCCAAGACGGATTTGCAATTCAATCCCGCTGGTCACCCGGCAACTGTACCGCGTTTCGCGGTGACGATTAATCGATGCGCCGCTGCGGCGAAATGGGACCGTGTCAATGAAACGCGGTTTCATTATCGTTTAAACCGGATGTTTAGAATATTGCCCTCCCGCAGGGTTAGATCGCTAGCGGAGTTAACTTCGCGCCACCGCCCCGCGCCGTCCGACGACCCATATCTCCGATCAAGATAGGTTCTAACTTATACACTCGCCGATCCCGGGAACTGGGTCAGAGCAGTTCCGAGTTGACACGTCCACTGATACGAATCGAGAGACCCGTCTCTCGATAAAGGGTACGTAATTACGGATTTCTATATTGTATGCTGAAATGTTTTAATGAAATTGGACGAGGCGAAATGATAAAATGGATGTTTGGTAACTGAGTATATTAAAAGCAGGTGAATTAAATGAAGGAAAATTTGTATTCCGTTTTAGCGCGCTATTAAAATTGAAGTGGGGTGGGTCTTTTTTTTCGTTGAATTCACGGAGGGGGAAATAATGGAAAAGGTTTGTATAAACGTTCGTCTAATTTAATTTCGTTCCTCGGTTACAAGGTATCTGTATTTCAACGAGTTTCGCTCCATGTCATATACCGATATTAATATGGAATGACAAATTTTTCTCAGCCATTTATTGTAGGTGCTTCATATCTGATGCATTATGAATGTGTTCTGAAATATGTAGTCGAGAAAACCGCAGATAAAGTCTGACGTATTGATTGGATTATTAATAGTTTAGTGAATTCTGTTGTATTAATTTAGCGTAAAATACAATTGGGATTGAAATATGAAGCTGTCTGTAACTTCAAAACGAGATCAAATGGTTATGGAGAAGACCATGGCGAATCGAATCAAAGTATATCGACAGAAAGACATTTCGATGGTTAATAATATATCATTCATTTTCCTGCACTTATTACAATAGTCAATTAAATATTCGAAATCGTTGTTTACTATCATATTTTCAGTGTGATAAACTCGCACGAATATTATTATGTCGTATTATTATAATACACAAAAAAACTAAAAGTATTTACATTATTCCTTATGCCAGAAAAAATTCCTATAGAATGCCTTTTTTTTACAGTACTCAGTGGTGTCTCTTCTTAACACTAATATATCACAGGATACTGAAATAATCTATTCACTAATAGGATTAAATCACTGGAAGTGAATCGGATCACTCTTCGTCTTCGTGTAAATATTTTTATTATTACAAATACGATAATTACTTATGTAGACGCGGCTCATATGTACTATGACGTGACATTTTGTCGCGTCACAAGTGTGCGCTCTCCGAGGGGGAGGGAAGAGGAACAGAGGTTATCGAGGCTTGGCGTGCACCACCGGGAGTCTCGAGCGTAACATAAAAATTGACGGAAAATCTGTTTGACATGCGTGCGGCATCGACAACTGCGGACCCGGACCATCAAGACGGCAAGGAAGTCGGAATAACAGCGGCAGCAGATCAGTCGCGTGGCAATGGAAACGTCGGGGGAGGGAAAGGACGAACCGACGTCGTGCCACCAATCTGCTGGCCAGGGCTTCTCCGGCAACCGGCGCGGTTCGGGTAGGACGTTGCTTGTCGGGGGCAGGCAACCAGGGCAAACCTGCCTCGGATGATTTTCCCGAGGAGTGAGGTCTTAGAGGTCGTCGCAGGAGAACGGCAGGGCCACGGATCACGGATCTGCGTCGTCTGCGTCGGGGGGGGGGGGGGGGATTGGCCACTCAGTCCTGACGTTCCTCTCCCGCCGAGTATAAGCCTAGGGCGCTCGGAATGGCCGAAACCGCGGCCTGGTTGCGAGAAGAGGAGCCAGGGAGAGCCAGCAGCCGACACCGTCTTCCGCGGATCGCTCTAATTGGGCGATAATCGATGTCGCGCGCGTAGAACCAATACGGGAGGGCGCAAGGAGGGGGGAGCGCGATCGTGATCTAGAGCGAGCTGTCGCAACGGCTCGTCCTATTCCTTTTGGGATTTCGACTGGTAAGGACCTCCTTTTGCCTTCCCGGGTTGTTATCGAGCTGCTGCGTCGTCGAGGCTTTTCGGTGGTCGCGTAATTCGGGAGATCGAGGGTATCGAGGCGTGATTCGCGAATCCTGTATAAAATCCGGCGAGACGATCCCACCGCGTGGCGACCGGCGCGAAAGGTGTGCACGCATTTTTGTTCATTCTCGTTTATTTCTTTTTGAGGCCTCAATAGATTCTTTTGTTAACGAAACGTGTCTCTAATTTATTCGCCTTCCGCCGTGGGAGCTAAATTCTGCGGATCCTGATTCCTCGTTCCACCCACGCCCGTCTCTCCGCGAGTTCGAACGAGCTAGCCGGTCCAAGACCTTCGCGAGTAGCTTCTCTCCACGCCGGTATCTCCGGGTACCTGGCGCGAGAACCTTCTGCGGTTCTGGAAAAGGCGTGGAGAGATCGGCAAGGGCTTGCGGCGTGCTTCCGGCCTCGAATCACGGCTCGAGGACGAAAGGCACGTCACAGTACATAAAAAAGTAATCAATCATAAATAAATGAAAATTAAGTATTTTTTAATTGTACTCTTAGAGGCGACAAAAAAGGATAATATAATTGTGAGCTATATGCGAAGTCGTATTAGTTGATCTCATTATCATTGAATTATATAATTTCTTAAGTAGTTTTCAGAACAAAAATTTTGTTCTGAAAATTTCAGTTCTTTTTTAGAAATTTCTGGGTAATGCACCCCAAGTTTCGGAAGGAATTGAATATTTCTCACTTTTTGGCTTTATGTTTACAAAAAACAAAGCTTGAAGTTTCTACTTATTATTTATTACTTACTAATTTCACATTTATAATAGAAAATTAAATTTTGAAAGTGATCCCATTCGCCCTGGTCCACCTTAGTCATATTTACCACCTCTGTTAATTATTTCTACATCATCAGTTTACTCGCCTAAATTATAATCAGACATTTTGTAACACACTATACAAAAATGAGAAGATAAATATTAATTCTGTCTTACTAATTCCGTTTTTATGACAGTTTTATTGCTTTGTTGGACGCATAAGCAACGCTGACGTCATAGAATCTGTAATATAGACGTTAATTAAACAGCGAATGTATTAAGATGAGATAGTTTGGAATATTTCTCGGTCCAGTAACGTTCAAAGACATCAAAACTGGAAGAATATTTGGTAACTTTACCTATGAGGGTTTCCCACTCGTTTGTCGCCGGTTTGAACTTCTCGAAGCTAATTATAGCCGTAATTTCGTAGTTGCATTCGCGTCTTAAACGTGTGCCGTGTCTCAGAAGTTTCGCCATTTCCGCGCGTATTTCGTCAAGATTTACGCATTGCGGGCTGCGAAGAACGGGAGCATAAGTTCTTCCACTATGGTCTCGCTGTTCCCGTGTTTCAACCACGACATTAACGAATAGCGGTATGGAAAATCCGGTTGGGAGGTATTCGACGTAGGATCGATGGAATTACTCACGTCGCGGTTAGTCAGATGCATCTTTTTTCAAAACTTTTCGATGTGTAGGAAGACGAAATTAATATCGCCAATTTTAAATTGAAATCGTTCTTGACCCAAAAGTAATTCAGATTTTCATTTTTGGAAAAATTAGGATATTTGGAAAATATACATAAAATCGATAAATTTATGTGTTCTCAGAGTTATTTCTGTATGTTTAATTATCTGAATATTTCAGAGATTTTCTGTTGAATTACTTATTTATTTATTTTGATTTGCCATATTTTTATTGGAGCAACAGAATTTCAATAACTAAGAGTTTTATTTTTAAGGTTCTAACGAGGTATTCGAAACCATTAGCAGCTTAATAACTAGATGCTTTTCATTATATTAATAATACAAAAAATTAATTATGAATTTTATGAAGGAAAAACTAGAACTGAGGAGTGGGCGATGTTGAGTGCACGCTGCCCAAGGCACGAAAGAGCCGTTTCAGTTAACGAAGATGTTGGAATCGATTAAATTACTTAAGTACGCCGTTAATTAGATGCTGTCGACGGATATTTATAGTCTTGACATTTTTAAACCTACTTTCTGCAATATGACGTTAGATCACCGTGGTTAAATAAGTTTCTCCGCTATCAAAATTCATTAAAGATATTCGACACTCAAAATTCAGAAATTCAGAAGATATTATGTATACCCTTACTCGAAATTCTTGAACGTTGATGAACTTCCTATTAGAAGTTTTTTGTGTGTTTTGAAATATTTGTGAGGGCGGTAGAGACTTTATAATTTGGTAAATCTATCCAGCGTAAATTACAAAATGAATTTCTTCTCAACTATCAATAATATAGGAATGTAATATAGGATGTGTGGTGAGTAGTGTGTGATGTTTGATGTGTATACATCAGTATAGCGTGAATAGCGTTTTATTGGAATTTACTGTATATGGTAATATAAATATTTAATGTGTACTGAAGTTTGAATGCTGTTACAAAATAAATATAGGGAGAGTCGTACAGTAACGACCGCTCTAAGATTTTTTGTTATATCTTGGGCTACAGTTGATAATAAACAAAATAAAAAAGAAGAATTCGCAATAAAAATAAAACTTGACTCTCCCTCATGTACGATTTATTTTGTTTGGTTGCCTAGTTTGAAGTTAATTTTGAATGACTTCAAAATTATTATAAAATATTTTATAGATGACAAAAGCTGGAATAAAGAAAAATACTAGAATAATTGATCATTTACGTTTCATCGAGAAACGATTATATTTCTCTGTCGCGAATCTCACCAAAAGATCGCAAATTCTCATTCTCTGCCCGGTCCATCGTCCATTAGTATAGACGGATCCGAATTGATGTTCCAGATGGCGAAAGTCGATGTACTTAACGAGGCGACAACATATTTTATCAGACCGGAACGTGATTCGTGCGAGCCGAGGAGGATCAAAGGTCAACGGGAGGGGATGAAAACTGCAGGTTATTACATCGCGAAGCGTACGTATCGCGTCGTGCACGCAATAATATTTCCCTTTATCGAGCCCGAGCCAAACATCGAGGCAACTAATAATCCTCGCTTTATGGGGGAGTTCAGTAATCGAAAAGCTTCGCGAGTATCGGGATTAAAAGAATCACGAGGAGGAGGAGGGTGGGGGCTAAATTTGAAATTATCGATACGATCAGATCGGGACGAGAAGCCCGGGAATTTAATTAATATAAATCGAGTCCGTCGGTCGATGAGAAAATACGAGAAATTCCAGCGCGGCCGTAGAAGCTTTCCCGGGTTGAAGTCATTACCAAACTCGCCGGGGTAGTAACAAATTCTAATTCCACTCTGACGTGCGAGAAACTCGAATTAATTAATAACCCAAACGAGGCCGTATTTGTGTTTCTTCGTTTCCTCGTGTTCACCGTTATACAGTTGTCTATCCGTCTATCCGTGAGCGGTGGCCTTTCGTGAATATCTCACCTGGGGATGTTTTTGCCCCCGATAAACGATGCTCGCCGGATATCCGCTGTTTTGGGACCGGCGACCACAGAACCTCGTTCACTTTTGCTACGTTTCATACATTTTTGCTGCGATTCGCTCTCCGCTGGAGATTGTCGTTTCATCGTCTCGCGATGTACAACAGAACAAAAAATATCTTTCGCTGTAACGCGGATGCGATGGTTGTAACTTTATCCATGATTAATTGAACGCAATTTTTTCAATTCTGCGATTCATACTGCGTTTCGCTTGCATTTCGCTGCGTTTAATTCATCAGAGATTTCTTATATTTGGACCCTTTGGGATCCAGGAATTATGGGAAAGAATTACGCCCTATTTCGTTCCTCTTTAAAATCTTAATTGGAACCACTTTTATTATTTTCACGTTATTATAGATATAGGATATGGTATAATTTTTAATACAATGTTAAAAAGTAAAAAATGTATATATGAACATAAATTTGTTTACATTTTCGTCAAAATTGAAACAATTATTTAAGAAATTAAAATGCATCATCGGGTCAAAAAAGATCCAAAAATTGTAGTAGGGTTAAAGAGGCATGAAACTATAGAAATTTTTAAAAATTTGACGATTTTTACATTATTTTAAAGTATAAATGTATCATGAAAAAATACGGATTTTTATAAAGAACCTTATGCAACATCTTAGTTCTATTTTTACATATTCTTTGTTATTTACAATTACAAAATTGTAGAATTGTATATTTTCTAACTACATACACAATTGAACCATGTTAATTTATGTTTAGCGATAAAAGTAGCTGAAATATTGAAAATAATGAAAATGAAAAATTTTTGTGCTGATTGAAACAGAAATGAATTATCTTGAATATAGCATACAATTTTTTTATATTTGATTTTTTTACTCATTAGCTGCCATTTTCTCATTTTTTATAATGGTTAAAAAATCTTGTTACATTGAAAATAGTCAGTTTTTGGTTAAGTTGACATAAACATTGTTCATTTTTTACATTTCAGTCATTGTTATAACTATATTTAGATTAACAGCGTTTCACTGGACATGCAGTTTGATAATGTTGTACAGCTCTACTATTTTACAATTTTAAATAATAAATGAAATATGAACACAGAGTTAAGTTATTGCTTAATGGTCTCTATATAAATTTAGATTTTTTCGTAAAATATTTTGTAATTATATAAAGTGGTAGTTACTCCCTTAAGATCCACTTACACAATTTTTTATATAAATGTCTAACCACTTTAAGAAACTTTTGTAGTAATATCATCCAGAAACTGAAAGTATTTTTGTTAATTGAAACTTGCTTAAACGGTCATTACATATATTTTGTCCATTTCTATTTCTGTTTAATTAGTGTAGCACATACTATGATGTTGTCTACATATCAACCACATTATAAGTAAACAATATAAGCTAGCATAATTATTATTTTTCCATAATGAAACATTGAAAGCTCACTTTTTAGGTTTTCAATTTCCTAAACTTCCATTAAAAACCTAAATTCCCATCGCAACACGATAATAAAACAATCGAATTACCATAAAATTTCCCAGCTACCACCGAAAAAAGTCGATAATCGTTACAAATGTGTGACCATAAAAATCGTGCGCCGTATGACTATTATTTTCAATCGAAATAGACTACATAATTTAATTGCACGGATAATTATCGAGCATATTATCAGCATTCGCGGCGCGAAAGTAAGCGGTGCCTCAAATTTATTTCCAATCGCCGCCGAATGCGGGAGCCAGCGACGGGATTCAATTTTCAATAAATTTCCTCGACTCCTCCTCGCTCTCGGCTTGTTTTCCCCAATTTCTTTTTTTCCTCTCGCTTTTTTTCGCCAGCAACACCGTGCAACGACGACCATTACAAACACGACGGCACAGTACAAATGAACTTCAATTTATGATTCAATTTTCGCGGTCGTTTCGAATGCGTCGGACGACGCGATTGCTTCCCACGACCAATCCTCTCGCTTTCATTCATCTCCTCTCCGCTTTGTCCAGTTTTTGCGTTAATCGTCGCCTAGACTGCGCGAGCGTAATTGAAGATCGCCTCGTTATCCTAGTTTGGAGTCGAGTATACAAGAATCTGGAGCAGATTAAGACTGAGCCTCTTTCTATCGGCGTTCCATTCGGAAAAAAAGGAAATGCGGAGGGGAAGCGGACGCCGCCGGATTGAAGCAAAATCCTCTTACAGCAGAGCAAAATTTCATCCGACTCGATTACATCAGGCATTTCCGATCGGTCTCCGATTTGAGTCTCCCGTCCGTGGGAAAGAGGAAAGAAATAAAGTGGCGCATATGCGAGGGCAATTAATTCGAGTTCGCTGACGTTGATATAAGACCTTATCCAACGCATAGCTCCTTGTTTTTGGATACGGGCCGAGTGGATATTTCTACCTGGTATTTATGGCGCGAGATGTTTCTCCGCGAGTCCCGTCATTTTTCACGGGTCCCGCGTTTCCTCCCCCGTCGATCTTTCATCCCCCAAGTCGAGTCGCGAAATAAATTCCTCGACTCAAGTTTTCCCCGCGACCTTCCCGTAGGAGCGACTCGACTTCGCGCTCCCTGCGATATCGTTTCGTGGGATTAAACTCACGGCACTTTTTTCGCAAACCCGGGGAAATTTCGAGGCGCGTTTGGGGGCGGCTCTCGCAGCTCGCAATTCCCCGTAGGAGAGAGTCGCGCACGAGCCTCGCGACAGTTTTTTTCTCCCGGCGGCAATTATTTCTCGTTTAGCGCGTTGCCGTATATCAGATGGACGAAACCGAGTCCGGCAGGCAACCTAGAGAGTCACGTACAAGCCTCGGCAATATCGTCGGCCAGGATCTTTAGTCTTTCTTATTACTTAATATCCTCGGTAACGAGGATAAATGTGGTACCACGGTCTTCGCTAATTGGCACGATATCGCACATTCCGCCTCTCATTGATCTATTGCTGTTCGTCCACCCTACGAAATTCGAGATATCTTCGTGACGACGATGGCAGATGCACGATTTCTCTTGATTGGGGAGGATCCTCGTGAGATGAAATATTTTTTCGAGGGGATTTATTGAATATCTGCCGCGATTGCTGAATCTTCTTTTTTTTTATTAAATATGGAAGTTGTGGTTGTTGAAGAAAAATTCGGTTCAAGTTTATTACTGTTTTCTAGTTCTAAATTAAGTGGATTTTTGTTTGCATGTCCAGTGCTACATTGAGTTGATTTACTAATATTACATTTATGTAATTTATGTGATTTAACTGTTTTATTAATGATTGGAATTTCTAGCACATGAAAATTTGCTTCCTTAATTATTCTTTCATTTGAAGATGTTGAATCAGTGAGGTTCAGTGTTTTTATTCGGTTGAAATTTTTTGTTTAGAAATTTAAAAGACGATTTTTAGAAATAGTAGCAACCACCTTCGTAAATAAAATTTTTCATTGGT
Source organism: Perdita meconis (assembly GCA_030770465.2). Lineage (NCBI taxonomy): Eukaryota > Metazoa > Arthropoda > Insecta > Hymenoptera > Andrenidae > Perdita > Perdita meconis. The sequence goes on along the minus strand of JASKOS020000035.1, from coordinate 105,370 downwards.
GGACTTACAGTAGAACCTCAATTATTCGAATCGCAATTATCTTAGAATTTTACTATTCAAAGTGTAAATCATTTTATACAGTAGAGATGAGAGTAAGATAGGACATCAAGTGCAACTTGGACTGTGAATTAATAATGGTTCACTAATTTTTAACATTTTATATTACAAATTTACCCATTCTGTGTGTGTGCGTTAGCTAACTATAATAACGCTATAGTTTTCAATGAGTTTGTAAAATCTGAATCATGTTATACACTTATGTTCGTCAATATTGGCTGTGTTGTTAGAGTAGGATTTAATCCATTGGACTCGTATACCTGAAACAAAATTCCGATCATTCAGCAATATTTTACACATACAACTTTGCAATTACAGAAACGCAGGCTCATATTCAATTACATCCACCCGCAAAACTTGCAAAAAACCTAGGTTAAACAGAAACACCGAGGGTAAACAGAACCGCTAGAAACTCGAAGGGTTAAAAAAAATCATAAGTTCAGGGGTTAAACAGGGGTCACAGACAGCTCGTAACACTGTCAAGACAGCTCGCGCACCACTTCTCGGTGGTTCGAGTTGACGGTCGTTGCTTTTCGCTGCGGCGCGGCGTTTCCCGGAGGGCAGGAACGCCGAACTCCGCTTCTCTTTTCCCCCTACCGGTTGTCTTGCCTTACACTACATCATTCAGTAGTAAACATACGCGCGTGGTCGGCCGCGAGAAGCCGCATAATAAATTCAGGCAGCCGCGGCTCAGAATTCTGGCCGCGGCCTGTGTCCCGGTTCCGGTCTCGTCCCCCCCCCCCCCCCCGGAATATATTCGACTTCTAGACCGACGATAATCAACCGCGCGAAATCTCCGAAACCTCCGAAGAAGAGGACGGGGACGTTATGTTTCGTTTGCCTCGTTTACTGCCTCCCTCTAACCCCGTAAATTTACCTGTCAACGTCGGCCCTCCTCGCCACCGGGAAAATCGACGACAACGGACTTCGTTGCCCCGCGTTGGCTCGTCTTCTTTTCGTCGATGCGCTACGAACAGAATGCTTAATCGTTAGAAACATCCGAACAATTAATTATCGTAACTTGCCTTAAGTCTCTTGATCGGTTTTCTTGATTTTCCTTACCGAGTTTCTTAACTTTCATAGTCGATTATCCTGATAAATTTTCTTTCATCGAATGAATTTGTCAAGAAAACTGGAAAGGGGAATGAGGAAAATCGATCAGGGAAATCAAGCAAATCAATCAACAAAATAAAAAAAACCGATTAGAAAAATCAAGAACATTAATTAGAATCTTGTTCTTGATTGAAATAACTTAATTTTCCTGGTCGATTTTCATGATTTTCTTGACCGATTTCCTGTGTTTTCTTGAATTTTTTTCTTTTTTCTCGTATTTTTCTCGATAAATTTTTATATGTGGAATGAAAGTAAATTTTCGTAAATTTCTATTTGGTTCTTACTGTAATTTCTTCATGTCCTCATTTTCTTTTTGTCCTGTATTCGAAGCGTCTCCATTTCTTTTTTCTTTTCGTAATTTCATCATTTTTCCTTTCCTTATTTTTGTAACTTCTTCATTTTAGCCTTTCTGTATTCTCAATCAAATTGTTTAGGAAAATCGAGAAAATCAACTAAGAAAATGAAGGAAATGGATTAGGAAAATCAAGAAAATCGATCAGAAAATACATTACTCTAGATTTTAGGTAATCGAGTAGCGAAAAGTAAAGTATCTAGTAGTCAGCTGAAACACCCATAGAAAATTATTACAAACTGTAGATAGACGGTGGAGTAATGAAGAAATTATACATAAATGGAACAGAAAGATAAGATATAATTATAGATAGAATATAAGTAGATAAAAATATATAAAATAGATAGAACATTAAATTTTCTGTCCAATCTAATATCTGATGAAAGTCAGAATAAACCACCATAAAAAGTATTTAAAATAAATGATTCCTCTCCAAAGAAATAAAACTAAAATCTCTTATTTCAGACTTACAATTAGTATTCCAGGGTTTGTCATTACAACGAAAACATTAAAGTTCCTCATTGTCTTTGGCAATCCCAAACCGTCGTGGCGTCGAGTTAGACATGGAATTCCATAAAGTTTCAATGTTATGGGGGTGGAAGCTTTCTGGCTTGATTGGAGGATTTTCTAAGGCTTGCTATACTCCAGGTAGAATTCGTTGTAGCATATACAACAGTTTATTCCTCTACGCATCTCAAGTTCCTCTCGTCATTATTGGAGCGAGTCTCCAGCTCTCTGACTCGCACTGGTTTCTTTGATCTTCGCTCGCGCTCGAAGAGGCTTTATCTCGGGAAAGCGAGGACAGGCGACGGCAACTTCTGACGACTTCTTAGTTTTTGATAATCCTCGCAGTAATTCGCGCTCTGATAATTTCCTCTGCCGCCTTGCGTCGCGCGCCTCGGAAATCGCGATCCCAGGAGTCCGTGTCTTCACTGTTTTTTTTTCTCACCATGGACGAGGTCGTTGGGAAGTCTGTCGGATCTTGTTTTTTGACCTTTTGACCTCGATTCGTGATATTTTAGCATATTTTTTATTGCTTGTAAATACTTTTGCAATGTTTGGATATTTGTGGAATTTACAGAAAATATGCAGACAAATTCAGTAGTAGAATGTTTAAATAAATAACAAAGTATGTAATAATTTACCTTATTGTCCGTTAGTTATAGTTTGTTTTATAATTGCAAATTCTTTTTTCAACTTTCTCTATATGAAAACGAAATGAGATTTTTATTAAAAGGTTTATTGTAGGTTCTTACATTAATATACATAAGTATTTGTAGCAAAATTATTAGTTTTATGGTTTAATGATTCACAGAAAGTAAATTTCTCAAATTATAATTCGTTTACTTCTACAAATTTTCGGATAAAATATTGTAGTACGCAAAAAGGTACGTATAAGTCAAATTTTAATCAAAATAAAAAAGTACAAAACAGAGTATTTTATATTATATTATTATCGTTTGCTTATCGTTCTAGTAGTATGTACAATATACATGCATCCAAGTCATTAACTTTCAGGTCCAAAATCTAATATTTAGATTGTCAATTTCAATGCATTTCTAGAAAATATCAGTTCTTTATAAAGCTAATGATTTTGATATTTTTGATTCATACTTTTTTTTTTATCTTTCTTCCATAGAATGAACGTACATATCAACCAATTTATTTTTATCATTATTAAACTTCGAATTTATATGCAAATACAATTGTTTAATTTACAAATATCAAATTGAAGCTCGAATAACAGTGTGTGTTTTAGATTTTAATATTCTAACTTGTATTATATTTTTAATTTTTTGGCATGTGTCACTAGTTTCATAGATTTTAATATTTTTTTGTTTTGTGCAGAGTAAAAGTGAAAAGAAATAGTATAATACAAAATAATGCAGCAAATATAACATAACAAAGAACACACAATACTAAAAGAAAATGATAAAAGGTACATATGAATAGCTTCGAATAATTATATAATATTAAAAAAACGTATGGTAGAAAAAAGTACCTAAAATGTACCAGAAAATAGTAAAGAAAAGCCTTAAAAAGTTAACTCGTTATAACATTTATTTCCTTGACCAGAGATTCTTTTAATATAGTCAGTATTATTAAAATTAGATTTACACGTTGCGAGAACAAATAATAATTAATTTTTAAAAGAAAATATAAAACAATATTTCTTAATTAATCAAGGCGTCAAACCGAATCAAATACCTTCAACTTTCAAGAAGTTAATTCCACAAGAAGCGTATCGCATCGATCTCCCCATCTCCTCTTCCAAGTTTCACTTATCCTCAGCAGTCGGGAAGATTCCAAGTGGCACGCACCGTCCAAGTTTTCGTTCTCGAGACCGTTTGAGTGAATCGCGATAAAAATCGTTTCCAAGAGGCGACCAGTCGCGTCCAAGTTTCCAGTACTTTATATTACGCCGCGCGTGGTAGACGCGACGTAAACAGAGGCGAGCTAGAAACGCTGATCGATGGCGTTTCTAAACGCGCCTTTCGGTATAAGAACTTTCCTCCCTCCTGAGGGCTCGCGTCTCCTCGTCTCAGGTGCTTCTCCGTTGTCCTCAACCTCCTTCCCTCGCGAAACTTTTGCACGGGGAATGCTCGCCCCGGCCTGTTTAATGTTTAATCGGACTCGACCGCGAGGATCGAGGAAATATATATAGGGAGGGAGAGGGAGAGGGGTGGACGACAAACAGAGGCGAACGGACCGTTTCAAAGGAACCGCGTCAGCCGCGACGACGCGACTCCTTCCGATCCGCCACCCGGTTAATAATTAATCAACCACGGGGGTGGATCGCAATTAATGGCAATGACTAATTCGTCGGGTCGCGACGCCCGCGTTTGAGGTGAATTTAATTCGACTGTTCTCCTCGAGACACGTTTCAAGCGTGTACACACCTCGATAAATCAATCCCTCCCACCCCTCGTTTCCCGCTTCCCGAGTCTCGCTATCTTCTTCCGTCATCGCTTTGTACCAAAGACATTATAATCAGGCCGCGCCGCCGCAACTTCTGCCCGTCCTCCCAAGCGAATCCGCTTCAAACCAGTTTCTCAGCGCGACGTCAGGGTCTGATGACATCCTGAAATATGCAAGCTATCACCAACCGGCGGTTAGTTACCCTCCGACGAGGGTCGAGCCGACTCGTACGCGTTCGCCTCTCTGAATCTCTCTCTCTCTTTCTCTATTCGCTTTCCGCTACTCTCGCGGTTTCTTCTTTTTCTTCCTACCAGAAAGCACGGGAATACTTGATAGGGCGCCGAAGACGCGATTCCCTCGTCGCCGATCTCGCTAGAATTGAATCTTTTAATTGGCCGTCGCCTTAATGGACACTCGAAGGACGGTGATTTATGGTCCCCCGTTTGACAGTGCCTCGCCTAATAAGCGTCACCGATGACGGATCGTTTTCCACGAGTTTAGACTCGATTCGAAGCAGACGAGTCGAATAAACGAATTCGGATCTCCCGGAGTTCGGAATCTACGAGATTCTTTGCGTACGATCGCGGTTTTTCCAACCCCACAGTTTCAGCCGACACCCTTTTCCATCCCCCGAGTCGCGGGGTAGATTCTCGCGGTGACGGTAACCAGTGTCGTCCGCGAACTTTATTCAGGTCAGAAACGGTAACTTCATAATCTCAATTTAATTACTAAACCGTTCTCAATTACGATCCACTTTAACGTCCTCTGGAGACACGGCGCAGGGCGAGGGGGTAGGGTTTGAGGAACGAGGGAGGCCCGTCGAAAACACCGCGCCACCGTTTCGACTTCTCTTCTCTGCCAAGCGATTCAATTATCCACCCTGCTTAATCGCATATTCTGACTGGCTATCCTCGAATTGTTTTTCGCTTAATCTCTTCCGGCTGAAACGAAAAATCGTCGAACCTGCTTCCGGGGGCATTGAATTGTCGGGGGGAATCGCGACTCGGACTTTGGACAGAGGGAGCGTTGTTGTTACGATGTTTTAGGGGTGGCTTGCAAAGCAGTATTTTGAGGGAACTTTGGCTTTATATGTCAGCAATACCTTTTTTATGCTTTTTTTTTGTGTAGTTTACTTCTTTCTCTGTATTTCTTTTCTCGTTGTATAGTAAAGATACTATGCTGCTGGACAAAATTAGCGCCTTACTAACATTTTTCGAAAAATTTGGTCATTTTCAAATGGTTGTATCTCTGAGAAAAATAAGTTTAAAAATATTTTAACCTCCATTTTCTAGTTTTTGAATCCAGAAACCCAATTAGTTTTTCGTGCAGTATAATGCCATTGTTTTTCATGAAGCGCTACAAACTGATGTTAAAAAATTTTCGTCGACTTTGGAGTGATACATACACTGAACAAATTTTTTTTTATAAATCCGTTGGAATGCTCTCAGAGAGCAAACTTTTCCCTTTAATTTCGGTTTTTTGGATTTGTTGTGCCATGTTTTTTTGACCACGTAATTCGCTATTATATGGAAGAAGGTACTACTAAATACTTTTCACTTTGAGCGCCTATAATTTACGAATGCATCACCACAGAAAAACTGCAATGGGTGTTTTGGAAAGCTGAAAATGACATTTTACAGAAAGTGAGCCTTCACTTTCCTTTCCCTTGTCGAAAAATTTGTTTACAACTTCTTTGTCACCTACTTATAAAGCTTGCAAAACAGTAAGATTTTTATTTCAAACATTTCTCAGTATTGTTTGTGCTTTAAAAAATATATACTTATTACCTGTATAAAAAGGCTGACTTTAACCAACAGAATGATTTCTCTTTTAAAATCCAAAACATTGCAAAAATTGAATACTATGCGTCAAAATTTATGGACCCTTCTTATTGTTACAGTGGGAAGTAATATAAAATGTGATTGAAATCGAGTTGTGTCACTTATGTCACAATCTTTCAATCTATATTCTAAATTTTTTTTATTTTTTCGTAAAATTAGGGCCTCCGAAAATGGATTCAAATAGTATTAATTTTTCTTCAAGTATTCTGTGCTTCCATTGATACAAATCTAACCTCTTATAATTCAGTGATTTCTCTTCCTTGTACGCATTATTATTTTCATAGAACAGAAAGAAGAGAAATCGCATTACAGTCTAAAATCTAAAATATTTCCAAAATAAAAGGAAATAAACAATTAACAAAAGTAACCAAAATAATAATCCGTTTTGCAAGTCCAAAAATAAAAGTAAACCAAAAATAAAAAAATCCTTGTAACAACGCAATGCCTGTTTATAAATAGACTGCGGATGTTTATACATTTATAGCGATTTTAAATGTTCTAAAATGCACAAAGATGTGCATGGACACAAAAATACATCAAATATTGAAAATGAAATGCATTTTATGATATTTGGAAGGTAAAAGATACTCGTATTTCAGTTGATTTTCTTCTTCTATGCCCTTGAAAATGTGAATTTGCATAAACACCCGCAGTCTACTTATAAATCATTTGCCTCCCTCGCACCGTTAACGTCGCGTTCAAGCTTTCTAAAAACTCAACCCTCCCTCAAAGCCTGTCTTCGATTTCCTTGATCGAAAAGAATATTGGAAGATGAAAACGTTCGAGTAGTACGGCGACCGCAAAGCACCCATGGAAACTCGAATATGTGCGTCCTCCGCTCCGTATATTTGCTAGGTCCGAAGGCAAAAATCTTTCGTTCTCCTCCTTCCACCGCTTTCCACCCTCTTCCTTGTTCTTTTTCTCCTTCAGTTCGCTCCTCCTTCTCTCCTTCCTCCGTTGCTTTTCCAACGAGCGACCGTCGAGACAACTTGCGAGGCTTCCCGAGCCAGCACTTACCTGAATTATAATTTCTCTGATTCGAGGAAAGTTCCGCGACTAAGCTCCGAGGGAGGTTTACCCTTTTCATCCTTTCGGAATTGATCCAGTTCATCTTGAGTCCGGTTGGTTTACCTTATTAAGGCCGGCCACTGCTCCCTCTCATCTACGAAATTGCCGTTTGATGGAGATGAGTCGGCAGGAATAGACAGGGGACGACAGGTACCGAGCAATTTTTAAATTAATCCGAACTCCCGAGTACCGCGATCGATGTCCTTCTCCTTCTCCCCTTCGATCGAATGAATTTCTTATTCGAGAACGTTCCCGGAATGCGCAAATTTAATTTATCAGATGTCACGGTTCCTTTATTTGCGCTTCCACCGTATGAAATATATAGATCCTTGGATTGTCGGGTGTACATGTATTTGGATTTCCTTTTACGTGTCTATTTATTTTCGCGGCTTTTACTCTCAGCAAGATCGGAATTGAGGTTCTTTGAAGATTCAAATTTTCTAGTCACAGTTTAAATAAAATTATGATCTGTGCTTGGAGGGTTGAAGTTTAAAGTTGTTTTAATTTAAGAAGGATCATTCAATTGTTTTAGTACTTCGTTATATGAATTTCCAAATGTTGTAAAATTTTGGCGACCAGTGTCCAGCTCTATGTGGCTTTTCAAACTTAACCGAAGAATAATATCGTTTTGGATTAACTCTGGAATCCATACATAAATCGAGCATCTCATAACCATAATAATCGTAAGATAACAATCTACCCTAACGCTATAATTTAATCTGCGAATGAGAAAAGTGGGTTATCAATACATATCTCCTGAAATCTCTAGGAAATTAAAATTGCCATAAATACATACCCGCAGTCTATTATACACCTTAAAAAATACTAATTAGTTGAAGATCATAACATATCTTATCTTTTTAGCCCATAATCATGCAATACACAGAGTGGAGCGAACATCATAGTGCAACTAAATAAGATTTATCATTGATCTCACAAAATTTAAAGGAAAAAGTCTAGTATAATATTTTCTTTTGTCTGAAAAATAATTTTAGAGAGAATCACTTTTCAATTCTCCGAACTAATCCAGAATTTTTTATTTCTGTATTTTTATGTCAGTTTTGCAATATGAATAATTTAATATAAGAATCACTGAAGAATTAATTTAATTGCTATGCAATACAATTTTGACTTTTATTGAAAGTGTTTAGTTTGAAGAGAAAAAATTTTACTGAAGCTTCAAAATTTCAAGTTTTAGAGATGTTTAGACTTGAAATTAGAAATTCAAGGGTTTAAAAGTTGGAGATTTTAAGATATAACATTGAAGATTGAGAAGTTAAAAAAGATGAAAGGTTAAAGATGGATATCTACTTAAAATATTGAAATCGATGTAATAATATGATTATTTGGCTAATGGGTCAGAGTGTACTTAAAGCCTTTTTTTTAATAAAAAAAAATATGAGTATCTTGATAAGAATAACTAACATTACTATACCATATAATACCTCTTATCGAATAATTCAATAGTTCAAATAATAGATCGGTATTCAAAATCAATTTCCTGGAAAATGAAACCTCAGACAAAAACTGATTACTACTTAAATTTAAGTAATTAGAAAATTTATTAGACTATGGATGTTTATGCAAATTCATATTTTTATGGACGTAAAACAGTCTCTGAATCTTAAATGAATACATGTTTTATTCTATAAATATTGCAAAATTTATCATATTTTTGATATTTTATTGTATTTTTATATCTGCAGGCATTGTTATAGGTTTTTGTAATTTCCGCTCCTCTATTTGTAATTAAATGTATAACACAATTAAACATATGCTCCAACGTTTCTAAAACCCTGGAAAAACGTAGTTTCTTCAACGAAGTATCCTAGAATAGTTTTGAATGTTAGATTCCAATGCGTTACGTATATCGCCAACCGAAATTATATCCACGGACGGAAGAAATTAGCCAGGCAAGGAAACTCGCAAGGAAATCATAGTCTAGTTCCCATTGAAACGTCGCCTTCTTTCTTCCTTTATGAACGTTGCACGCGAATTCCGCGAAAGCAGTGCGTAAAACGAGAGTCGAGTGGAGGCGCAACGATGAAACGAGTCCTTCGAAATACGCGTGAAAGAAACTCGGCGAGAAGGCACTTAGGCCGGTCCCCCGCTAGAAAGAGAGAAAGTCACACAGAGAGTGGAATTCCGGCCGTAAAGAGACTCTTTCACCGCGAGCCCTCATTGTGCGCAACGCGTGGACTCTGCGAGCCAAAAATAAGACCTTTTTGTCGAGCATTTTAACCAAGAATATTCCGAGCTTTTCAGTTAAATCCCCGCCGAATTGAAACGCGTCTTCGTCGAACGTTCACATTCAAGGAATGTGCAATATTGCTCGCCGGTCGGTGTGTTTATTGACACGTACTACTCGGTGTGTATACGAAAGTGGTACGGGATTATGTATATCTTTCAACGGATGAGAATACAAGATACGAAAGAAAATTATTTCGACTAAAGGACGGTGTTGCGTCGAGATAACGTAGTGATATAATTGCGATTTCGTGATAAAAAATTATTTTTTAACTTATTAGTTATTAGTTATTTATGAAGTTATTTAATGAACCGAAGATATAGTTTATCAAATTCTGTATGGTATTTCTGGTAGCGCTGGTGGTTCAAGTGTTTTATAGTTATGAGCACGGTGAATAATGAATGTAGTGGTAAAAGAGTAGAGTCGTAACTATCCCGATACGATAGTTCGGGGTTCATTTCTGGTCTTCTAAAGTTAATACAGAAGTCGGGGCTGAACTTTCGCAGAATTTCAAGGCTTCTTACGAAATACAAGGCTCCTTTGCTCTAGATTCATTGTTCGCTGGAGAATTCATAGCGGAGGATATTTTTGGTCGAGACATTGCTTTATCACCGATGTGAACGAGATTGTTAGTAAATTAGTCGGAATATTAACACGTTGATTACCGCGTCACCCATGTATGTATGATAGTTATTTACATCATTATGAATAATATTAACTTAAACATGATTATGAATAATATTAACAAGAATTTTTAATGAGCATCGGTTCAAATACTATGAAAGTTAATTAGAAATAGCTTCGTTTCAAAATTAAAATCACTTAAATAAATGTTAATGCTGAATATGCAATAAGTGACAAAATAATGTTTAAAAAGTAAACGACGACACGGTGCCACATTTGACTCGAAAAGTCCGAAAACACTATTTTAGTGTTATATAGGTTCAAGGACTCAAGTCTTATTGTCAGCTACAAATGAAATTAAAAAAGTATTTTAAGATTTGAAAAATCAAAATGATGTTGATTTTTGTCGACAATATTTCTTTTCAATTTTGTATTCCTATTGAAGTTTATAGATGTATGAATACTGTTTAACTTTAGTTCAGTTTAGTTGTTTAACTTTTTTTTTCTCATATTATTGGAAATTCTTGAAAATTTGGGTAACTTGTGTCAAAAAGACGAAGTATTTTGTGATTAAAACCATATATTTGTCATTTGTTTTTGAAGTTTATATATTTAGGACAAATCTGCGGCTGCAAGGAAAAACAACGCTAGTCACATTTTTGAAAAAATTGAGTTTATGCCTTGACTCAAGCTTAGAAAGCAGAATTCATATTATTGTCAGAGGGTAAGTGTATTGAACGAAAGTATTCTTTCAAAAAAGAAGGATGTAACAAAGTTAAAATTATGCTACAGTATTGGTAAACAGAATTTTAAGCGTGAATATCTCGAAAATGAAAATATGTGACATGCGGCGTTTTGCCTTATAACCACAGATATATTTGGACCCTTGTGATGTAAGATAATCATCAGAATTGCTTATTTTAGTTTATATAAATTTTAAATGTAAACAAATATAATTATAATTGCACTTCCTCACCTTCGTGATTTCACCAGTAGCAACTAGTAGCAGTCAATTTTTTTTTTTTATTAAAAATGTAAAGCTTTATTCTTTCCAATGCGACCAAAATGAATAATGAATTCTACTGAACCCATTATTAAAATACAGAATGAAAATGAATCTTGTTCAACATGATACTTCAAAAGTATTAGATATCAAAAAATGTAATTTTGCCAAAGTATTTATTTACTATTTATTTACTTCAAATGATGTCATCATATATAATTTATTTCGTACAATTATATAAAACTGAAAGTATGTCTGTTCGGAAATGAAAACGAACTTTCACATAAGATATCAAGTGAAAATTTGGTATGTGGCTAGATAATAGAGGGCTAAAGAAACAGGTATGAATTAGCGCCAGCGGCACGACGCAGCATAGTTAAGTAAATAAATTCAGATAAACAAATGAATAGCTACGCCGTATAAATGGCGGAGTCTTCTAAATATTTGTAAATAAAATACCTACAGAGAATTGATCGAATCTCTCCCTTGTGTTGACTCAGGAATTTCGGAAGCATTAAAAAAATGGGACGGAAAATAACGAAAATAGAGAAGACGTTGGGGTTACTTTAAGTGCAAGGGAGAAAGGGAGACACAGGGCACAGGGGCGAAGCTCAGCATCCTTTCGATCGAGGTTAGATCGCGTGGATGGCCATAGAGAGGGTCTGAATAGAGTTTACCTCGACGAATTCAATCTCGCTGCGAGAAAGAACGCGATCGCGGGGCTCGATCGTCTATGCATACATGTGACGCGACGCAACGCGATCCAGAGCTATGGCTGGAAAATGCGGGAATCGATTCTCGCCGCGTCCGGGAAATCGGTCGCGAGCTCGAATAGGGCTATCTTCCACTTTAGCTGCTATCGATTTTCCTCGATGACGCTTGCAAATCGTTTTTTTTTTTGCTCGACGATATTTTTCTGAATCCGCACAAGATAAAATATTTGAATAAATAAATTAAGTCGAAGGGGGTAACGAAAATTTGTCTGTTACTAATGCTTTAGTTATATCTCCGATCTTTTTTTTTCAGAATTAGGTATTATGATATGAAAGGTTTTGTGAGAGAAAGATTCGGGGAGAACGGTCTCAAATTTTTCAAAGTAATGGGCGACTACTCCATCGCGACAACGCTTTGGTTCACAATGCCCTTTCAATTTGAGAATTTCTTGCCGAGAACAATATTTCTATGGCACCTCATCTATCACATTTTTTGCATTTTGTCATCTGATATTTTTCCTGTGCCTGTGAATCGAGATCAGAATAAAGGGGAGATGGTCACACATAATTCAAAGTTTTATTTTTATACTTTTCTCTGAAAAAATCCTTAGAATTTAATAAACTGTTTTCGACTGACTTTGAAAACTCAGAATCGATCAAAATATTGCATCAATCTTTAGTTAGCTCTGACTCTAATCTGAAATGATCCAAACCTTGAATTCCAAGCAATTTTGTCATTTCTATTTGAAATAATCAATTGCATTTTTTATAATTTATGTTCACGAGCATATCGTTAACAATTCAATAAAGCTTCACTCTCTACAAAAAGGCAATAAACCTGAATAATCTTTAATCATTCCTCCGTAACGAGACACTAAAAGTCTGTCACAGAAGGCGATAAGCAGACTCGATTGTTCCTCGCGGCGCTAATCAGCAACGTTGATCGATCTTCGACGATTAATTATCGACGTCGTGAACGACGGGTAATTAGGAACGGTGTAACGACATCGCATTGAATTGTTTGCTCGGGTCAAGCCGATAAAATCGTTAACACGACGGGCAACAAAGGCGCAAATTGATGCCGACGGGATTCGTGCATTAACGACGGTTAAGCTCCATTAAAAGCTAATCGTTATAAAGATCGTTACAGGTGAGATAACAAATCCTGTTTCTATTTTCTGTTTCCGCTCGTATTCACACCAGAATTTTCAAAATCTCGATTTATCGACGTCATTTAATCGAAATTTTGTCAGCAATGTTCATTTTTACGATAATTTTAATACATTAAGGGAAGCATAGAATACGATAAAACAGTGATAAAACATAGTCAAATTAATCCTCAATAGGCATAACAGTCTTAGTACTAAATATTTAATTATTATTGTGATACAGATTTTTGTATACGAATATCTACAATATTTTCATTTATCAATTTCTGAAGGAACGCGAAATTTTATACCGAACGAAAAAATTAATTTAGCTCTGCACCATGATCCCATCATATTATCAATTAATGGTTAAACAGGTTAAGGTTTCTGATATTATTGTTTCATAATAAAATTGTTTCATATTTACACGTTGCCAAATATAGAAAGCATTTATAAACTGTGCAGTCAGATTTTTTTTTTTTCAATAAATTGCACTGTGTGCAATCATCTACGTTCTCCAAAATATTTTTAGTCAGCTGTATCACCAAAACAGCGTTTTTCAATCTGGGTGTTGCGACCACCAAAAGAATCACCAAACGTTTTTTAATACATAATATATACGAAATATATAAAATACAATATATACAGTGGGGATGTGGGAATGAGCACTTTTCCTCATCCCATTTTTCCCTAGGGGCAAGAATCAATAGCACTGATTGTATCAGACTTGTATCGGCTATGCTTGCTTTACACTTATTGTAATTTCATTATTCCTTCGGGTTAGATCTAATAACAGCTATTTAGCTGGATCTCGCCCTTTACATTATGTAATTATGTAATAAAGACATATTATTATTATTCACCTTATTTTATATGACACTGACAAGAAGAGGAAGAGGGAGTCGCCGGTTATTTGAACCTTATAAGAGGGATCGCCACTCTAAAAAAGTTGAGAAAACTTTAAATCAACCAACTTAGATTTCCCAAGACTACCATCCCCTCTTCCCTTCTTGCTTTTCGCTTACAATTAAATTCGCCACCGCGCAATTAAAATCCCGAACCCCAGTTGCGTATTTCAATCACGCACAGGCTCCGTCGACTTTCCGCGACAGAAGCGATTTTTGAGGGCAACCATGCGAACGAGATCGCATCCCTCGAGGCTGAAGCACGCGTATCGCAGCCATCGCAGCTGTTATAGTCGACCGAAAAATGCGAGGTGTGCCCGTGATGGAAACTGTCCGCCTCTCGTCAGATCCTCGTCGTAATCCGAAGGGGTCTCGGAGGATGACGAAACCGTTGAATGCGTCGAAAGAAAGCGGCGAATGAAGATGGGGATCGCAGAGAGGTGAGCCACCCATTGACATTGACTTCACCCTTTGGGGAGGGTAGAATAAGAAGTCGTGGGTGGAAGGAGGACGTTGCAGGTGGTCGTGGGGAAGGAAGGGCGACGGAAATGGTGATGTAACGCGGGCTGACCAATTGTACGGAAAAGAATTATGGATTCATGCGCGAAAAGGTGGTCGCGTAATTTCACGAAAGGTGAAACTTTACGACTGTTTTACGTCCGCGGATGAAAGAGTTAGGGAGGTATTTAAATCCATTTCGTACTTTATCTCTGCCCGGGAAGCTTGGGAATTTGGGAATAGGACACAAAGAACGATAGACGCGATGCGGATGTGAAAGCATGTGTTGCGTGTCACGTGTTGCGTTTTGTGCTGGGCGAATGTCATCTTACGGAATTAGCCGAAGTCCTATTTGGTTTTATATTGGCGCAACAATTTTTGGAGCTTTCGTAGGTTTTATTTTGAATGATAGAGTAGATACAACTTGGAATATTTTTGTGTTAGACTACAATGTAGAATGTTTTGTTGAAAGTGAGGAAGTAGGAAAAAGTGTTATCAAGTCTGATCAACGCAGAATAGTGTTAAGAAAGTCGATTTGTTACGCGTTTTACATTTTCTTTAGTAAAAAGTAGGAGATTTAAAGATTTCAAGATTTTCAGAATTGAAATTGAAGATTTTAAGATTTCATGTTGTAAATTTCAAAATATCTAGTTACAGTTTTAGAGATTTTCACAGTTTAAATTGCAGATTTAAAATTCGAGATTTGACTATAGGGACTTTTCACAGTTAAAATTAGACGTTTAAGGATTTGAAGTTGGAAATTTGAAGGTTTGAAACCGGAAAATGTGGAGATTTTGAAATTTAGTTCGTGGGAGCTGTAGACGTTTCGCACTCGAAAAATCGTCCCATGACCTAATTAGACAACTCTGAGTCCCGGTTTTCTCATGTTCCTTCGGAGATACAATTTGGAGGGAGGACCAAGAGGTTACACCGACGTTGTGGTGTCGACAAAGGGTCAGAATCTTATTAGTCACCAGCGAATTACTTTTTGTCTGGACTGTGTATTTTTAATTATACTTTATGGACTTTGTATTACACTTTTGAAGTTAATACTTGTAAATATGGGACTTGAAATTTTTTTTATTAGACTGCTACAAATGAAGTTATGTGTTTGCAAATCAACGTTTGCTATACATATATCCAAATTCCATGAACTCTCGGAATTAATAATGGGAATACATGAAATTCTATTTATTGTTATGGATCTTTAGTATAGTCTACGTTTTGATATTTTAGTAAGATATTTAAAGTTACTTTTGGTAGCTACAACGTTTGCACCTGCGAAATTCCAGAAATGTTTGGCGTCGTATCAGAGTAGATAGAACTTGGAATAGTTTGGTAAGGTAGAACGATAGGTGGAACTCAGAATATTTCAATAAGGTGGTGGGATAGAAGGAAGGCCTTCGAAAAATTTCAAGGTCCTATCTGTTCCGATACCTCAGTGAAATGTTTTAGGTCTCACCTGTCTCTTTACTTTACTAAGGTATTCCAAGTTCCATCTCGTCTTATCTTCGATCGAAAATTTTTAAAGTTTCGCGTGTCATATTATGGTAAACGTTCTATCAGATCAAGTTTGAAGTATCTTAATAAGAAACGTTGTTAGACTTTGTATATTTTGTTAAGGTTTCGGAATGTACTCTGAAAAAATATTAAGTTCTACTTGTTCCTAAGTTTTATTAAAATATTACAAATGCTTATGTAAGGTTCTATTTAAAATTTCTATTTTCTGGTCTTAAAATGGTGGACTAAGAGGTGGATAGAATTAATTTTCTATTTAAATTTTATAAACTGAAAATTTCTACCTATTCTTAGATCTCAGAAAAATATTCTAACAATATAAGTTCCACCTGTCTTCTTATCTGAGTTTTATATTTTTATACATATTACTAATGGAAGGAAATGAAACTTCTCATGTAATGATGAATCTCATGCGATGATGAACAAGATCGATTGTTTACCAAATAAATTTACATTATCAGAAAATAATTTCACGAGAAATTAATATTTGTTTTTAAATAATTATACCAATCATCATTTGTTTTACAAATCTCGTTAACAACATTTTCATTTATCTTTGAGTTAAAATTATCGACAATTATTATTAATATGGCATTTTATTTGACGTATTCTCGAATGCAGTAATTTTACAACTATTTATGCGACCTCATCGATTTTGATTGAATTTCGTTCTACTCTCGACGTTTAGATATTCTCGAAATATTAACATGCACTGTTTTTGGAGAAAAATTTAATAAACGGAATATCATAAAATAAATGTTCTACAATTATCTTAAAATCTTTTAGGAAATTCATGAAATAATTCATTAAAGATATCTCCGTTTAAAATTAGACTATTAACAATGTTCAATGAAAATACGAATTGAAAATAGCGTGTAAAAGAAATCAATACGTTAATCCACGCTATAAAAGGGAAACAATACCAAAGGATTCCTACAAAGAGAACCGACTGCTCCACTTTCTCGAAGTCAGTATGGAAGACCTGACTTCCCCGGTCCAAATTTTGTATCCTTTATCGTCGACTATGGAGCCCGTGCAGTGACGAAATACGATAGGTGACTATCGAGCTTTTAAAGTGCAGCGCGCTATCTCGCAGCGCGTAATCTAGATGTGGAACAGGAAAGGAATTCCTGGCACGAGGATCCTAAACTCGAAACTTCCCGCTCCGGAAGTGGAAAGGAACGTCTGAATGCGTAACGACGCTAGATAAAACGGGAGTTTCGCGTAAAACGCGGAGCAGAGAGGGGAGGGTGGGTCGATCTGTAAAAACTTTCCGGAAACGGTCGCGTTTTCCGCTACCGGAATTCATCGCCGAACACCTTCGAACGCTATTGGCCGCGTCGATTGCCGGACCGTTGAACTTCTAAGAACATCGTTCCGTGGATAGGCTCATCTATCACCCACGAGCGGTGCGGCACTCGCGACCAGCCTGCGAGATACTATCGAGCGTGTCTTGAAGTGTATCGATAATTCATCGCGCGCCAAGAGATATGCGCGAGATGAATTTGGTGTTTCGTGACCGACGATTCATCATCTACACCGAATTCGATAAAGCGGGCATCATTCGACGAGGTGATAAAGTTTGGCCTAGGGACACGGCGATCTGTCTCCGGTAGTTCGCCGTTCTATTCAGGAAGAAGGAATGCTATTGTTTCAAAGTGCTATACCTACGTTTCATATTAATTGATTTATATTGGGTCGTCCGGAAAATTCATACGGTTTCTAAGTTTATATTTTACGAATGATAAGGTTTCTCTGGGGAATAATCGTTAGTTAATTAATTAACTTAATAGATGGTGAAAAGTGATTCAAACGAACTATGATCTGTAAATTTTACGAATATCTTTTTAGAAACCTTGATTTTCAAAAAATAGAAATTTTTTAACGGCATGAACTTTCCGGACGGTGCGATCGTTTACAATTTTTTTGGAAATTTCAGAATTTTCTGTTCACATGCAGTTGATAGAATTTTCTGTTCTAATTTTTCTGTGATATTTATAACCTTTTTTAGTTTTGGGTGGGTATGTCTAAAATTATTTTTTTGCGGTTGGAATAGTAAACTTGAATAATGGAATCCAGCAATTTATTTCCTTCAATAACTATTTCAGTTTTAAGACAAATCCCGACAAGAAAGGAATCAACATTATTATCTACATTTCTTAGTCCCTAACATCGTGCAACAAACTTTTAATTTACACTTCTAATGCCGCGCTAATGTTAAACGCAGCTTCGCATCAGATTTTCAAGAGGAATGTACTAAGATCAAAAGCTCTGCACGAAAAATCGACTTTCTACCGGTCAGCGAATCGATGCAAAAATCGTGGCTTGGCCGTACGAAACGGAACTGTGTCAAGGAGCGGCATCGAGCAGCGTTGCATTTAATTTCACGCGCAGATTGCACCGAGCGAGACACGTTTGTAAATAATTAGATCGGAAGCGTATCGGGGCTTCGCTTCGGCTCTGCTCGAGTAATTATATTTCCCTCGATCTCGTTAGTACTTATGGTTCGCGAGCGTTCGCGCGCTATCGCTTCCGGAATTTGCGGGTGAGAGCGTTGTGTAGTTTGACGCGACGGGGCTTCGGTTAAACGGCTCGCTGCAAATCGCTGCATATCGCCGCTCGAATTTAGGAGAGGAGGGGAGAAGCGTCCCTCGAACCGGTGGAAAAGGAGATTTTCCAGCGAGAACAAGCGATTAATTTCGAGCCCGGAGATTTTCAACGAATTCTTGCCCCGCGAGCGCATCAATCCTCCCTCTCGCGTTTTCGCGTCGCCGAGAGGAGCGCGTCGGTGCCTGTCGCAGACGGATAAAAGGTCCCGGACGCGTTCGGACCGCTTACAAACACGGATCTAAGAGCAGCGACATGCACTCGTGCCACCATATGAAATATTCCGGTACCCCGGCTACGTGATATTTGCAAACGCACGGAATATTCCTTTGTCTACAGGTGACACGGCTAAAGTGCACTTTTCTCCGAGCGACGAATGAAAAATGAGAGGACCAACGGATGGACAGGTTGCCGGGGGAGAAGCGGGGAAGGACACGCGAACCGTGGATATTAGATTTTTTTTTGGGAGGCGAAAAAAAGAAAAGAATTAGTGACGCTGGACGGAATCGTTGATCTTCGATTCCAAGGATTCTCCAGAAGATTCGATGTAGAAAGGCAATGATAACTCTCACTTTGGGAATTGATGCGATTAGTTAGGTTTATCTTTGACATACATAATTACGTTGCTGATGATTATGCAAATTTGTATTTTCGAGGGCCTAGAGAAAGAAAAGCGATTTAAGGGGGAATTCTATTTTATCAAAATATAGCAATGTTTAGGAATTTCTTTTTAGGAAACTAGCTATTCGATTCGTTTGAAATTTACCAAATTTACGTCATCTTTAAAGAAATTATATTTGTTTTATTACTGTTTCAATATTCAGGCTTTTCATCCGATGTGTGAATATTTCTAAATATGCGAGTTAATAATTTGGTTAATTGTAATTTATGTATATGCAGAGTGTTTCATTTATTTCGCAAAATGGGAATAACTCGTGAAGGGCTGAATCTATAAAAAAATGTTTTTACTAAAGTTACTTGGTATGGAGAGAGACATTATATAGTGTCAATTATTTTTTTACAGGTCGAGGGGTGATGGAGATGTCAAAGGCAAATTCAATTTTTTAAATGGAACTAGGTACATATTTTTTTAGATAGATTCAGTGTTTCGCGAGATATTGCAATTTTGCGAAATAAAGGAAACATCCTGTGTATTATACTGAATGTTTACTGTTAAATTTACGAAGTAAATTATACGCAGCTGTATGAACCTCACTTAGAAGTTTGAGTAAGCTTAAAAAAGCAGAGAGGAAAAAAAATATATAATTTTGTGTGAATGTCAGATTTTTTTAGGACAGCGGAAAGGAGAAAGTTATGGTCAATCTCTGGTTCAGTAGATTGCTCACAAAGTTTGATATGGAAAAGCAATAATAACTTCTGGAGAACGTCCATTATCCGATTCCTCATAATCTCTCGTTTTTGTTATACCGAGTTTCAATTATTTAATACATTAACCATAACAGTTCGGTAGAATACCGAGTAAAATTTGAACCATAATTTAATAACCATTTACTAATTATAAGTATTTTACATTACAAATATTAAGTCGGACCATCGACGTTCCACTGTTCTTCTATTTTAGGAATTGATACGATTAGTAACGATTATCTTCGAAATAGTCTTTTCATAATTTGATTTTGGTCGTAATATCATTTTCTATCTTAATTTTCTCCGTTTCCTTGAATACAAAATTAATTTTTGGAAGGAGGAAAAATGAATGGAGAGTTAGTTTTGCTGAATATGGAGAATATTTAAGAATGGAAATGTTCTTTTTAGTTAAATTCTGTTTCCCTGAATGCATAGTTTAGACCTCTGGACCATTTGGATAGTTTCTGCTATTGTGTATATACTTAATTAATTTCGAACGGTGGCAGTGTCTGTATAGTAAATGAGAAAGAAACTATTCTGAATTTTATGATATCAGTCGAGTCTACAAAGTAAAGTTCATATCGTTATTGCTCTTGAAAAGGGAGAACAGAGAAAATTAGGCGTGTATAGTAATACACTTTGACTCATTATATTTCTATATATCACTAAGTTTTGATCATATTTTTATTTGTTATTGATATACTATGGAATTTTGTACTTTTATGACAATTCAAAATATAGAAAAATCTACGACATTGTTGACACATGCCAACATCTACAAAATATCAAAAGTATAACACGAATTACAATAGTTCAAAAATAAGGCACACTTTTATTCAAACCTCAATTCTTTATTTATGTTTGTAAATATTTGATTTTGCATAAAAATTCACAATATTAAGCAATCATTTATGGTGAATACTTGGATAAGTAATTCTATCTGCTGTTTTCTGGGATTAAAAAGAAGTATTGCTTAATGAGTTTCTTAAAAATGGAGTCACGATTAATGCTCAATGCTGATGCATTTTATAAAATCTTAAATAAATTGAAACGCATCATTTAAACTAAAAAACTTGAGCTACTACCATCCGAAATTGTCTTTTTGTCCGATCACACGTGTCCTCAAACGGCACATTCGACTTCATGTTCATGCTTTTATGAAGTTTGGAGGTAAAGTGTTGAATCATCCACTTTTCAATCTTAACCTCATACCAAGTGCCTTTATCGTGTCAGTCCTTTCATTGAAAGCAGTAATTTGAATCTAGATCGATTCCATTAATGCAAAAAGTACTGTAGATATATGTATAAATACTTTTTGTCAGAATTCAATATTTTTCTTTTGTTCCCTATTCTCTTTTTTTTTGTTTAATATTTCTGACTAGACCTTGCTTCATGAATACTTCCCACAATTAGCTGATTTAATTTTATAAACGAAGAAACTTATATTCAGAATTTTCTTTTTTCTTCATCGAACTTCTCAATGCAAATAAGGGAAAAACCATGTTAACCCTGCTATATTTCTTTCCAAAGTTTGAATTTGTAAAAACATTGATTATAACCACATAATTATTAATACACACAATGAAATTTTGATAGAATGCTAAACTATAATAAAATCTAATAGTAACACTAAGTATATTTACTATGCTAAGGAACTTTAATTATTAGCACTTCATTCTAAATCTAGACAATTAAATTTTTATAAAATATCAAGGAACAAAAAATGTAGATATTGACATTAACTTTCTTATTTTTTTTTTTTTTAAATGTGAGCAGTTGTTTAAAAAAATAAAAGGTTAGATTAGGTCAAGAAAGACCCGAAGACCGTAGCAAACCCCGATCTTTTTTGACCTATTAAGGTATTTTATTTCCCTTAGCAGCTGTTCCATTTTTAGGAAAAGTATGAGAAGTTTAAAGTTAATATTTATGTTTCTCATTTCTTGAAGTTATATTAAAAATTCATTATTTATATCCTTAATAACACAATAATAATAAAAATAGTTATATTCAGAATTTTCAAGAGGAACGTAACAGGTTTAAAATTAAATAATTGAAAATATATGATTTGGTTAAAAAAAACTAAAAGATAGCAGGATTAATTCGCAATGTCGCATCTTTATTAAAACGTACTACATACATATATAAAATTCTATTTCGCATAAAGAAAGGAGCAACAAAAAGTTTGCCCTGCAATCGGCGCACGGTCCAAGCTCTCGCGAATCGTTGACCTTTTTCCCCTTCCGTCACCAGCCGCTCTTTCGACGGTAACGAGGGATGACAGGCGTTATGTGACGTTAACTCTGTAATCTACGTTTTCCTTTGGAAACGGAGAAACGAATAAAGTAAAATCGTCGTGGAAGATGTCCGAAACGAGTCCCCTCGTCAGCGCGGAAGCTCCAGTGAAAGGGACTCGGACGTCATTGAAATCCTTTCCCTTCTGTGTTCTCGAGTTTCATATTTAATTTTCTTTATCCGATCGGCAACGGGACGGTGAATTGATTTTCCCTCGGGAGGCCTCGGCGGATCCTTAAAACGCCTTATCGCCGATTGTTATCACGAAACACTCGCAAATCAAGATTACGTGCTCCGCGTCGTTCTCGCCTCGCCCTCGTTTCTCTTTGCTTCTTGCCACTCATCTACGTCGGATCGGGCAATTTCAGCTAAGTGGCTCTCTCACTCTCGAAACGATCGAGGCGAGTCGACGTCCCGTTAAACAACGATCCAGCGCTGCGCGAGTTACGCGGCATCGATCTCGCCCGTTCTCACGGCGACGGAGGAAGACGCGAAGCCTCGTCGAATTAACGCCGTCTCGTCCGTCTATCACGGATAGCGCTTTTCCCTTATCCGTTTCGCGAACGTAATTAACGATTAATGACTCCCGCGTATAACCTGACGCGTCGAAGGTTACAACGTTCTCTGTTTTACGGCGGATTCGAGAGGCCGGCTTCCAGAAAAAAGTCCGCGCTGTGAGAACTTGACGCGATCGACGAGGAAAGTGAGAGAGAATGCGATTTTGCTCGGTTCGGATCTTGTCGATATCGCGCGCGAATATTTGACAGAAAACGTTTGAATTCAACGGGTGAACGCATTGCGGTAGCGAGTATAAAGGTGGAGGGGGCAACAAGTGTTATAATTGTGTCGGGATAATTACACTTTCAAATGTTCTGGCATACCGCAGCGGCAGCATTTGCAATCGCTGCGTACAGCTGTAATTTCATTTCGTACGCTGTGCGCATGATTTGTGTTTTCGCAGAGAAATTAGAGTAGAGTAAGAAAAATGTGAATGTCTTATTTAGGCAGCATCTAAGTGATTTGAATTACTGGGCAGGTGATGACTTTGTGTAGGAAAATAGAATGGAAGATTGAAAAACGAGAGTTAGATACGTATGGTCTGATTTATTTCTCTGCTGTCTTCTCTGTTCTAAGTTTATATCACTCAAGCTATCATCATGATTTCTTAAGATAGTTACAGATTGAGATGTGATAACTGTTAATAGGGTGTTGAATCACTTTACAGATATATTTAGGTATTTTTGCTCGAGGATTCTACATTTTTTAAACTAAGTTTTACATTTAATTTTTGTGATATTTTTTATTCAAACTGGAAAATAACATACACGAGAACATGGAAATAGAATAGAATTGTATTTATTTAAATATTTGGAGTCACAATAATTTTTATAATGTAGGTACTAAAATATTCTAAATTTTTTTCTACGAAAGAAACATTCTAAAAATATTTTAACGGAAGTATTTTCCATAATTATTATAGCAGTAGTCATGTATAGTACAGTAATATTATTATCCATACAGTAAGTATTATTCTGATAACTATACTGTGGATTTTTATGCAATCTTCTATTTTTCGGATAAAAATAAAGAGAATTTTTATTTTTTTAGCATTTGCAAATATCTTTGTAAATTTTTGCTCATTGACATTTGTCATAACTGCATCAAAGTTTATTAATATTAATTTCTCGCATTACCTTGTGCAAATTGTTAATAACTACCCTGGTTAATTAATGAAATATAATGAGAATTGTCGAATTTTTACTTTTGAATAATTTCTCTCTCGTAATAAATTTTATTTTATTTTTAATTAGTGTGTAACATGTAGTGTTTAAACATTTACTGGTTGAAATTGAAGAGTTGGATGCAGTTTAAGAGAAAAATATACTCATATTATTCTGCTAAAGTCATACTGCTCCAATAGTTAATTTTAGTATTATAGTATAAAAGGAGTTACATGGATATATTGTATATCAGTTTTTAATTTTTGAAATCGTTTTTCTTATTTCTTGTAAAATTAGCAAAATTGAAACTACCTTGATCTCGTATCTAAACCTTTGATTGCCGCAGATAAATTTGTTTAGAACTTTTTTACTAGACTTCTGACAAAAATTACTGCTTTGTTTGTAGACTAGTAAAAACTTGTCGAACTTCGATATTTCACAATTTTGTTAATATTCATAAAAATTAGTTAAACTAAAAGGAAAATTTAGGTGTGAACCATTTATTTTGCAACTTTTTAATTCGATTTATTTTAAAAATGGTGCTCAAGAGATGAAACCTCATAGAAAGGGTTGTCAGATTAGAAAAATTTGTTAATATCTGAGAGCAGTTGCTAAATAAATACCAAGGTAATAAATAAATACCAATTCATTGCAAAAGGAACAAATTGAACAAAGAAAGAAATAATGAAAAAAAGTAGGTACTGTTACCAGATTTACTACATTTTTTATGTAGTTTGACTTGTTTTAAAAATAAAGAATCATAGCTTGTATTGCTACACGCCGATATTATGAACACTATTATACGTGATGTACATTTGTTCTTAAATATTAAGAATTTTTATCAATCTGACAATACTCTCCATGAGGGAAGGATTATACATTTAACCCCTTGAGGATCAAACAAAAGGATCGAACAAACAAAATCCAACGGAACAGTAGAAAAGTAAAAGATTGAAGCTTTAGTTCACTTTTATTTGAATAAACCTTGAATGACGAAATTCTACAATTTTTCAAGAGGCTATAAATGATACAATAATTTTTTTCAGTAGCATAGTTACAACTTTTCTTCATAACACTAAGCAATCTAATTTAGTTCAAACAAGCCCTGTCCTCCTCTCATTCATATCATCTGCATACACGCGTCTTCAAAAAAGACCTAATAACTCTTCATTTTCTTTCCCGCTATCCTCCACAGCACACCTCAAAAAAACCCCACATTACCCTGGCCGCGGTAAACTGGCAAACCCCGAAATGATTTTTCCTACTTCTGCATTCTAGGTCGGCCGCTAATGAGCTTCCCAGCGTCGTAATTATGATCTCCAAGAAAAGAAAGCACATCGGGGAAGCGCAATCGAAAGAAGACCCGCGGCACACCGTCCAAGAAAACCCTTTTACCGCGCAAGTGCCGATTTGAACGAGCTAATGGCGCGAGGCGGCGCGAACGCGTCGACCAATCGGGCCGCGCGAGAAGGAGGGAAACGGCTAGGTAGCGCGGCGGGACAGGTAGGGTTAGACGCGAGGCACCGCGGTCCTCGCAGTACCGCGGCAACCCTCGAGCTGAGAAGATCGCGTCGTCGTCGTTCGCCCGAGTAGAGTGACCCGTGCGCGAGACGAGGCGTCGTGGTCGGGTCGTGTCGTGTCGTGTGTCGTGAAACGTGAGAACCTCCTTCCCTCTTTCGTTCTCTTCGGCGCCTTCGCTCCACGACCAAATCCGTGCTGGTCCCTCTTTGCGTGCCGCGCCGCTTCTGTCCGCTTCTGTTTCGCGCGCCGGAAACTCCGTCAACTCGTGGCCGGAGCGGATCCGCGTCCGTGAAACGTTTCTCGCGCCATTACGTGTCCCGTCATCGCTACTCTCTTTTCGGCGCGATTTTTCTCGCGACCGGAGCTCTTCGCGGCACTTTTCCCACGATTGCCGCGACTGCCGCGCGACGATTGTGTGTGATATGTGAGGTGTGTTCGATTCGCGAGATTCAGCTGACCATTCGCTGGGACTGAGGGGTAGGACTCGGACGGAATAGGCGACCGAACGTCTAACATCGCGATCAAGGTGAGACAATTTTTTCTCGTGTCTTGGAATTTACTATTGTGATCAAATAGTATGGAAACTACTCCAACGAAAAGTGGATTATTCATTGTTATTTTGTCACGCTTAATGAAATTCTCTGTCAGATAATAATAATATATCTGTGGTTATCAAGCAGTTATATGTTTTCCTTCTTGAGTTATTCCCGTTTAAAGTTGTGATTACTACCTATTGCGGATGTTTATAGACATGCAACAGGAACTGAATCTTAAATAAATGTGTTTTATTTTCCAAATATTATGAAATGTATTATATTTTTTATATTTTATTGTATTTTCATATCTGTAGGTATGCTTATAGGTTTTTATAATTTTGAAATTACTATAAATGCATAAACATCCACAGTTCATTAAACTATTTTACTGTGATGTTGAATTTTATTAATGGAAAATTTAACGTTTTTAATCCTCTTCCATCCATTGTGTCAATTTGACACAATTTTCTCTTGAAGCGTAATATTATTCAGACATTTAGGGCGATTTTTATTTTCTCAACATAAGAATATTATCTATTTACCTTAGCATTTATTTATTTTTACAATTCTGTCCATTTCACACCAAGTGTCCAACTGAGTTGGAAAACTGAGGATAAACTCAAACTTTTTGAAAACGCGACTTGCGTCGTATTGACTTGTATCCACAGATACTTAACGTACGTAACTCAATGTTTTTCTAGTGCTCGAAGCACCTTTTATTCTCAATTTAAGATATAGTCTTCGGAGAACGTAGCGATTTTTCTTTTATCTTGTCTATCGATTCAGAACTGTGTCCCCATTGTGATAATTTCAATTTAAGGGGAAAAAGAAGTCATATGATATCATATCAGGCAAATACTGGAAACTTGCAAAATGATATTCGTAATAATTTTATAACGAGAAACATATCATCAAGGACAAACTTGTAAGTTGAACAGAATTCGCCACATTAAAAATAGCACAAAATTACTTTCTTTTAATTACCAAACAATGACTTGTTGTTAAACCAACCAAATGACTTGTTGTTCTACCAATTATAATATAAATATTTTGAAATGTAATTAAAGTGGAGCATTTAAACACATCAGTCCTGATACTTTTCGATCACAGTAGTGGATCCTGGGACTTTATTGTGGGATTTGTTTTATGATTGTGTTGGGTACGAATGTTTGGACTGTGATCGTGTCGTGGGTGTTGAAAGCCAGCTGCGGGTTTGGAAATAGGATGTAGGTAGACGGTGTTTACTCGTTATAGTCTAAAGTCTAAAGTCTAGAGACTGGATACTGCAACCGGGCTTCCAAAATGCAAGATATGGACTCTGTATTGTCTATTTACTGAGGTCAGCCTATGTGCAGATAATTCGTATTTATCTACTGCGAAACGTGGAGAAGGAATTTGAGTATAATTCTGAGAAATAGTGGAGATACTAACTGTCGTTTGTGAAGATTACAAATTTTACTTTCAAATCGCTTTGGAACTATTAGGTTGATGCCAAAATAATTGTGAGTTTTAGTCTGTAATTTTAAGAAAAATATCGAACAGCTGTTGAACAATCAACATCTAGAATCTAAACAATGCAGTAGAACCTCGATTATCCGACTCTCAATTATTCCCAATTTTTATTAGCCAGGGTTTCAATACTTAAATGCATTACGTATGGGAGTAGAATAAGGCTTCGAGTAAAACTTTAACTTTATTTTATATTGGAAACTAAGTCTAGTCACTATATTAGAAATTCAGTTACATAATCGAGGTTCTACTGTAGTTATTTAGGTTTACAGTGAATTATTTGCAATTATTTGCACCAACTTACAAGAGAAGATTTCGAACCCGGAATTTTAAAAAATTATGCAACCTCGCGTATATGTAAAGCATTTGCAGGTATGTATTGCCCAATAGTTTTTGCTACCCAAATTCACTCTAAGGGGTTGAAATTACCTTTTAAAAATTTGGCTATTTTTCTCGCTATTTTAACTCGCGAACTATGAGATATAGGAAAAAGCTTTTGAGACAAAAGTTATTTCTTTCAATTATATCTACTAAAATTAAGTAGAATTTAGTACAAGACTGATCGATTGTTTAAACAATTAAAAAAAGTTATAAACAAAAATACTAATAACTTTTAATCAATCTTTTACCATTTGGTAAATATAATTGAAAGAAGTAACTTTTGTCTCAAAAGCTTTTTCCTACCTCTCCTAGTTCGCGTGTTGTAAAATAGAATCGAAAAATAGCCAAATTTTCGAAGGGTAATTTCAACCCCGTAGAGTGAATTTAGCCAGCAAAAAAAATGCGTAATACATACCTACACATGTTCTGTATATACCCGTAGTTAATAATTTTTTGAATTTCCGGGTTCGGGATGTTCCCTTGTTAGTACAAGTCCTAGAAATTATTCGTTTATCCATTTTGAATATTTTCTATTCAAAATGGGAAGCCATTAACGTGATAGAATTTCATTTAACACCTTATTGACTAAACGCAATCTGTTGACAGTCGTTCATTGTCAAAGATATTACCTAGTCATCATGGTACAGTTTGAGGACAGTTGATCGATTGCGGGCACGCAGTGTCTCCAGTAATTGTTTCTCAATCTGTACATACTACATACCTATACATGTACCCAGGGGTTGAAACTGTTCCGAAATAACTGTTTCTAACTATTATATTTCGATTCCTACTGAAACTATTATAGAGAACCATAATAATATTATAACTGTTATGGATAAATCGGTTCTGGCCTGCATCGGTTACGATTCTGTAACTTATTTCTCTGTTCTGTATCGGTTTGTATTTAATTGCTAGAAACAATCTTTAATTCAGTTAATCAAACAATCAGTGTTAACAAATTATTCAATTTATTTATTAATTATATTTAATTTAAAGAACCGAAAAATAACATATAATATTGGTTCTGAAAAACTGAAACTATAATTGATATATTGATATAACCAGAATCGATATATCCATAACAGTCATAACATTATTTCGGTTTATCATAATTATTTCGGGAACCGGAACCGATATTATAACTGTTTTCAACCCCTGCATATACCGTAGCCTGTTAACTGCGCCTCAGCTCTAACCTTATCATAATCCACAATTTATAAACAAAGTAAACGTATCAAGTAACAAAGTAAAGTATCGTAAACAAAGTTCACTGGAATACTGTAAGAGCCGTTGCACACGGGCGACAAGTTGCCGGGTGACAAATAATCGATTCTGCATACTACTACGTTTTTTACAAATACAAATAAATCGGACAGTGTCACTGACATGAAGTCGCAACGGCGACTTGTCGGCCGTGTGTAAAGACTGTAATTGATTCTTCTATTACAACTATAGACATATGTATAATAAATAGACCGTGCATTCAGTCATCAAATATTAAAAAATGCTAGTATGTTTTGTGTCACAATTTTGTTTTTGTCTTCGTTTTCTTACATCTCTGTTTCTCAGAAAACAAAGTCTTCTTTATCTTATTATGAATCATTAGAAAAAGACTGATTGGTGATCGTACAGCAGCTAAATACTTTTTTATAAGTTTCGACACTGTCTGAATACAGAAAACATTGAAACCACGCGGTCTATCTATTATACAGCGTGTAACAAAAATGTTGCAGGTCATTGAAAGGGGTGATTCGGCGAGTAATTGGAAACAACTTTTTCGTTAGCGACAATATTAAGTAAGGCTTCGTTAATGAAATATTGATAAAAAATTCTCGATCAATCAGATCGTGAGTACAGTGGAAAACTTTCTACGCAGGTTTCAACTGCGAGTAGCATTGGCCGCCGTAGAGCGCGTCGGAATTATATCGCTGTACACGCTTTTTGATTGTTCGGTGTTTTTCGTTAAGTCGATAACAAAGCCCCACCTAATATTTTTACTAAGAAAGAAATTTTTCAGTCACCTCAGCTTCAAGAGCCTGCAACATTATTATTATACCCTGTATGTTTATGATTGTAACTGATACTAATTGTAAGTATACTAAAATAAATAAGAATATACATGTTAAATATAGTCTCAACTTGAACGACGAGGTAGACTCAAGCTGAACTTAGGCAGAACAAGTGCATGACAAGTTTCAGTTGTCAAATGTACCCAAGGGGCTAATTGCACAACAAACGATAAAAAAATCGAAACACGTTCCCCCGTTCGACAGTGTCGAATCGCAATCAACACTGAAGAGAGGGACGTGTAATAGTCTCGCGTTTCTAAAGCGCCGATGAAACGTGAATTTCAATTTTTGCCATCGCGCATCGATGCTCGACGTCGTTTTAGAGTTGTTTTAATCGGGAAACGGCGCGCATGCAGGGTCGGTATTGAACTCCGCCTCCGCGTCACCGGGCCGATTCCTTGTTTCGGACTTTTGCTTTCGGTTCGCGTTCGTCCGAGAGGAGGTTGACGGGCGGAATGTTTTCGGTCACACTTAATCGTTCGGCAGGCTTTTCCGGTCGTGTTTCGCTTAAAATGGGACCAGAGTCTAAGGTCACCTCCTGCTTGTAAACAAAGCTAATGGAGGATTTACGCGAACGTTAGCCCCCGTAAGGTCGTATTGTATTTCTCGTGCGACGCGAATGCGCGCGGCGCGGTTTCTTGTTTTTCTCGGATTCGCGGAAAATCTGGATGTTTTCGCGAGGCAGCTGGGTCCCCGTGACTCGCGCTCGTTGCGTAATGTCTGGGAGAGTAAAAAGGGAAACGTGACAGCGGGAATCGAGGTTACGTAGTCGTGGAAATAAAAGTCGACGCAACCGTGGGGTTGTTATATTTTCTCGGTTTTGCTTGGTTACGAGCTGCGGGAACGTTGAGGTAAGTTCTGTCATCGCGCGTGGTTTTTTCTGGGGATCCATCTCTGTAGTTGGTTAGTTTTTTTGATTAAGGTTCTGATGGGAGGAGCTCTTGAATATCTTGGTAATCAGAAGGGAAGTTTAACATTGGGAAGGTAGTTAGGTTCAATTGCAGCGAATTATCTTTGCTGAGCAGATAAATTTTGTACGAGTTTTAATTTTTCTTGTGTGTAATCCTGTGTTTTCTTGCCTTGTTAATGTGTTAGATTATAATAATTATAATAATTTAATTATTTGATATGTCCAAGATATCTTGAATTGTAGGACTTTCGTATTCTGGTGCAGCTGCTCCATTTTGGAGAATGACCTAACTTTAAAACGTGGAATGGGTCAACATACTATTGTCTTTGCAAAGTACTCTTAACCCCAGGGATTTTCACTTTTATCTTCAATTATTAATGCATGAGAAATACATCGTTTGAAGCGTAAAAATGGTAAACGAATATACAGGGTGTTTGAGATAGTATAGTAAAGCTTTGGAGGGGTGATAGATCACGTAAAAACAAACAAAAAACTTCTATATGACTTAGGTCCAAAACTCAACCATTTTTGAAAAAAACTGTCATAAACATTTAAGCTATAAACCGATATAATTCAAAATAGGAACGTTTTTCGTAAGTAATTTCTTCGCTAAAATAAAGATTACGATCTTGTTAATCCAGTAAGTACAGTAACTGTGGTATTGTTACCTTGTATCGCGAAAAAATAATATTTTTCTAACCCCCTAAATTATCGCAATTTTAAAGGGTAATTTAGGGGGTTAGAAAAATATTATTTTTTCGCGATACAAGGTAACAATATCACAGTTACTGTACTTATGGGATTAACAAGATCGTAATCTTTGTTTTAGCGAAGAAATTGTTTACAAAAAACGTTCCTATTTTGAATTATAGTGGTTTATAGCATAAATGTTCATAACAGTTTCTTTCAAAAATGGTTGAGTTTTGGACCCAAGTCATATAGAAGTTTTTTGTTTGTTTTTACGTGATTTATCACCCCTTCAAAGCTTTACTATACTATCTCAAACACCCTGTATAGAAATTTCGAATCTGAAATTATTTTTCACTGAAAGAATGACAGTTTCATGTTTGTCATATTTTCACAATGTACTACGTGCGCAAGTAAAGCAATTAAAACAAAAATAAATTGCACAGCTACTATATGATCGTAAAATTTCGCAAAACGGTGATTTATGACACTCCGGTTACCATTTAAAGTTGAATGCGTTATTTTTTACATTAAAATTCTCAATTTTTCAGAAATATAAAACAAAAATAAACATTTAGAAAGCCACGGTGAAAGCTTTTAAAAATGTTGTGTAATTTAGTTCTCTTTTTTGAATTTCAATATAAAATTTTAGTAATACATTGTTTCATAAATTTTGAAATATATGTAAATTCCAAAGCACATATGTTTTTAATGTGACGCTTCGATATAAATAACAAACTTAAGGTAATAAATAAATCCAAAATAAGCAAGCGGCTGATTTTAAAATTTTGCAAAAAAGAAGATTGATTATAGTTGAAGAGGACGAAACACTGTAACAGTCCAAAAAAAGCGAATAATAATTTGAAGAATATTTTTTCAAGGAAGTTGTAGAATGGAGTTTATTTAAACTTTCAAACTATTTTAATTAATGTTTTTGTATGTGAAATTGTAAGTAAACCTTTTTTCTTTTTTGAATGAACTTTGGGATTTCTTCTTTATAAAAATGACTAATGCTGCGTTAACAACAATTCGGCAATACACTTAAAATAAAAAAAAACAAATCTATTTTTAAACTATGTAATAATGACTATTATCTAACGCCGGAAAAATTGAATACTTAAAAATTTACGAAATTTGTGGGCTATTGAACAGGAATGTAGAAGTTAAGAAAACACGACTATATTTTACTAACAAGGAAGGTATCCCAAGTGTCCCTCTCCGATTTTGTTCATCTTGAAATATGCTATAGTAGATTAAAAAATAAGAGATACGTATTTTTTTATCGGCGGAAAAAACACTTTCAGGGTGTGGAACAATACTTCAAAGGTAAGCGCGTCAGACGTGGATTTAGTCGTTTCACATACTTAAACGCAATCTTTTCGGATCAAATCAACGGAGAAAGTTGTACCACGATGAGGTATAAAAAATACAAGTCAATCAATTTTATTGAACAACTTTATGGGAACAAATTACCCCATAACTTTGTAATAAATATATGAAAATTAGGGGTGTGCGGGTACCCGAAAATACGGGTACCCGAGCCTCGGGTCGGGTCGGGTAACGATCGGGACGGGTCGGGTCGGGATCCCGAAAGTTTGTCGACACACAAATATATTCGGTTACCCGTAATTTCGGGACTTTCGATTCGGGACACGATTTTTAAATCGGGACTTGGCACTTAATTCAGTACATAACTTTTCATTCTGGTTTTCTACTTAAGCTGTTAAAATGTCATTTTTTTATGAAATCAAATGAAAGAATTTATAACTGACGAGAAAATTATGTAATATGGCGTGTATCCAAAATCTGGTCCCGAATTAACATCGGGTCCCGAATCGGAAATCGGGTCCCGAAATGACGGATACCCGAATATATTTATGTGTCGACAAACTTTCGGGATCCCGACCCGAACCCGAAAAAAATTCCCGACCCGACCCGCTCCCGTAATTTCGGGTACCCGCACACCCCTAATGAAAATTTGTAAATCAAGCCAAAATTCAAGCTGAAAAATCTGGAAAAAATATATGTTCTATAACACAAAAGAACTCGACCGATGTGTTTTTGGATTTTTTCGAAAAATGACGTTTAAAGGGTTAACTACCCTTATATGCATTTTAGGCCATTCTTACGAGAAATGTAATTCACGGTAATGGAAATCATTAAATATATTGTTTTATAGACGGATATACTTTATAATTATGTTTTTTGCTTATGTGATATAATTTTATTATCTATAAAAATAGATAATTTAAAATCGTATAGTATATATTCATGCGTGCATGCACGAATATAATTGTTATCGAATCTTAACGAGTGAGACGGGAATCGATTCCTTGTGTTCTCCGGATAAAAAAAGCTCAAACACGACGTAAATCAAACTATAGTTAACGAAATTGCGGGAAAAATTAATTGATACATGTAATTCCTAACTTTACCAAAAATAGACCGATTTATATAAAATTTGGTATCATTTTAATCAGGAGAATGCCAGAAATCCAATGGCGTTACTTTTACAACTCTATGGCTAGTAATAAGGTTGACGGGCAAGTGATAAATTAAATGACTTGTCGTTCGCGCAACTCAAAGACCGCCGTGCATCGACAAGGGATGATTCATCGTAATCCGAGTTCCGGGTGTATTATAAGAAAAAACGAAGTCTGTTGTTTTAAAGTGTTTATTCTTTAAATGTTGAACAAAAATGATAATTATCAAAAAAATGTGTAAAACATAACAATTTTTTTCACTATGAACATCTAACGATAACAATGCTTGCACAGCCTTTTGTTTCACAGTCTGATTTACAGAACTCTCCGAGTTCTGTTGAGTTTTACACATTTTTTTGATAATTATCATTTTTGTTCAACATTTAAAGAATAAAAACTTCAAAACAACAGACTTGGTTTTTTCTTATAATACGCCGAGAGCTCGGATTACGATGAATCATCCCTTGTCGATGCACGGCGGTCTTTGAGTTGCGCGAACGACAAGTCATTTAATTTATCACTTGCCCGTCAACCTTATTACTAGCCATAGAGTTGTAAAAGTAACGCCATTGGATTTCTGGCATTCTCCTGATTAAAATGATACCAAATTTTATATAAATCGGTCTATTTTTGGTAAAGTTAGGAATTACATGTATCAATTAATTTTTCCCGCAATTTCGTTAACTATAGTTTGATTTACGTCGTGTTGGAGCTTTTTTTATCCGGAGAACACAAGGAATTGATTCCCGTCTCACTCGTTAAGATCCGATAACAATTATATTCGTGCATACACGCATGAATATATACTATACGATTTTAAATTATCTATTTTTATAAACAATAAAATTATATCACATAAGCAAAAAACATAATTATAAAGTATATCCGTCTATAAAACAATATATTTAATGATTTCCATTACCGTGAATTACATTTCTCGTAAGAATGGCCTAAAATGCATATAAGGGTAGTTAACCCTTTAAACGTCATTTTTCGAAAAAATCCAAAAACACGTCAGTTGAGTTCTTTTGTGTTATAAAACATATATTTTTTCCAGATTTTTCAGCTTGATTTACAAATTTTCATATATTTATTACAAAGTTATGGGGTAGTTCACCCCCATAAAGTTGTTCAATAAAATTGATTGACTTGTATTTTTTATACTTCATTGTGGTACAACTTTCTCCGTTGATTTGATCCGAAAAGTTTGCGTTTAAGTATGTGAAACGACTAAATTCACCGTTCTTCCGCCGTTAAAAAAAATACGTATCTCTTATTTTTTAATCTACTATAGCATATTTCAAGATGAACAAAATCGGAGAGGGACACCTGGGGTACCTTCCTTGTAAGATATGTTATTAAGAATTTAATTTAAAAAACCCTACGTCGTGTAAAAGAAATGTTTTTTTTTTTAACTAAATGAGAGTATTAGGATATTAATTAGATGCACGTTTTCTTTTTCCTTGTCTGTCAACACGGTGAAAAAAAGTCATTTCGCGTTTGAAGTTTCAATAATAGGTATTTTATAAATAACTCAATTAATTTTCCGAAATTACCTTTAATTGACAAAAGCTCCTTATAAGCTGAGAAGTCTTCATCTGATGAATTCTCATTGTCACGATTGTTTTCAAAATTTTATAGTGTTTTGTGCTCTTAAAGTAAACTATAAATAAATTCCAAATAAAATCATAGCACAAAGAATTAATCACCGTTTTGCCCAACATGGCGACTATTATAAATATTTGTGCGAATCGTACGCACCATCGGAAGGATAAAATTTCATATCGTTGTACAAGAGTCGACAGGGAAAGCTTTTGTATCAGCGAAACGTCCACTATTGGTCCGAAATACGAGCGAACGACGGGGGGCGTAGCGTTATGCGCGGCGTTGTGCGGTAGATTTGCGGATTTGTTACCGGAGGCTTGTAACCTGAAACAATTACGGACCCGATTGGATCGACCTGCCCGCGCGCCTCTGTCAAATAGACTGTACGGTTAGATCGTCGTGTATATTCCCGCCCAGGAGTATCGTTCGTTCTACTTCAAAAACTGGGACGCATTCGCGCGAGAAATGAACCATTAACGACGCGATCGTAATTTCAACTTCGGCCTTTCGCGTCTCCCTTGTGACGCAGTGCGTAGCACATCGTGATTAGAGCCCGATGCACACCAGCAATTTTGTGTCGCGCGATTATTCGGTCGCGGAAATGGAAACGCACAGTTTTGGGTAGTATGTGGTATTAACCGCGGATATGGCTGAACAGCGGCGTCCGATTCTACTGAAAACTGTGCAATCCATCTGCGCGATCGAATAATCGCGAGGCAGACAAATTCAAGAGCGTTATTCGGCTTAAATTTGGAACATGTTTTTCCTCCCCCGTTGTGCGCGTTGCCCCTCGCGAAAACGCAGTTCCCCTCGCGTTTTTCTTTTTTCGCATTGTAACGATTCCAAACAGCTTAATGGAAACAGCTCTATGGAATTGGAAACAAACTTGCTGACGAGTTTGCGTTGTCTGGATGGTCGAATCTAGCAGCGAAATTGATCGTCGGTCACGTACGGTTTGTGCGATTAAACGAGTTTTCGCGTTCCTCGGCTAAAGGGTACAAGTTGGAGGCAGTTGTCACGTCGATGCACCGGGGGTTTCGAGTTAATCGAGATCGTGGGCGATCGGACGGCCCATTAATTGGATAAACGATCCCGAAATCGAACTACATTTTTCCCCTCAAAGCGAGTACTGTTGTCGGCCGTCTTGTCAACATTATCGTGAACGCGTTCGAGTCCACGGATTCGATCAGTCACGGACCGTATTAAAAGTAGGGGTTTACTTAGCCTCTTTTCCGCGGTCTGTTTGATTTCGTGTTAATATTGTTGTTAATGCGTCGCGAGTCTCAACCAGTAATTATCTGGTAGAAATTACAATTACCCCGCAGTACGAGTTTCTCGTTTAATTATTGCAAATGCAGTAATTGATTATTGCAGCCGGTACGTCCTTTACCAATATTTGCACGGGGGAAATAATATCCATCGGCGCTGCTCGTTCTTTTTTGCATTTTCAGTCGTTCTTTTATTAACATTATGTATTCGTTTGCCCGCCGGTGTAATACGTATTTATTCCCTCTTTACATTTTATAAGGCCGTACGAAATTATGCGCTTTAGTGTAATAATAAAGAATGAATGTTGCAAAACAAATAACGGAAGCCGTAGACGTGGAAACAAGTGGATTAAAATAACCATGCATCCGAGGTTTAATTTTGAATAATTCATTAAATTAGTAAAGAAAGTATAAAATCACTAAAGAAAATCCAATTCAGAATCGGAGTTATAATAACGATAATTATTTAGCGTGTTCCATTGATGCGCGTAATTTTCCCCGGTTCTCCACTATGCATTTTGCAATTGCTCACTAATGTGCATCTACCCGCGTATAATTATGACCAGCATTATTATTATTAACCCTCGTTTGTCGGCGAAGGTTTGAAGGGTTCGCGAAAACACGCGTTGCTCGGTAAACAGCGAACGAGTCGAAGAGAGGGAGAGCGCGATAGAGGGAGAGAAAAAAAAAAGAAACACCACGGAACGAAAGCAGAGTTACGTCTTCGGGCAAAGTTAACGACTGGCAGAGGAGGAACTTCTGGCCGGTCGTATACTTTTAAAACACGCCCGCCCTCGGCCTCATCCTCCCACCGGAAGCGGTCGAAATCGGCCCGGTTCCTCGGTCTGCGTCGCGACTGAACTTTTGTAACGGATTCTGGGGATGAAGCTCTCAAGAAATCCGATTGAAATTGAATATCCAGAGAGACGGGAGCGCGGCAACTTCGTCTTTTCCTGGCTATTCCTCTCACCTCTTGCTTCCGCCTCCCCTCCCGATCCCCGACGCCCTCCTCGCTTTTTCGCCACCGTCTCGTTTTATTATTGCCTCGACTACACGGGGTCCGGGGCTCGAGCCCCCAGTCGATTATTCTATCCTCGTTGTAAATTCTACCCGAGCCCTGGTACGACCGGAAAAACTTTTTCGGCCGCTTCTTCTTTTTTTCTGTCCTTTTGTTTAAACGTTATTTAAAGCTCAATGTAATGGGCGGGGGTGTAACTGTCTCTCGTGAATTTGTGAGCGTTAAAGTGTTTCTCTTTGTAGAATTCATTACGGCGAGTATCTTTCCTCGCCGATTGGGGGATGAAAAGTTTGACCTTTTTTGTGGGGTGTACACGGGGCGTGAAGAATATATATTTGAATATTTTAAGGAGTGGTAGGGGAGGTTCAGAGGAATTGTGTGGTGATGGATTGGACAATATGTTTTTACGTCGCAATTATAATATACACGATGTTTTATAAGAACGGGGTAGTGTTATAGGATAAAATGAGATAAAAACTACGATTGAAAATATTGGTTTTGAGATTTTATAAACGAGTTTTTATAATAACTATTGCAAATACAGTAGGATTCCGATTAACTGGTTTGATATTTGATATTTTCTTGATGAAGAGTTAATCTACTTTTATTTTTTTTTTCTCTTTACTAAATTTATTTGCTATAAATCTTCTGTGTATAGGAGATTATAAGCAAATGCGGTGTTTGCATAGTCTTTGGACGAGGACAACACGCAGTGTGCCACTCCATATTTTCTATCATCGAATACGAATTTTCAACATTACAGTTCACGTGGCTATATTGTAAAGTGTTGAGGCAGGTCTAATACCTGGAATCTCTTGGGTCTTCGTGTTTTGTTGTCTATTGTCTCGAAGGTTTGCGGCGCAGGGATTTGGATGAACTCCTAGTCCGTTTATGATCTACTTTTAATGAGTCAAATTAGTTATAGTTCAAGGTTTATTCGAAGGAAACTGTGTTTTTATCGCTGACGTATCAAGTAATTGAAGCTCAGGATAATAGAAATTAGGAGTAATTAAATTAAAATAACTGTATATATATAAATATATTATTTATGATAAAGTATCGATTTACGAAAAAAATGTTCCATTCTTTGAATTGATCAAGGTAATCTAACCCCTCACGGACTAAGTGGCATTGTTATTTTACGTAAAGACATCATGAACTAGGTTAATGTTTGTAAGATGTCTCCTAAAGCGATAAGTAGATGTGCCAGTATTTAGGTCATATCTCCGTAACAAAGCTGAGGAAAGATCTATATAACCCATGTGCTATATTTTATTTAGAATGGCCCCTTAAATATGCTGGCAAAGTTTACAGTTAGTTTTCTCCCTGAACATCTTATGTACACCATCAAAAATAATCACCCCATTTGGGAAAGGTGTATTAGGCATTATCCAGAGAGAAAAAAAGTAGTATACACTGTATATCTATTTGGAAACCTCACTTATACAATAGCTTTGCCTTGTTTTACCACCTTTCACATGTGTTCCTCATATTAAGTTGTCCGGAAAGTTCGTAGCATTACAGAATTAGTATTTTTCAAATTTTAAATGTTTTTGGGAAAAATTTGTAAAATTTACTGATCAATAGTGAAAAGTGATACAAGTAAATGGTGATCTATCAATCGATTTCATAATCCTTTTTCCAGAAATATTTGATTTTTAAAAAGTAAAAACTCAGAAACGTTGTGAACTTTCTGTATGACTCAATATTTTACGTGTTATTTTAATCAGGGGTGATTAAAAAGTAGGTGAAAGTATGTTTCTATTCCAAAAATGTAATTTAAAGGATAATTGATAATAAAAAGTTGATGTGCTAAAGTGTTATTAAATAGATTTTTCTGTGAAACTCAATAAAAATTAGACAAAAATGATTTCTCAGAAAGTAGTACGTACACAGTTTGCCGGATAATTCTCGGAATAATTTTTTTGGACATACTAATTTTCAAGTTAATAAAATGAGAAACAATCACATTTACATCTTGGTAATTGGCTATAATTATATGTACACAACTACAAAAAATTTTAATTTATGCCTTAATTGTGGTCTATAAACCAGAATT
Organism: Perdita meconis; assembly: GCA_030770465.2. Classification (NCBI taxonomy): domain Eukaryota; kingdom Metazoa; phylum Arthropoda; class Insecta; order Hymenoptera; family Andrenidae; genus Perdita; species Perdita meconis. The sequence goes on along the minus strand of JASKOS020000035.1, from coordinate 65,329 downwards.
TACATTATTATTACAGAGAAAATGTATTAAACGAGTGTTTTCCTTTAGAAACAGGGATTTAATACAAACCAAGATCATAGTATATTGATAATCGGAACTTTAAACGCGAATATCTCGAAAATAAAATCATGTGACATACGTTGTTTTGCCTTATAGCCTCAGATATATAATTGCAACATTTTTTAAAAAAGCAGAAAGCACATCAAAGACAACGACGTTGCACTCACTGTACTCGTCAAACTTAGTATCTGCAGATTTTTATTTCGTCCCAAAATTCGAATTTCATATGAAAGAAACGATATCAATTAATTTCGTCATTCAGAAAATTATAACGCAGTATGTAAAAACAATTCTACAAAATGATTTCCCCAGGGCTTTTCAAAGTCTTTTAAAATTCTGCTGATGAGAAAAGACACTATAGAAAACAAAATTACTAAATTTGATTTATGTATAAAATTTATGAAATTATAAAATTATTCCATGAATTTTCCAAACAAACTTTGTATGCCGTGAAAGTTCAAAAGACAAAGTATTTTTAATTTCACTCTCTCAACAGCACTTTATACCCAAAGAATCCTTCGCAGTTCAAGAAAAAGGATTATAATTTTCTTAAAAACATCTTCTCAAACCTTTCGACTAATATGCACGAGAGACATTAAGCGGTTCGCGGCGTTCCGTTATTTACGTGCTAACAAGCGATCGCGACAACTTGTTGCTTACTAGAAAATTCCGAAGTTCGCGGTCGCGGAACCCGGAGAAGAATCCTTCCGGCGGATAATTGCGGTGTATCGTGTGCACGCGAGCTTCCTCGTCGATTCGCTCGATTAACCGTGGGATTAACTTTCAACTGTTTCGTCGGTGTGGCACAGAGTTTCCCATCGCGAGAAAAAAGAGATTCCTTTTGCGTTGGTATCCGCAGATAATTCCTCGCCAATGGCCGGAATACCGAGCGACAACGGTCTCCTTCCTAGGGTCGAGGAAATAATTTCAGAGCACGACTCGAGAACCGAGAGTGGGAGACGAAGGTGGACGCGATTAATGGGGGAGTTATCCCGCGGAGTTTTCACGGTCAAATGTAAACGCGATTGCGCCGTCGTCGTCGGAAAATGGCGCGAACGCGACGTCGAGGACGTCGAAATTCGGACGCGGAGAGTTCGTCGGGCCGGAAGCGATTCGAATGCGATTTGAATTTTGAGCACACCGACGAATCTGCATATGTAAACAGACGCCGAGCGACAGGATCCGCCGTCGTGCGTGTGGCGCGTGTTGTTCCGCCGCGCCGAAGTACGTTCAAACTTTCGGCAAATAGAGGTGGAATTTTCGAAAAACTGTGGTTACGCGGCAGCGGTGCGCAACGTATACGAGGATATTGGAGCTTGCGAGGATTGGCTGGTTGGGTTTGTTATCCTTTCGCGGGGTCGTTGTGTTGTTTAACGCATTGTTGACCGGGACGTATCACTATGTCCTTTGTTACCCCAATGTTGTTGACCGGGGGACGTATTCAGGCGTGTTTTGAGAGGGTATGGAAAAATAGCCGACCGCAGGTGTTGCTTTCTGCGTAACTCCTGGCGTAAATAAAGCGTTAAATCCATCCGTTTGGGACGTGACTGCAGCGAAGAGCTGATATAATAATGTCGAAAACTGTTGACAATTATATGTTTACTTTGCATTTCCATCTCTGTAAAAACAGACAATTTATGCAAAATGTAGCCACGTGGTTCGGAAAATGAGATACTTCGTTCTTGATTACTGTTCATTAGGTGGTCATAATTCGCTGAAACTCGTGAATTTTAATGGAGCTCGGTGTTTGTAGAACGATTAAGTTGACCTTCTGCGCAAGTATCAGAGTCTATTCCAACTTTTGTATTCATAATCGTTAAAGCTGAGAACCCCATTTAATTCACTCGTCCATTTCCATTATCATCAATTAAAATTACTCTCCAACCACGGCATTATTTCGATCGGAAGACGAGTCGAAGGGTCAAGCAATCGCACTCCATTCCCAACACCAGTTTCAATGTCGCAACTATCGAGATCCCATCCTGCACACAGCAACAATCTATGCCAAAGTCAATACGGCAACAGGGAAGCAAAGGGTAAACTGTTCTACATAGTGATTAACGAATTTCCAGATGTTTGGCGCAAGGTGGTTCCAGTGGTCGACGTTGCTGTTAACGTTGCTAGGGACACGGTTGATGTTGGTGGTTGCCCAGTGTGGATCGTTTGCGCAAGACAGGCAAGAGAAAGAGGACAAGCAGGACAAGTTGGCACTGTACAAAGTCACTTTAAGGACTTACTGGTCGAGGGCGCGATTTCCACGACACTATCCGGAATGGAAACCGCCCGCGCAGTTCGGCAAGCTGATCGGTGAGTCTGACCACCTTTTTCCTACCTCATGAATTTTCCCGCCATCCGAGGATTACTATTATCGATTATCGAGGGCTCGCGCGAACGCCGCGCAGGGCTTATTTCCATGAAAATCCGCGAGGCAGCGTCTGCAAACTGCAAACACGTCGAATCTAGCACAGCCACGCAACCATAAATTTCCATTTCATTGCGAAATGCGGACTCAAACGACATCGCGTAAAATGCCGACGAAGTTATTTGGCGAGTGCGAAAGTTCTGTTGATTTTAGGTAGCACTAACAAAATAAGTGTTTTTAGAATTTTTATTTAGTTTAGATACATACATGGTGGGATTTATTAGAATGAAGGGCAGTTTTACAAATAATTAGATAATGCGACATGTAACACAAGAACAATAAATTCACAACATGGAACGATTTCAAACACGACAAAGATTCTAGACGCTGTCATAAGCACGAAGTTTTCAGAAAGAATACTTCATCGGGACCAAAAACGCGGACGAAACGCTAATTAAAACAGAAACCATATTTACACTTCATTAAATATACAGGGTATTCGCTATAATATGGGCCAACGTTTTTCTCATAAATGTAAATGTAAACAAATTACATGCGTCATCATATTGCTAGTAAAATATAGTATAACTTTTTCCCGTGTCACTATTTTATGTAATTTCATATATTTCATTAAAAATTTAATTATATACATCGATAGAGAGTTTAATGATCTGCAAGAATTCGTTCGTAAACTTTTGTTTGCAACTGTGTACTATATTCACATTACATACATGAACGCGGTTTAATTTTGAATTAACTTCCCGATTTATAGGGAAGTTATTGTATTTGCCCCTAAAATGGAAAATCGATTTTTTAGCAGATCTCCATGTTTCAAGGTCATTGGAGTCATTTTAGGCTATTTTTAACAAATTGTTCGTGTGTGTGTGTGTGTGTGTGTGTGTGTGTGTGTGTGTGTGTGCGTGCGTGTGTGTGTGTACGTACGTATCTGATCAAATTTTTCGTTAACGTTTTCTAAAAAACTAATAGTGAGATCAAAATGATCGATGATGCAATCGATGTGTATCAATGTAACTTAGAGCTGAATAGATTTTGTTCTAATTCGGTCCAATAGTTTTTTAGTTTTTTTAAAAAAACCTAACAGAATAACGCAATCTAAATGGGAGAATATAAATTTATGAGAGAATAACTAAACTGAAATAATATATATACATATATTATTACTATTATTATATTTATATAACACACACACATACACACACTCATATATATATGTGTATATACGGGGTGTCCCATTTTAATCCGTCACCACGGCTAACTTAAGAAATATACATCGGATCAAAAAACATCCCGAACAAAAGTTTGATGGTTTGGAGAGGGACATCTGATCCTGTCAAAAAATTTCACCCCTACCCCCCTGGGGGGAGGTTACTTTAAAATTTTAAATAGGACTACCTACTTTTTATTGCAGATTCGGATTCCACGCCACAAAATATGTAGGTTTTATTTCAAATATTTTTTTTTCATTCGCGATAGGTGGCGCTGTAATCGCGAAATTTCGATTTTTCGCCTATATATATATTACAATATATAACTATAATGATATAATTGTGATAAATACATATATATGAGTATATTTATACACGTATAAATATATATATACTCAATAACTACATACTGAAAACAAATGAATATACATAATATCCATATACACAGCACACACATACATACATATATACCCCAGAGGGGTAGGGATGAAATTTTTTAACAGGGTCAGATGTCCCCCTCCAAACCATCAAACTTTTATTCGGGATGTTTTTAGATCCAATGCATATTTCTTAAGTTGTCCGTAGTGGCGGATTAAAATGGGACACTCTCCCTATATATATAGATGTTCGTTTAATGCGACGTCATATAGCAACAATGTTGATAAGTAGAAAACTCTTAAATTTCTCCGAATACGAATAATTTTCTAATTAGTGACAATTAATAATGGTAATAATAAATTACAACTCGCAAATCGGGAAGTTCTTTGCGTGGCCCGTAAAGGGTCACACACAAAATAAACATGTATAGCTATAGGCATCACTACTCGCGAGCGAGCAACAATAACTCTCCTCGCGAGCGAGTGAGCAACAATAACCAGCTAGTTTTTTTTTAATTCAACTTCGTTAGCTCACTTTTTTTTTATTTACTTCATTAATAGCTGATGTACACAACTTCTTGATCTTTAAGGTGTACATGGTGAATTCAGTATCACGGCCAGAATATCTCTGTTTTCATTACAAGTAAAAAAATATTGTATATACAGGGTAATTTTACATTGTTTGGAAAACTCTACCACTATGCAGTACAATTTTTTTTGCAAAAGTACATCTATGCAGCTGCAAAGTATAATTGCACTTGTTTTTTTCTTTAAAATTCTACAATACTGTTTCTATTTATAATTCTATTTCTTTTATTTATAACAATGCAAAATTTACCTTTTACAATTTTTTTTTTTGCATTTAAAAAAGGCACAGAATTCTAGTCAGGCCCATATGTTAGAGTCATCTTGTATAAAATCAGCACTAGCCTATTTGTTTATCTTTTGGTTCATATGTTGGAAAGTGTGAATTGGAATTTCTGATTCAAACCTTCGAATCCCTGGTTGAATAATTGCTAGACCGAGGATGTTTATACATATGCAATAAGTTTAGGTATTCATAAAGGTAGAAGGATTTGTACATATACAGAATTATAGAGAATACATGTTTTATTATTTAGGAGATCACAGGATCACAGACACTTTTCGACAAATTCTGATTCTTTATCCATACATGTTATCCATAAATTGGTTATTAATGATTAGACCATAAACTTGTATACAAAATCAAATTTTTGCAAACACAAATAGAGTATTGAATCTCGTATAACAATGTGTATTATTTTCTAAACATTGTAACATGTATTATATTTTTAATACTTTGTTTATTTTGTTATCTGCCAACGGTATCGCAGATTTTTTCATATTTCGAATCATCGTAAGAGCATAAAAATCCGCGATTTATTAATGAATTTATGCATTCTTGGAATTAAGAAATTCTCGGTTAATTGCATGGCCTAATTAACCCTGCTATAGTTTTTAGGTCATAATGCGACTTCGAAAAACTAAACTTCTGACAATATTATTCCAATTCTATTCAATATTATTCTAATTTTATTCCCCGCTTCATAATTATGCACTATTTATGGCATTGTTTTTTGGTAGTACGTAAACTTGTGAACAACTATTTTTAACAATGAAAATAAAAGGTTGGACATCCATGCTTTAGATCCTTTCTGACTCATTGAGATATTTCGTTTTATTTAACAACTATTTTATTTTGGAAAAAAGTGTGAGAAATTTAGAATCCATATTTATGTTTCTTATACCTTAAAGTATATAAAAAATTCATTATCAATATTCTTAACAACATGATACTAATAAAAGTTGTTTAATTCTGGATTTTGAAAAGAAACGTAGCAGGGTTCACTGATAGAAAATAAGCCATCATAAAATTAAACAAATACTATCACAGACAATTAGAAATAAATATTAAAATCCCAATATCAATTTTCTTTTTTATCATTTAAAACCGGGAGAAATTTTAATTACTATTCGTCTATGAAACATTCATTTCTATCCATAGAGATATTATTTCTACGTTTCTACCACAATATACCTTATATCTCAAACCTAATAGAAACCAATAAAGATTCTGCATTTGTTTAGCACAGTTTCAGTTATTAAACCAAAGGGCCGCGGATATCAGTGAGTAATCGTAGCCCGCGAAGGGAACAGGTGTCGCGTGGTCCCTTATCGTCCATAAATTTCCCTAGCGCCTCGTAACTCCGCGAAGCCCGAGGTTTTCTTTCCGTGGTTGCGGCGACGCCGCCCCGGGTTTACCGGCGTCGATGGAGAGAATCGAAAGTCGAATAAATCAGCCCTCGACCCGGTTAGCTTGCTCCTCGACCGGTTTTCCCGGGGACACGTTCGCGCGCCAGAAACGTCAAATTCGAATTAGAAAGGCACGCGTTTGCCGAAATTCAATTTCGGTTTAAAGACCCGTCCTCGCATTCTCGGTCCTCCGCTTCTCCGGTGGAAAATCGAGGGGAAAGCTTGTCGACCCGATGGCGTGGAACCCCGGGGGGACCGAGGGTGGAGGGTCGAGAAGGGGGGAAGGGATGACCGAGCGAAGGAAACAGAAAAGAGGGAAAGGCGGATATGCGGGGAATGCGAATGCGCGGTATTTCCAGCGTCGACGGCATTTTGTTTTACGCTCCACGAGGGAGAATTCGTGAATCGTTAGCGAGCGCGACCTCTTCGCGATCCCGGTTTCCGAGGATTTCTCCCGGTCCGATGAAAACTGATCCGCCCGAATTTCCCGACTGTTGTCGTTAAACGCCTACCCCGCGCGCGGCGTCGGGCGATTCTTGCGGAGGAATTCGTGGAATTGGTCGAGTTGTCGCGTTGACAAATCTGCAATTTTAAGGAGAAATAATGGAGAGTGTTTTGAGATAATCACCTAACCGGGGAAAATTGTGTTTTATCTTGGAAATAAGGAAATCGTTAAGAATAAGTAAAATTACTTGTGAGAGGATTATAATTTTTTTGCAATGGTTTTGTATTATTAATTTGGGGTATAGAGGGTGTTTTATCCGAATTTGACGTGTGGATTTTTTCTTTATAATTACTCATGGTAGGGAAAGTCGAATGATATTTTTTCCTGCGTTTTAATTTTAAGGAATTTGTCATGGAAATTGGAATTTTAATTTTTGGGAAGTACAACTTCTTTTTATGTGATCACAAGAAATAAAATTAATCTAGTGTTATTATCTTGTTACCTAATGAACTTAATGAACATATATAATTTTTGTGAAAGTGGTATCCATCTCATCTTAGCATCGAACGAAAAATCACATCTGAAGATTTTATATTCAACTTTCCCCAACAAAAATCTTTAGTAAAAAGATGATTTTATACACTAAAAAGAAGATTGTACAAAAGTTTGACACTGCTTGACAAACTCTATCTCTGTGCGGAGCAACTTTTTTTTTTATAAAAGTGCATCAATTCAACTGGAAAATTAATAATTCCAATTGTTTCTTTAATAAATCCCTATGATGTCTTTTTTTATTATTACACTTAATAACTGCAATGATGTATTCTTACAAAAAATCGAGTTACGATTTCATAACTTATTAAATATTGTAACATTTTCCTTTATATTAAAAAATCTCCTGTCTAGAAAAAGTACACTATCTGTACTTTGGCATTAGAATCACAAAAACGGTTGAAATGGTCTATGCAATTTTTTACAGTACTCATACATACAATTGAATTGTTCAAAAACCAAAATGACTCACTCCATATTTTCAGTTTTATTAAATTTTACTACCAACGTATTTGATTTAGCTTTTCGTTTTGCTAACAAAATTTAAAAAAATTGAAAACGTGGAGTTGATTGCTTTGACCTGTGAACGGTTCAAGTATTGCACATATTGCAACAAGTAATTGGTGCAATGTGTTGTACCAATTGTAAAATTTAAGTTGTATACACATTTAAGTTCTACTACGTGTTCTGTTTAAATATTTCTTAGACTTTGATATTGCAATTCCGTGACGTTTATTTTAAATTGACGTTAAATGAAAGCGAAGAAATATGTATTTCTTCAAAAATCTGCCATAATAACACTGTATTAAAAAAATTCTATGTTCTTCGTCAGTAGTTCCAACATTAATAATTATGTCCTGCAGAAAAGCTAATCTTTTAACCAAAAAATGCAGCTAAAGTATTTAATATTTCTAAAATCCTCGATCCTCAGAGGTTCCTAAAAACGCGGTTCATCTCTTTTTGAAAGACGCCATCTCAGAAATGCGCTCGTTTGGCTGTAAGAGCCGGTGCTGTTGCGTCTGTCTGGCGACGAACGTCTCCTACCACTGCGCCGGAGTCTGTGATGCGGCAGGTTTGAGCAGGCTCCGTGAAAAAGAAATTTTTCGTTAGGACCGCGGACGAACGGGGTCGAGGTTTTACGCCGCGTACGTGACTCTTCCGCTGTTTTCCGGCCGGATAGATATTTTTATAAGACGAGATCCCTCTCGAGGGACGCTCCTGTAAGCTCGAAAACCTTGGTACCCGGCCCGGCGACGAAATTAAAAAAAAAAGCTTCGAGGCGCGGCGGTTGAGAAAGGGGCACGTTTTCCGTCCCAGAAACTGCGGATAGAGGGTGCGAAATACATGACCGGCAATAAACATCGACGCTGGGAGGTGGAAGGAAAGGGTTTGGTGAGGCGAGTTCGAAACCAAGGCGGACGCTCCTCTGGAAATAAAAAAGTAATCGAAAGTTCTTTACGATTCGTTGTACGGCGAGCCTGTATCTATCCGGAGGGGTTGGTTACTCTTCTATGCGTTCCTGCAACTGGGGGTGGGGAATCCTTTCCGGAATATCTCCTACGTATAGAGAGGAATGGCCACGTTCGATCGTTAACGGTCGACTAATGGAATGGAATTCGCATCTTTCGACCTTCGTCTCCCCTTCCAACCCCTCGGCAACTTTTACTCTCTTTTCTCCGGCCCCCGAAGAAGCTGTGAAATCGACGTGGACGCGTTCCTGTTGTTGTCCCGTAATCCCTGTCCCTCCTACCCCCGCTCTTAATTCGATTTTTTCGCCATAGACCCCCCGCCCCCCTTGTGCAGTCTCTTTGGTTCCCCGAGGTTTTCCCTTTTTCTTTTTCTTTTTCTTTTTCTTTTTCTTTTTCTTTTTCTTTTTCTTTTTCTTTTTCTTTTTCTTTTTATTTTTCTTTTTCTTCCTTGCCTTCGTTTTCCTCGACCGTGCTCGACTTTTCTCTGTGCGTCCGTGTGTCTATTTGTCTATTTGTTTGTGTTGCGCGGCGGTATCGTTACGAGGCGAGAGCGTGTTAGCGCGTGCCTCTAATGCCGTTGGGATTGAAGCGGACGCATCGACGGTCACGTAGACTATTTCCGTATTTCTCTCGATATTGTCCCGGGGAGATAGCGAGCGTGGCAGCTTTTGCATTAGCGCGGCTTTGCTTCGGTCGCGGGTTCGGGGAATTCGAGAGGACGCCGCGCCGGCAGGGATACCGAGGTCGCGAAACGTTGCGCGGGAATTAATAAAATATGGCGGTTACAACCGGGCCGTTCATTTCGCCGATATCGACGAGCTCTCGTGTTATGCCCGACGATGCTTAATTACTCTGTGTTGTGAAGCTTGCTGGAAATTAACGCTCCTGGGGCTTCGAGGGCCCTCTTTGTCCGCCTATTATTGTTTATTATTCGAAGTAATGTTTGATTGAGTGGAAAAGTGGGATTAATTCTTTCGACGCGATGTGGCACGCACAACGGTTCAGAATTTAATGATATGTTTGTTAAAAGCGGAGGAATGATTTTGATAATTGGGGAAATTGTTTGTAGTAAAAATTGATTCAATGCTGCATTGGAAACGATTAAAGAGTGTGGTATCATATTTGGTGTTTTCAGTTTAATTTTCTTTGTTGGTGCAAATTAAATGTTTGCTTTCAATGCAAGATAATATGAAGGAATGCGAAAGAGATATTATAAGATTGTTCTTTTATTCTTGATCACAATATGATTGACTTTGTTTCGATATTGCAATAGAGTGTCGATTGTTGGAATTAATAAGGAGATAAAAGTTATTATAGCAGGAACTATTCAATTTTATTCTGAAATAAATATGAAATGTAACAAGGAAGTAGAGTTACGAAGAAATGTTATGAAGTGTCTGTCATTTTTTTAACGAAATATTTTGAAATATAGGGAAGAATATGCAAAATAATATCAAAAGCTCCAAGGAGTTTCTCTCTTCTATTTTCAAGAAGTAAATTATTTAATTATTGACTTTAGTGTAATTTCTAATATTGTAACTACATCAGCAGAAAGATTATTTATTTATTGTATTATCTACAGAAAAAAATTCTTTGTTACATTAACATACAGTATGTATTATGAAACAGTAATAAAAACAATAACATACATCTATAAATTATTTCCGTATAATAAAAAAAAAAAAGTAAAGTGAAATGTAAAAATGAGTTACTACCATTGGCTGAAAGCAGAATTCTATTCATGAACAGAAAACTAAAAAATTGAACAATTTATGTCTAAAAATTGGGGTGAAGGTGGTCTTAAAAATTTTTTCCGGTTTCTTTGTACATTTTCGCCTATATAATAAAAAAAATTTAATGTGAACATTTGGAAAATATTTTACATCTCCTCGATAAAAATTAAAGCGTACCTGAAATGAAAAAATGTGGTACAATCAACTGACTGTTTTACAAACTACCTTTATGTGAAAAATATCCAAGTGACAGAATTTTTAGATAATAAAACATTTATTTCATGAAATGTCATACATTTTAAGCATTGTTATACAAATTAGTGGAAAAGAAGAAAAATGGTATAAAAATTTATGACTCTCATATCTTTTAGCCGTTAAATTGTATAAATATTTTAACACACATAATTTTATAGTGATGCATTGCTGCAGAGTTTTATGATAATAGGTGCTCTGATGGTTGAAATTTTATCGCATTTGCAACACTCGTTAAGGAAAATAAATTTTTGTGGCTATTTATAAATTGTTAAGGCTATTTTAATCCTGCTACGTTCCTCTTGAAAATTTAGACTGAAGTAATTTAAATAGTGCTAAAGAATAAGGAACCTAAATATGAACACTATATTTGTTGGATTTTTCTCAAAAATAAAACAGTTTTAAGGCAAATTAAATACTCTAATGGATCAGAGAAGACTCGAAGACTGTAACAGGCTTAAAGATTGAAGAATTATTAGTTACATTATTGAGTCTTCAATGTTAATAGTTTTTCCTACTATTATATTATTACTTTCAAAATTAGTCTATTATTAAAAAAAAAAAGACAAAATGCATTTTCTGCGAGATACAAGATTAAAGTTAGAAATTTTTATAATTATAAGCGTAGAAATATTAGACTTAAAATTACTTAGAAATCAAAATAAATAGAATGAAATATAATATTCAAAAATGTAATAGATTCAGATTATAGTTTAAGCTGTTTCGATGGTCGTTTAAATCTTCATATTTGCTTATATTTTAATTTTGCTTTCTACAATCAGCAAAGTTTCATTCTTAGTCGGTGTAATACCAAATTATCAACAATTTTTATTATCTATCTCTATTCATTTTTAATTTCCATTTAATATTTTATTGTTTTATTTTTGCTTGCCAATACTTAATTAAAGAAAAAACCAAAATCATATTTGAACGTGTTTATTATAATTCAAAATACATCTTTTCACTCTTTTAAAAAATTTCTTTTTCCTTCCTGGGATTCAAACATACTTGAATTCTCAAGAAGGCCCGGATTTGAATAATTGATAATATTTTATAATTATCAATGATTTCATGTCGCAGGGGTCGTTGAACTTGTTTCAATAATAACCATAAAACTGTGAAAAAAATTAATTTGAAGTTGAAATCTTTCTCACAACTCGACCTGCAAAAAAATAATTTACACCATATAGCGTCTCTCCTCATACCAAACAACTTTTGCTAAAATATTTTTTTGATAGGTTGAGTCATTCCCGAGATATTCCAATTTTGCGAAAAAAGGAAACACCATGTATATGGAAATATAAAAAATGATCTATTAAGAGTGAATTATTCAAAATGTTCCACATTGAAAGAATCAGAATAAATTTACTGAAGTGTATAAAAACAAAATAAAAAAGAGTATACAAACATCGTTTCGCGTAGAAACGCGTAAAAATAAGTCACTGTCCCTACCAAAAAACTATAAATCCTCCAAATAACCCTAAAAAAATTCCACCATCTTTCCCCAAATTTGTACCACTACGATCCCCACGCGAAACTATTTTCGCGAGCGAACTGCGTCCCAGCTGGAAATTACCAGTGACCCGTGCAGTGTGCAGCCTCGGCCGTGCGCTCGCGTGTTACGAACGTCGGACGAAAGAGCGCGAGCGAAGTTTTGACGGGACGTCCTGACGAGCTCCGTCGAATCGACGGGGGATCGCGGCGGTCAGGAAACGCTAGACGCGATAAAGGACGGAAAAAGAATACGCAGTAAAAGGGAAGAGAGGACCGTGAAAGAGGTGCAGGAGCAGGAGGAGGGGGCGGGTGTAGCTTCGCGCGGACGCTCCAAGGGCCGCTTCTAATTATTCTTCTCCCGAGACACCCGCAGCGCGAGCGCGCGCTGTTCTCGTTATTTTTTTTCTCTTTTTTTATTTATAGCCGTAGAGCGGCGGTTTGGAGCAGAGAGAAGCGGAAAAGCCGAGATGGGGGATAGGAGAAGAGTCGAGTAGCGAGAGAAACTGGGATGGCGGGGGGGTTTTGAGGGAAACAAGCGAGAGAGGGGACAGAAAGAGAGAGAGACTAACCGAGGGTGTGCCCGAGAGCGAAGAGGGCGTAGGTAAAGAGGAGAGGAGGTATTTTTAGCTCGAACCGAGAGAGTCGAGCCTCTCTCGCTTTGCTCCCGTTTCTCTCTCCTTTCTCGTACCGCCAGCTGTGCCCGAATCGACGCCGGAAAGCAACAGAATCGAGAAAAAGTGATGCGCTCCGGCCCGCGTTTCGCGACGCTGACGTATCCTGGCCCCATTGTTCGTCTCCCTTTCGCACGAACCCCCTTTCCTGCACTCGCGCGAGTCGTGTCTCGTTTTCCAGGGTCTGCGATCGGGTATCGGCCGACGAGTCGCCCGAAATTTTTGATGACAAACAGTAGGCGCGGTTCGTTCGTGGTCGGACCTCGAACCCTCGACGCGTGGGAGGAGACAAAGTGAACGCGACACCGAGAACCGGAAGCGCTAAAAGCGCGCCGAGTGCCGTGGGTAGGAAAAAGAAAGCGGACCAATATTTAGTCGACGAAATTCCTCGTCCCTCTTCCTGTTTGTTCAGTTGCGCCGCTCTTTGTTTACGCTCGAAATTCGTTTGGAATTTTTTCCCTTTTTCTTTCCTTTCCTTTTTTCCTTCTCGACGTTCGGTAACGCTGTACTTTGCGAGGCCCCCGATCGCAAACGAATCTCGCTAAACAGCGAGCTTTAGAAAAACGCGCGTGGGAAATCGCTGCTTCGCGAGATTCGTTTGCGAGCGGGGGCTTCCCAAAGTAGAGCGTTGCCGATCGTCGAAAATCAAAAAAAGCCACGCGCGTTTTTCTAAAGCTCATCTCCGCGTCGTGAATTTCCCGCGGCGCCGGGACTTTCTTGCTCGCGACCGTAATACAGAAACGTAATAGTGTCCTCTTTGGGTTCCTTTCCGCCCCCTGCGCCCATCCTTATTTCCCAACGCATTCTCCGAGCCGCGCCTCGGCTCGCAAATATAAAAAGTTACGGGTCTGCCGCTTGTTCAGCTCCGCCGACCGTGGATGCGTTTATTAGGCCTGCTGGTTAATTAAAACGGGACGCAGAAGGCCCTCGGAATTGAAGTTGCAGGTAATATGAATAGCAGTCGGAACGGGAGACGGCGCGCGCGCGCGCGGCTCCTCTCGTCGGCGCATCTCAAAGCGGCTCATCTTTGCCGCTGCATCGCGCCGTTCCCTAACTACCCACCACTTGTCCTCGACATCTTTTTCTTCCTCTGCTTTTTGTGCCTTTTTGATATCGTGATCGAGCCTGGCGCTTTTCCTTATCCGCCGAGTTATACGCTTAGGAACAGCTTCAATTTGCTTCTTCATCAACAATTTGAAATTGTTAATATTTTTAGGTACAATCCCTCGCCGAGAGATAGTTACTTTTTACAGTTATGTCTCTATACATGGCAGTATTTCAAGTTTCAGTTGAGGGAATATTTTCTTTGGCAACTATAACGAATATGCCGAAACCAAATAGATTTTCGGACAAATTGTTTGAAAAAAAAGTAGTTTAAAGACAAATATGTATTACGAACTATCCGCCGAAAGAGGAAATTAACACCAAAGTTATACTTATGTAATTAATGTATAAGTAACAACCGTATCAATTTCGTAAATTTTTTGTTGTATGTATAGATAAGGTAGCAGAAGACTGAAAAGTATTTGTTATTTATTTTCCACCTGAATCCAAATTAGAAATAACCCTTTATTCACAACTAATAAATAATAAAGAAATTATTTTAGGCATTATTTAAAAGACTTTTGCTTGAATAAAAAATGTATTTGTTATTTGCAATTACAATTATACATTTGTTTATTATTTAAATAAAACTTTGTCTAACTCTGCTTGTGTTGCGCTTCTGCAAGGAAAATTATAGAAGTTAGAATTTTTTTTTTTTTTTTTCATTTTTTTTACGTGGTTTGAATTGTTAGTAAAGTTGTATTTAATTAGGAAAATTAAGAGAAGTCAGATTTTAGTATTTGTCTCACCAAAATCCAATATTTTAGTCAGCTGAAGTAATGTATAAAAATATGTTCAGAATAATATAAAATATAATGTTCAAGAAAAATGATGAAATATATGCTATATTATATTATGCTGTATTATAAATATTCTATCTTAAGCAATTACAAATTATTGGTTTTCGTCAATTTTCTTGCAAAATTGCAATATATAAATTAAAATTGATTGAATTTAGACCAGACTTTATTGAATTTCTGGCAGAAGTGTATATTGATTCTGTTGGTTGTTAATATATTTTTGTTGCTTTTTCCATTTGACATTTTCAATAATGTTGCACCTAAGTTCTTTAAAATTTTCTTCATTCAATAGCTTCAATAGCTCTTACAATTCTGATATACATTAATAAATTAATCTTTTAGCGTTACACGCAATGACAGGAACAAAATAATGATGATTAAATACATCTACTCTTCAACAACATTCAAATACTAACTCTTCAACACCGAATATTTGCATAAAACATCATTTACATTAAACTAATTGATACATAACACATCCCATATTCCTATAATAATTAAATTAATTGTGTATTTTCTCCAAAATGTAAATGTATTAGTAAATTAGCATGTTTTAGGCAAACTGTCAATATTCTAACCGTTGATTGTAGTGCATTTAATTATCCATAATCCCAGTAAAACTTCTCTAATTAATTAAATTCTATCATTTCTTGCTATACTAGCATAATTCAAAAAAATTAAACGAAATATCCAGAAGAACGTCACTTAATTTATTCAGAATTCTTGAAGCAATCGTGTGCATAAAAATCATGTTGAATACGAATGTTGAAAGTTCAAAATTACTGCGTCAAATGTGGTTTAATTATATTTTCACACGTCTAAATTTAGTGCTACTTTCAATTTTTTAAACCCCTTATCCCACTGGCCTAGATTCGCCCCTTAGTTTATCCATCTTTTTGTTACTTTATATTCTCTCTCTCAGCTTATGCAATGCCCGCATCGACTCATGCCTATTTCTCCCATATTCTTTCCCTATTGTTTTACAAATGCCTTACCCACATACATATGCTTATCCTGGACGGCATATGCGCATCCTTCAGGACCACAGGAACTACATCCTCTCTGCGTCAGACACCTCGTGAAATATAGAGTTCTGAAACTAAAACCATAAAAATTAATTTCACACTTTCGTTCTTACAGAAACGCGAACACCGTTTTCAAGAACACGTTTTTGCTTGATTAAAAGTGGATCTCTCTTGGGTAATCACATTTATTTGATATTCTCGTTAAGCAAGCGTAACTCTAGCTCCGTAGCAACGTCGGGAAATCGAAAATTTATTAAGAGATAATACGATTACGCCGTTGACGCGGAACGGTGTTAATATTAATTAAAATATTTCGTGTGTCCTCAGATTACATAAATAAATTCACGCGAAACCCGACAATTATTCTGATTACGAGATGCGCGATTAATGAATAGCTTTCGAGGTTAAATAAATTAGAGTAGAAGGGGAAGGAAGGCGAACGCTTTGAAGTTTCATCACTGCAATCGACTTTTTATTCATTTTATTAAATGTACCATCTGCCATCGTCTATCTACCGTGAAAGGCACCGGCCAACGTCAAACGCATTACGCCCCACTTTTCTCCGCGAATCGGCTCCGCCTTTGTGGGCCGATTCATCTTTCCGGGGCATCTCGATTCCCGTCGTTTGCTCGACGTTTGATCGCCGATTCTAATCGCAGCTCCGCCATTCGACCCCTCGGCGTGCAACCTCGATGAGAAGGAGCAATTCGACGCGCGGAGAGCCAGCGTTTATTTGAAGAACTCTCGCGTCGGGATAGTCGCGGTAACTTTTTCTTTTTCTCTTTTTTAGCCGTCCGCGACCAAGTCGTCGCCGGTAAGAATATCGCTCGAAATTGCGATTGAAATTTGTTTACGCGCTACCGCGGAGTATCGCGGACACAAACTATCGATTGGCTTTGATGCCGCGGTGTAAACACATCCGCCGCTTTCTGCGATATACTACGATGAGCACGTGAATAATTTGCGGCGGGAGGAAATGGGCGGAACGCGTGAAACAACGCAAACCGCCGCGCGACGGGCCTCTTGTTATTTTTCTAAACCCTCCGACTAACCGAGTTCATTAGCACTTGGGACACCGAAACGCTCTCGGAGGCTTTGACCAGAGGGAAAATAGCGGAGTAGAAAATGGATTCGCATGAATCTTTTCTGTGTTTGTTGAGGATGTCGTTTCGGAGTTTGCGGGGACGAATTAACCCCTTTGGTCTTGTGATTATTGGACCTTTGTGTGCTGATATAGTAACTAGGAATAGAATCAGTATTGTTCATACTTTCTTTTATTGTGTCTATGATACGATAGTGACTTAACTTTTATTATGTAAACGATTGTATAGGAGCCTAAAACAATAAACAAGGATCAATGAGATCACTGATATGTAAAAGATTTTTCACGTGAAAAAATACTTTTAAACGTCATTAAATCTTACAAATTGAGACTATAAAAAAATTTTCATTTAATAATGTGTGTTACTATATTAGTATTACAAACATGTAAGACGAAGAAACACACTTTTCATATTTGTTTAGAGTGGAATTACCTCGGTTTATGTAGTAAAGGTTTATTGTAATAATTCATAAATTTGTTCACGATTACTATATTAAATTTGTTTATACCCTAAAAAAGATATTTGCTTTCACACAATAAAAGTCGTAGAAAATGAGTAACAATTAGACGAGGAAGCTGAAAACAACCGAAATTCAAAGAAGAAATTAATACTGTGAATTTCACAGTTAATTAACATTTGAAATACACGTGAACAAACCTGTGAGTCATTGTATGTGTCGCGCCGAATCACTTTGTATTCTATTGCACATTGTATAAATTGTGATTGAGAGTATAGCAGGAGGTAGAAAAAATTTATAGCTTCAAGGTTTTATGTAAGAGAAGGAAGTTTCTCTCCCTCCCCTGATCGCCTTGTTTAAATCATAATATAGCGAGAGAATAAGATACATGCAAATGTGTTATTTCATTACAAATAATCTGTTTAATCACTTATATAATCTCTCAACGCTAAATATTGTAGCGATCTCTTTTGTCGGAATTCGTGGAATTGCATTCTCTAAATTATTCATAATGTCATTATCGAAAACAGAAGACCGCTCAGAGCGAGGCTTTTCGTTCAGATCAGAATCGTGAAATTTAAATTTGGCAAATTGCTTTCTGCGGATTGGGATCAACGTAGTCGTCTCTTCAAACATAGCAAATATATTTTCTATAGTAATTGTGATTTTAGCTTCTCTACGAAATTAGTACGTTATTATCGTATGCAAATAGTAATTGTCAGTGTTAATTTTCAGCTTCATTTTGTATGATTTACCTAAACTAATCAATTTTTGTTTTGTTATTAATGTTCTGTTCTCAGTTTCACCAATTCTGAACAAGAGTGTCTACTGATTTCATAAAATAATAATGATTACACTGTACAATAAATTTTAACTTTTGTAACATTCAATAATCATTTCTTATAGATTTTTGTGCACTGAATACGAATGTGCAATCCGTTTGTCGCCATCACCCTCAGTTTTCGAAAAAATCGATTTTGAAAATAAATGCAATTTTTAAACTTTGAACAATTGTTGTGTTTAAACAGTAATAGTTATTCAGTTGATTTTTGCGTCAGATTATTCTATGAACATTCCCGAATAAAATGATATGCATTATTATTGAATTGTAAACATTTAAATATGTTTAAACAAGGATCAAAGGGAAAAGGACACCCGAAATGCACCAATTTGGGCAGATATTTTTCAATTTATTTAAAAAACTAAGGGTCTAGGAGAAAATCTAATCCCACCACGCGATGCAGCAGACATTTTTCCTTTGGAAAGCATCGACAAAAGTAGTAAGTCCCGTTTTGTTTTCAATACAGAAACGAAATAGATTGATAAAACGTACGGCGCTGTCAACGGTACTCAACTGTACCGTGCGGTAAAAACGGGACTTACTACTTTTGTCGATGCTTTCCGAAAGAAAAATGTCTGCTGCATCGCGTGGTGGGATCAGATTTTCTCCTAGACCCTTAGTTTTTTAAATAAATTGAAAAATATCTGCCCAAAGTGGTGCATTTCGGGTGTCCTTTTCCCTTTGATCCTTGTTTAAACATATTTAAATGTTTATAATCCAATAATAATGCATATCATTTTATTCGGAAATGTTCATAGAATAATCTGACGCAAAAATCAACTGAATAACTGTTACTATTTAAACACAACAATTGTTCAAAGTTTAAAAATTGCATTTATATTCAAAATCGATTTTTTTCGAAAACTGAGGGTGATGCCGACAAACGGTTTGCAGATTCGTATTCAGCGCATAAAAATCTACAAGAAACGGGTATTGAATATTACAAGTCCATATGACTGTTGTACAGTGTTATCTTTGTTAAGTCCATAAAAAGTGCTGAATTTACCCATTACACTAAATATAAAATATTATGTTACATAATGTTTAACCCTGCTACGTTCTTCAGGTCTTTTTTTTATTCACTAGAGTATTTTATTTCGCTTAACAACTATTTTATTTTTGGATAAAATGTGAGAAATTTAGTGTTTATACATATTTCGGTTTCTTATTCCTTAACACTAATATGTGTATACAACAAGAAGAAGTTTTTTATCATTCTTCATGTAAACAAGTCTTATTCTTTCTATAACTTATTATCCACATGGTTACTCATAATGTAAAACACTCAATTAAGCTTATGACTCTTTAAGGGTTGATTCTAGCATTATTGCATAATTTATGTTCTTACTTATTGATCAAGTACGTATACGTCCTTGTTTTTGTTTTTCTAGTCAATCAACTAATTTTAATCGCCTCCTAAAAATTAACGTTACAAAAAATTCAATTTCCGCGTCTTTTAGATAAATTAGAGTTTCAATTTTATATTAAACGCATTCTTTAACCTAATAATTTACTATTTTCCGTCTCAAAAAGCACCGATTAATTACTATAGCAAAGATCAGTTTCATGTTCCCCTACCTAAGGTATCATTTCCTTTCAGACCAAAGGGTCTTTATTCCACTTGACCCAAGATCAAAACACCCTGCAATCAAAAGCACATCTTGTTCCTCCGTTTCTTATCTTCCCTCTCATCAATCAAGCTCCACGAATCAACGAAGTTAAATAGAACACGTCACAGTTTTCCCAGCTTGGAATATTATGAAAAAGATAAGGGTGACTATTCTCCACCGATAAAAACAAAAAGCGTGTTCGCGGCGTTAAGGGATTAACGAGGAAGGAGAACCTCGAAGAATTTTCCAGTATTCGACGCCGGTGAATTTCAATGGATGATCCGTTGCGTGAGTGTAAGAGAAAGGTAGGCAACGAGCGGTCCCGAGGACAAACAAGCGGCAAACGCTTCGAAGACCGATTAACCTAACGTCCTTAATTTGTAGTTTGATTCGCGGGGGGCGAGACGCTTTGCTCTAAAATTATCCGTATTTTACGAGCAACACCCCTCGAAACAAAACCGGGCATCCGGTTTCCCGGCGAATGCGTCCGAGAGTTTGCCGCTCTCTTGTCATTATCGCGAGCACGAGCGCGAGCAAGGACAAGCCGCAAAGGGTAAGCGAAAACGGGGAGGGGGAAGAGGAGGAGTGACGCGAGAGGGATGGAAGGGGACGGACGGGGAAGGACAGATAAATAAATAGAGAGAAGACAGGGAGTAGAAGGAGGAATACGACGAAAAGCTTTCTGTAGCAGATGTACCGCTCGCATCTGAAAAGCACCCTCCGTGGGGCTTTTGTTGATTTAATAAACGCGAGCCCTCGAGCTTACCGCTTCGACTACGCATTGTCGTGGCGCTCGCCCTCCCCTTCCCCAACTCTTTTCGACTCATCTCTTTTCATCCCCCTCGTCCCTCCCCTTTTTTCCTCCAATTTATTTACTCCAAACCTCATTCTTCCCTCCTTGTTGCTTTTTTGTCGCCGCTGCTTATGTTTGCGCGCGGTTTGTTCCACCCGTTGCGCAACCGCCCACTCCCTTCAACTCTTTCGTTCTTCCCCGTCTACCGCGCGCCCATTACTTTTGTATTGGTTTAATCTGCCGCGAACGCGCGGGAAAACGCCGCGAGGGGAGGAAAGTCGAAGGAACCGCGGCTCGAAGATTCGGAAAGGGGGCGGCCTTTTGACGGGACGCGGTTTTTGGACGGCTCAAAGGGATGAAGTTTCAACAACGCTACATGCTCGTTGACTTTCGCTCCATTTGCTTCTTGTAAATCTCTGAATACATTTTCACCCAAGATCAAAGATGAGGGAGCGACCGTTGCTTCAAGCGCTAATTTCCTGCGAAATTATTCGAATCTCCACTCGACGCATCGAGCTTTCGTGCTTCGTATCATAAGCCTCGCGAATATCTTTGAAAGGGACGCACAAGAGGTTCGAGGAACCACGGAACTCATGCAAATTTAACGTTGTTGGTGCCGCGAGTCGAGTACGACGCGGAATCGTAAGTTGAATTTCGCATCGACGATTAGTCGCTAGCTATTGGTTTGATTCCGACGCGATTGGACGCCGTTAAAAATTGTCCCCCTCTTTATTTTTCCGTGACGCGCGATGCATGAACACAGAACGGAAAAGTAATTTGCTAGAGAGGAATAAAAATTACGTTTCAATGTTCGCGCGACGCTGCCAATTATTGCAATTTGCTCCGACATTTCACGTGGCAATCTCTGCAAATTGGAAAGCTAGTTAACACGACAAGGCGTAGTGGGTGTGTACCACTACGAGCGATCGAAATTAAAATAAAACGGCACCGGGACCGTTTCGCAGTACAATAGTTCGCGATGGGATTCTTTCCCCAATACGGGACACCAAATCATCTGTCCGTTCCGGATTATCGAGAACAATGGACCAATAATAGAGTAGTGAATTTATCTAGGCAGATACTAAAAAGCGAAGGAAATCAAAATTTTGAATGCTTGATTACATAAGAGAATGGAATCTATGGTTTCCTTTTGCTTTTTCAATCAGGATGATAGTAAAACCTATAGAATTCATATTACATGTGGTCTCAAAAATTTCCAACTACTTTTAGGAACAATGGAAATCAAAGATTTGAGGCTTTCACAGTCCTATAGCAATACAGTTTTCACTGTTCAGGCTTTCGGGTGTAAGCCGTGTCCTCGAGGAAGAAGTTTCGCAAGCATTGCAGCTGGCTTTATCAGAGGGTCAAGTGACATATTAATGTGCGTCTTGTAGTGTTCCAGTATTTACGTGATTTTTATGCAGGTTCTGGTTCATTGAGATTGTTTTAGTTGTTCAGCTGAATAATTAAAAAAGAACGGAAATGTTAGAAAAATCACTGTAAGATACAGAAAACAATATCAATACCTTCATATAGAAAATATGTACAGGGTGTCCCAGAATAAGTCTAGAAACCGTTAAGGGGTGATTCCTTAAGTCGGATTCCCAGTGCTGTAACGTTCCGCGCAGCCCGCGCAGTTGCAGCAATGGGAATTCGGCTTTAGATGATTTTAAACAACTTTTTCTTCAACGAAAATGTTTTCAATCAGGGAGCGAGTACAGCGGACAAGCTTCGACGTGGTTAGTGGCGGACCAACGTTATGTGTAGGTGAAACCCACGCCGAATTTCATTCGCTGTACTCGCTGATTGGTCTGTGTTTTCCGTCAATAACTTGTTAACAAAACCGTAACTAACATTTTTGTTAAGGAAAAAGTTGTTTAAAATCATCTAAAAAATCACCCCTTAACTATTCCTACACTTATTCTGAGACACCCTATATAAAATGTACTTTATGTAAACACTTTATATGTAATTTAGTTCAGCCGAAATAAATATCGTTTGAGGTTTCAGGGGCTTAATAATAATAATAAACAGAAATACCTTCATGCTAATACCATATATCAGCATTTTTAAAGAAATTTTGATTTTGAGAATTTCTACGTCTACTTTTGATGCTCCATTGAATGATGTTATTATGAAAAAAAAATGTTTTTGGACAATTTTTATACAATTAACTGAAATCACTTACGATGCAAAGCTACAATGAAGTTATAAGTATCTCCGCTCTTCTGTATAATTTTATTTCTGTCAGATACGTGGTGTTACTACCTACCGGAAAAAGTTTTTGTGGTTTTTTGTAACAAGACTGAAATATTTTGAACCACTTTAGAAGGTTATTT
Organism: Perdita meconis; assembly: GCA_030770465.2. Taxonomy (NCBI): domain Eukaryota; kingdom Metazoa; phylum Arthropoda; class Insecta; order Hymenoptera; family Andrenidae; genus Perdita; species Perdita meconis. The sequence continues at coordinate 42,342 of JASKOS020000035.1, read as the reverse complement.
TATTTAACAAGATAATCACTGTTAACTTCTAAAACTTTTTTCCAATATCCTGTAAGGTCGTTCATTCCTTTGTTGTAAAAGTCTCAATTTCAGCACACTGTTCACAAAAGAGCCGCACGAACTTTTCCCGGCACCTAATAAAATGAAGGACTTGTTATACTGAAACAGAACATATGTAGTTTTACATTTTACATATAAAAACAAAGGATCCTCAAACTTTTTTTCAAGTGCCACGTGTAGATCATCAATAAAACATGAAAAAACATAAAACAAACTATATAATATGTATTGTATTTTGCTCCAGTGTAAATATCCTCTGGACTTCTCTAATAATTTTAAAAAATTTTGTATTATTTTCCCAAACAGATATTTTTTTAGACACTCTATATTCTCAGCAGTAATACACCAAATGATTAATTCGCAGAATAAAAAAATATTAACAATCCCGTATCACCAAATACTCACATATTGAATTAAGAGTTCGATCGTAACAGGCTAATACCACTTAAAAATTTCGCCAAGAATATTTCTCATCCCCGGATAAAGGAACCCTGCGGGGCTGTCGAAGTATCAGTCATGCTGAGGATCCCCGTTATATCGCGAACGACCCAAAAATGAATTATCCGCGGTATCATGCCCTCGTCCTTAATCCCCGAGACAATTTTGCGTCCGAGAAAGCTGTAAAACCGAAACCGACGGTGCCCCAGTTGCGACAAAGTTCTCGAGAACGCCGCTAACCGAAAATGGTCGCGGTGGGTCATGGAAACAAACGAGCAGAGCGAAGCGAGTTACCTAACGGCAAAATAGTCTTTGGGATCTTTGGCGTTACCGCTAACAGGGATAAAGGTGGACTCGCTCCATTTGCTGGAGGCGTTTTCCTAGCGCCGCGTACCAACCACCGGGGCTCATACCGCGCCGCGCATTCGAGAATTTACTCGCCAAGTTAAATACCATGGCTTAAGTATAATCGATATAAGCGCGGTGAAACGCCTCGTCCGAACACGTCGATGCTCCTCGTCGAATGTTGCTCGCGGAGTCTTGGCTCGTAAACGAGTGGTAACAACTTCCTTAATTTCTCACGGTTTGTATTTATCGCGGCTATGCGTCACGGTTTACGCGGAAACTTATAACATGGCGCGAAATGTTTAACGCTCTAGTTTCTAGGGATGTTAGCAGTTACCTTGGGTGTATCTATTATTTAGGTGTTGAAGTTAGGTGTAATTCGTATTGTAATTCAGTATTATTTTACGAAATTCGTTGACTGATACTGATATACTTTAGGTTACTTTGGTTTTTGTATAATTAGTGTCACTTTTGGAGTATCCTTTTTTCAACTGCTTAATAAAATGTTTAAAATAGATATCAACTAGATCAAAATATTGGTTTTGTTTTTTATAGATAAACAATCAGTAAATTATTTATTGATAAACCTATTATTTTCGCTATTAAAGAATTTCCGAAATGGGACATAGTTTAAAAAAGTAATGTGTATTTGTAGGTTATGTTTAGAATATACATATATTTACATAGTATTCCACGTGAAAAAGTAAGACAAAAGTTAGTATAATATTTTTTCGTTTGAAACGTCATTTTCGAGAAAATTAATACACAAATTTATTTTTTGAACTATTCAAGATTTTCTCATTTTAAATACCTTAATTAGACGTGTTTTGAAATACAGGCTGGGGCAATAACTATTAACACCTCAGATATCTCGAAAACTATAAGTTTCACGGAAATATTTGTAGAAATAAAATTGCACAGTACGAAGGGGGCCATCTGGTGGCGATAATAGTTTTTTTGGGCGTGGAGGTACCTCGGACTTCTGAAGGTCACCTCCATTTTTTTAAATGGATCGGTATGTTTTTGCTTCCGTATTATGATAGAGGATCTTAAAACGAGTTCAACGACCTATTACATAAGGTCATTGAAGCTCATAGAAAGTAGAGAAAGGCGATAATACTTACGGTTTTAGTAGTAAATGAATCGCCTTTCTCTACTTTCTATGACCTTCAACGACCTTATGTATAGGTCGTTGAACTCGTTTTAAGATCCTCTATCATAATACGGAAGCAAAAACATACCGATCCATTTAAAAAAATGGAGGTGACCTTCAAATGTCCGAAGTACCTCCACTCCACAGTGGTCCAGAAACCCGGTTTTGCTGGCCAAAAGTCAATTTTTCAAGGTTAATAGATTTAAAAAATTTTTTTTTCTATAAACTGGTAACCCTTCAAAACTCTTAAATCCAGAATATTATTGATTTTAGATAATTCTGTAATGAGATACAGCGTTCTAAAGACAAAATCATAAAATTCAAAGTTCAATTAAACGTTTTAAATACCACTTATAGAATATCAGGAAACAAGTTATAATTATGGTTTTTTATATGTTAGTAGATGTACTTCAAGTTTTAAATGCCGTCATAAACAGTTTTTAATCCATAAACAAATATTGCAAAGTTTATAACAATTTAAGCTTTGAAAAGGGTTTTAAAAAAATGCTTAAAAGTGCTAGACTTTGGACTTACTTTATATGAAAGTTTAAACAATTGTTAAAAAGAATATGCAAAGTTTAGCTGCTACCTCTTGCTACTTTTAACTCTATTTTAATTTTAATAAAAGCGTCCGACGTATTTGGACGTTGCGTTTGGGACCTGAACCCACAGCGCCGCGCCGCCTAAACTCCTTCAATGTCTGTGGACCGTAACTGGGATGTTTTCTTAAAGGAAACCTTATCTCTTGTTAGTATTATGCATCGTAGACACTTAAGATTGGAATAGGTTTTCTCACTACGTCTTTCGCTTCATTAGATCAGTCTTTTCCGAAGCGAGCAGAGCGAAACATTCAGTGCAGTCCATAAACGTTTTCTATAGTGTTTCTGTTTTTCTATTATTTTATTTTATAGTGCGTTGTGTAATATTATTTATTTATTTAGTGTATTTATTTAGTGTATTTATTTAGTGCATAGTAACATTTTAAACATTTTAAACATTCTATATAAAAATGTCGAAAAGATTTTTAAGTATGTTTCATTTTTCTTAGTGTATCAGACAGCAGTGTTCATAAAGAGCTAATAATTTTAATTTTTTAGATGAGTATCGCTTTAAAATAATGACGATGCATTACGATAATGACGATGCATTATCTGTATTTAAACATCTAAATAACTTTGACTTAGACACGGAAGAAATATAGGTGAATATTACAATCTTTCTTTAAATCTTTATAAAAAATTCTGTTACTATTGTTATTTCTTTTTTTTTTCTATATGTTATATTTATTTAAAACATGGCATTAAGCATCTCAATGATACAGTTCTGTGAAAATGTTGAAAAACATTGATTTAAAAAATTTGTTAATTGCGGCCACAAAATACCACCCTTTATATCGCCATAATAACCCTACCGTCAAAAATTTTTACTTTTTAATGCCAGATTCGTTATCAGCGACCTCAAAAACCCCTAATTACCAAGTTTCAGAAAATTATGACGAAATTTTGAATTTTGGCCACAAAAACCAGGCTTCTGGACCACTGTGCACTCGCAAGAAAACTATTATCGCCACCGGATGGCCCCCTTCGTACTGTGCAATTTTATTTCAGCAAATATTTCTGTGAAACTTATAGTTTCCGAGATATCTGAGGTGCTAATATTTATTGCCCCACCCTGTATAACTAATTTGACAAGAATTACTAAAACATCACTAAAACTGCTATGTAATACAATGAAGATTTCGAAGCCGAACACTTGAGGATTAAGGAGTTAAAATGGCCGTTTCGAAGATTTTTTAAACTTCAATTTAGGGATACGGAGAATCGGAGTTGCATATTTGGAGATTTTTAGTGAAACTTAGGAATATAAAGATTTGAAAATGGAAATTCAAAGAGGTAAAATTAGAGATTTTAAGATCTGAAGCTTGAAGATTGAAAATTTGAAAGTTAAAATTAATTTGAAGATTTCAAGTTGGAAATTCAAAAATTTTTTTTAAAGAAGTTAAAGTTGGAAATTCAGGTTTGAAATTGCAGATTCAAAGACTGGAAACTCAAAATTCGTTGAAGTTGACGTAAAACATTTCAAGCTATGAAATTCAAAATTAAAAAATTAACTATTAGCTAATTCCTTGAATGAAAAATGTTTTCAGAGTATTTAACTTTTAGTACACTGTTTAAAAAATCACTTCCGAAAAATCTATCACATTTTGTTTTTATTTTCACTTCTATTTTCACTTTTATTATTTACTAAAAATCAGTGAATTTCATGCAAACCAAATTTTAGTAATAAAATCCCTAAAAAGTTAGAACTACATTTCGAGTAAAATTTACATAAACAAGGATTACAAATGTATATCCAAAGAATGATTAAAAACTAATCAACTCGGTTTGTTCGAAGCAAACACTGCACACAACCCAACACTACATACATTCAGCCACTTTAAAAAACTGTTCACATAAAATTTTCGCAATTAAAGAACCCATTTCCACCCAAAAAATTCTCTAAACGAACTCTCAATTAAGCAAGACATTCTCCCTGACCTACTTTCGCCACAGGAAACTCATAATTTTTTACCATCGAATGGTTGAACTTCCATTGGAGAGTTTATCTAACCGAGGAAACCAAATCTCCGGTCGGCTATTTTCTTTTCAAATTATTCGAATCTTTCCCGGGCTTCTCGAGCGGCGAATCCAAAGAGAAAATATTCGAAGTTGTTCGCTGGCTAGGGACAGGGTTGCGATCCGCGTGGCGGGGTCAGGGAGGCTCCCTGATTGAAATCTTTTTATAGATCTCGAAAGGGATGAAAGCCAGCTTTGAGGCGAGGTCGTTAACATTCTTGGGAAGTCTCGGGTGGGATCTTGGCTCGGTGGAGGAGTAGCCTGTGCGCGCGTGCACACGGTTCCCCTGCCGGCGCGTTGCGATCAAAAGCCGTCACTCTCTGTGTGCGGCGTAAACGCTTTGCGAACAAGCGTGTGAAAACGCCGCATCGACCGTCCCTGCCTACACACACGATCCACCGGAGTCGCTATTTTTTCGCAGTCTCGTCGGCCGACCTTCATCCGCCCCTCGATTACCACCCTCTGAGCCTGTGTTTCTCCGCTTCCTTTATGCCGAGCCTGTCGTCCGATACAGTTTATACCCCGTTCGTTGATATCGTTTCCGCGTACATGCAGCTAATCTCCTGCCTGAAGCTTGTTTTCCGCGTCTGTCATAATGTCTTTTAGAGAAATAGTAACTATGGCGAGATTTACTTAAGCGGTGCATTGTAGCAAAGATTCGGATTCGACGTGCAGTTACTTAAAGAAATAGTTAAAAACAAACAAGTTCAACTTTTATTGTCTAGAACCTGAAAAAAACTATAAATCTACGATTTGCATACTTTTCAGCCGTAGAATTCCATTTAAAATGATTAATTTAGTTTGCGTTTATAATTCACATTATTACTCTAAAGATACCACATGAAATCGCATTATAAGAGTGGCTCACGTAAAGGTAATCAGCTACATTCATTTATATGAAAAAAAAACATCAATGACCTTTAAAATTCAGAAAAATTACCTTAAAGCAAAAATATGCTTTACGAAATAATTGTGTTTTGATATTATTCCAATGGAACTCAACATTTTTTTTTACGTAATCACAACTGAAAGAGATATTTCGGTGGCTAGTTTTCGGTGGACCACCCTGTATAGTTCAGTTCTTCGTTGCTAAATAGGTACTATATATTTTTATAAGTCCCTTCCAGAGTTCTTTTAAATTTGTCGCATTAGGATACTTTCTTTTTGTAGTTTTAAAATTTTATAGTAATTCTTATCTACTTATTCAAATTAATTTTCCTCTTTTTCAACTTTTCAGATCCCCAAAGCCTTAAACACTCAAATCTCTAAAACTAGATTTAAAAATCTTCAAATCTGAGATTTAATACTTTCACATTTTCGAACTTCAAATTTCTGATTTGAAATCTTAAAAATTGTTCAAGTCTATGATACAATTTCAACTCTACACGTGATAAAATTCAAATCTTTATATCTGCAACTAAACCCCTAACCTGAAAACTTTAACTCTGTAAATTGCAATCTTACCAATTTTTTAAATCTCAAATTTTAACTCTTCTAATAATAATTTTGGAAACTTTTCAGTAAATCTTACCAAATTACTCACATTACAAATACAGTCTTTAAAATTAATTTTCGTGCAAACAACGCTGTAAACAAAAAAATATTTGTTATACTACGTTTTTTTCTTATTTCTTCATACAGAATCACACCTTATCTAATTGTATTACGATTATCACCTAATTCTATATACATATAACTATTTTTCTTCTAGGGGGAGTTCAGCTTACCTTGTTGCTATTCGTTGCCAAAAATCTCTTGCTTCTCAATAATTTCTTTCTTGCAAACAGGAAATAGCTGTTCCTCACAACTTACAAGGATTGTTTCCTACACTTGTCCCTACATAAAAACAAATTGGATAAGAAATCTGTGAGGCACTTGGAACTACTCTCTCATAAAAAAGAATGCGGGTCTGATCGATTTTACAGTGAAATATTCCCGTATCTAAACAGACAGGCGTTCGGTATGAATACAAATGTATACGCATCAACGTATCGCTTAATTTCCCAATAAAATCTCTGTGCTTTCTTCCTGCTCTCAAAACGCCACGATATTCTTTCCAAAAGAACACTACTTACCCAAAATCCTCGACGCTGAGAACTCCACGCGACGCGGAGCCGTAAAATCCCTAAGTCTCAGATTCCCTGCCAATCTTTTCCGTCTCCCGCCGCTCTTCGAGGTTACCCAGCCCTTCGCCGGATTTCATGAATAAATCGCGCGGCTATACGCCGGCAAGCCGGGCAAGATCAAAAAACAATCTCCCGACGAATGAGGCGAGTTTCTTCGTTAGTCGGGTAACCTTCGAAAAGCCTAGGAAACACGAGCGCGGGCGGAGCTCGCTCGCGGAAAAGCGGAATAACATAGGGGGTGGGAATGAAGCTAAATTATGCAAAGTGCCTCGATAACTCAGTTTCCTTTCCTTCGACTCGGGGGCTAGCGCAGCCTCCACTTAATATTTCTTTTAAAAGTTGTAGAGCTGGCCAAGGGCCTCGGTTCGGCTCCGCTCGCCACTCGGCAGCCGCTCTTTCTCCGCCGGGCGGACTGCAAGGGGCGCAACGGCTCTCTCGTTTGTTTCAAAAGCTGGCCAAGAACGCCGCCGTGCCGTCTCGAGACGGATTGCCGGGAGTAATAAGGAACCGGAAGGGTGGAGGGCGGCAGGGGAAGGGGCGCGATAAAGGGGGAGGAACAGATGGTACTTTGTTAGCGTCGTTCCGGGAGAGCGTGCGGGCAACGGGGTTAAACGCGGGTGGAAAGAGTGGAACATGGGAAAATTGGAAAAAGGAAAAAATACGGTAATCCTTTTACGTTCGGTACTCTTTATTATTTTTTAAACCGCGCCCGGGTTCTCAAACTTCTCTCTTCATGAGAGTCTCGGTCGCATTCAAAAGCTTCGCGAATTTGTTTTTCATGAACTATGTAGATTTTTTGGTGCAAATTCGGTAATTTTGTTAATTTGGGCGAAAACTTTTTTGCGATTATTAGTTGCGTTTGAAAAAAATTATTGCTTGTATAATTTGATGATCCTTGATTGTTTGATTATGATGTTTGAGGAGGTCGCAATGAATTGTTTAAGATGCAATTCAATGTCAATTGAATTCAACTGACAGAAGCTTTTAGAAGTATTCCATTTTATCAACTTGACAATCTATAGTTTTAAATTCCAATTTAAAAAATAACAAAAAGGGGAATAGAAAGACTTTGAAACCACAAAAAATAATCGAAATTATAGGCTTTCATATGGCGTGCAACATGAAACAAACGTTTAATTGTATCTGATTGTAAAATGTTTACGAAGCATAAAAAGTTCGAAATTGCTGGGTAATCCAATATACATGTAATTTTTATGACGTTGATTGTTCATTTTCTCAACAGTCTTATTTACACAAAAATATATTGTAATAAATCCAAGTATAATTCAATAACATTAACGTTGCTTAAAGGTTAATAAATACAGTGAAACATCGATTATTTGATTTAACCCTTAACAGTGGCGAGATCTTTTTTAGCCCATTGAGGTATTTTATTTTCTTAATTGCTGTTTTATTTTTAAGAAAAATTGTGATAAATTTAATGTTAGTATATTTAGATTTCTTATTCCTCGAAGCAATATTAAAAATTCATTATCGATATTCTGAACAACAAAATTGTTCCATTCATGATTTTCAAGAGGAACGCAGCAGGGGTAATAATTATAATACAAGATGCTAAAGCATTCGAAGTCCTACAATTAAAATCCTGAACAGTAAAAACTCTGCTGTAGCACAATTCAACTATTGCAATTATTTTAAAGATTAGATTGCTAAAATTTTAATTATTAATGATCCAATCAATTGCATAACAAATGCTCAATGCTCTTTTTTCTCATCGCCCCAATGGACCCGTTTTCTCCAATAAGAAAATCGCGGTTTATGGTCTTAACAGTACTACTTTCCCAGCGTTTTCCTCCACCTCATCCCTCCGCCCCGGCTTCGATAACCAGGCCTTCCGACACGACTCTTGCGGTTTCTTCGACCGAGTTTACGCGTCGATCTGTGCTAAACGTCAAAGCACCCGGGAGACGCAGTTCGCCGCGAGTTGCCCCTGCTGCACCGGAAGCGTGTCTTTTGGACAAGTTCCCGAAAGTCTTTTTTCTTCTCGGTCCGCTACGAGACTAATTAAAAGTTTAATCGACGTAGCCTGCCGCAACAAGACGAATGTCGCCGTGTTTCCTCCCCCGGCTGCGTCGCGTCGCGCCGGTGCAACAGTGGGCGAGAAGATTGCCGGTTAATGTAGCGTTATAACGCGCCCCGGTTTTCGAGGCTCGCGAGAGAATTCCTCCCGTCCTCTTTCGCGTTCCTTTCTTCCTGGGGGATCATCCTTCGCTCCGGAATCGAGTTTGATCCCTTCTACCCCGACCTCTGAACGCCGCCGCGCGATAGTCTGTTCGATACGTGTCTCGAATATAGTCCTCGGTGTTGCGAAAACTTTGAGGCGCAATTGACGGCGCCCCGGGCGTCGAGAGTTTCGAAATTAGCAAAGCCGCGTGCGTAGGGCTAAGGGTGGTTTCGACGCTTTGTGGCTGGAAAAATAATGCGATTCGTGTCTGAGATATTGCTGATTCCTTCTGTGTCGGCAGTATTACGGCTGTATTTCTATGGAGTGTTTCGTAACTGATGACGCAAGTAGATCTGATTCTATACGGAAAAAATGAGTCAGAAATGTACAGGGTGTGCCAAAAGTCCTGCAATGGTAAAATATCTCAGAAACTAAACATTTTTGTAGAAAAGGTGTAGTGTTTTTTAGATCAAAGATGTACTGTTTTTTTAAACTCTATCAAATAGGTGTACACAATTGACTTTCATTGTAGGTTCGTTGTCGTGGAACGTTGTAACGTTCGATGTCATTAGATGTTGAATCGTTTTCAAAACACTGGTTCATGACATTTTTATGATGAGAATTGTCTGAGTTATTTTTTTATTTTTATTTACTGTAGGATAAAAGTCATTCATTGCGTTTCCTTTTCAAGAAAATTGAGTTTGGAGATTTTGGATCAAAGCTTTTAGGAAGATCTCTATTTTTTTTAAATTGTTCGCACTTAAGAATTGATGCATTGGTTGAAATAAACAGCACATACCCCAAAAAGTCGTTTCAAGATAATCGATTTTAATGTTTTCATTGCATTACTTAATAAAACCTAATGCAATTACGTTCAATTATTTTTAAGGATGTGGTAACAGTGTCCTTAAAACATTCTGAAAATGGAAGTTATCATTTGAAAATGATATTTCATTTTTGTTTACAGGTTTTAAAAAATTGATTATGTGCCCTTTTTCCATCCAATGCCTCAATTTAATCTTGAAGAAAATGTTAAACAAATTGAAGTATGTTTAATTTTGTTTCATACTACAAACACATTAAACTTGAAAATATTATTTTGTGATGTATTATATTTTGAATGTTTGTTTTATTTTCTGAGACCCTTTTATGTAGCCGAATTCCTGATTAAGAACTACACGATTCTGCCATTTCCACTCTACTTCTAGCTCTGCTAGTTTCCCCAATATTTCCCCAAAAATACATACCGTAGCCCTAACATTGATACCTGTTTTCACCCCTTCGACACCCCTATCGATCGACATAAAAATACGTGTCAAATATTTCTCGAAAAACTGCTTTTCATGTAAATTGCCACAAACCCATTCCTTCCCTTTTATTCCCCCATAAAATCTAGTCAACAACTCCTACCCTAAATTGAGATAACGTAATCCTTAACTCTATTAATTCGTATAAATTTACAATAAATTCTCCTCTGTCCAAACAAGTAAATTTCCATGCTAGTTAACTTTATCTCTGCCACATCTCCGCACAAATTTATTCTCGCTCTAAATAATTCTATAAAATCCTAGAGATAACAATACACTCCGGGCGGCAGCGAGAAGAGCTACCGTACCGTGAAAGGGTTCCGTTGACCACAGTTCCTGTTTCGCAACGGCGCGGGGGCGTATCGAAAAGTTAGTCCCGCCGATTTAAAGCGACTATCGATCCGGGTGTTAAGCTTGACGCCGGAAAATAGGAGATTTAAAGGGGCAATGTCCCGAAGAAAGAAAAGTTTAATGCGCGATTGTTGCCGCACCACGACGACGTGCCTCCCGCTCCGTGTGTACGGTACGCTCCGGTGAAATTCGCGGAAGTGAAACAAAGATTGCTTTCAGATGGGATCGACCCCGGCATTTGCATAAGAATTGAATGCTCGTGGCGCGCGTGCGAGCTGCGAAATATTTCTCTGGACGCGCGACGCCGCGCCACGCCGCGCCGCGCCGCACCGAGAATCAAGCTAACCGTGCAGCGACGCGTTTTCTTTATCGCCGCGCGTTCTCACGCCGGCAATGCGATTCATACGCGCGATTAATACTCCACAGCGACGCGTTGAGTGTTTCTGGATTGAAAGTGAATGCTCTCATTCTTGAGCCTCCGGGATTTTTGGGGATGACGAGATGGAACCGAATGTGGGAGCGAAATGGAATCGAAGTTGAGGAATATTAAATTGTCAGAGGACCGTGTTTAGCTAGTTACTAATGATTAATTCTCTGCAATTAATTCCTCAGCCCTACTGTGAAATTTAATTCCTCGTGAAACCATTTGCTTGATTTTTCTTAAATTTCCTTGGAATTTATTGAAATTTATTGATTTTCCTTAAATTTTCTGGAAATTCCACGAATTTTCTTAATTTTCCCTAAATTCTCCTGAAATTCCTTGAATCTTCATTAAAATTCTTGTTGAAATTCCTCGAATTTTCTTAAATTCTCTTTAAGTTCCTGAAATTTTCTTAAAATAGCTTGAATATTTTTGATTTTCCATTTTTCGTGAAATTCGTGGAACTTTCTTGGTTGAGCTTCAAACTTCTTGGTTTTTACCTAGAAATTCCTTGAATTTCAGTGAAATTTTCTGAAATTCACTGATGCTTTTTTCATTTTCCTTAGATTCCTTGAGATTCCTTTAGGTTTTCTTAAATTTTCATGAAATTCTCTGAAGTTCGATGAATTTTCCTAAATTTTCCTCAAATGCTTTGAAATTTTTTGAAATTTCTTGAATTTTCCTTAAAGGTTTTTAAAATTCCTTGAATTTTCGTTAAATTTTCCTGAATTTCCTTGAATTTTCCTTAAATTTTCTTAAAATTTCTAGAACGTATCGGGTCACGAAATATTTCGTTCAGGGATACGGAGGGGTTAACAAATAAATAATCAATCTGCAAATAACTCAAATGTATCGATTTTAACAATAATGACATTAACTCAATGGAGTCACCATCTTTGTGCTATTTGAATACGCTAAACTATAATTTGCCAGATTTGAGAGATTTAATTATTAATTGTTATTCCTGGTTCACGGAAGGTTAAGGTTTTTGATCCCATAACATTATTCCAGGTGAATCGCTCAGTGGAATGAGTCTACCAGAGTTTCTCCGCGCGTTCAAAACTAACGCAGATATTAAAAGTGGTCAAAGTTTTCTGGCGCAGAATAGATTTGTCAAACTCACCATTGTATAATCGAAACGCGGTACAAAAGGGTTCCCTGCGTGAATAAGGTCGTGTGAACCGAGTCTGTTGACCGAGATCTGGTCAGCCAGGGTTGGAACTGTTATCCGGTGCATGGCCCATTAGTCGAAATTGTTTCGCTTCCAGTTCCGGCTGAATAAATACGACGACACGAACGCGGAAACAAAGAGCGGCTATCCCGATATTTTCGCGTTAATGGTCACCATGGTGTCCTGCTCCTTCCCAAATGACTTTCTTGTTAAACTGCTACATTGCCTTCTTCTTCCTCGCTCGGTCGGCTTCTTCGACGGCCAATTACACACCCCGTGAAAAAGAATAGCATCCTTCGAAGGTTTCGCGGTGAATGCAAAAATTTCAATGCGTTAGATTGCGGACTTTTCAACAGAAATTGCTTCGAGTCACCCTAAAATAGATTTTTTAGAATTCTGGGCAATTCCTTCTTGTAGATCCATATTATTGAAGCTATTATAATTCGAAATTACTAGTAGATTGTAGATCTTTATGCATTTATGACAATTGAAAGTCACACAAATTTACGAGGTTGTTGATAGATACTAAAATACAAAATGTCAAAAATATACTTTAACTTACAGTGTTTAGAAAATTAAATATATTTTTATATAAATTAGAATTCTCTATTCGTGCTTTAAACATTTTTTTCGCATAAAAATTTGCAGTTTAGTTATTAGATCTCAGAAATTTATTCTTTGAATTTGTTTTTCATAAGTCGAGCAGGAAATTTTCTGAATATTCTTAGTCGATAATTAGTAGATAGCGAATATTTATTGCATTTATTGCAATTTTAGATGTTTGAAAACGTATTAGATTGTGTATACATATATGCAAAAATATATGGAACTTCGAAAATAAAATACATTTTGAAATATTTAGGGAATTAGGTATATTTTGTTCAAGTTCCATTTCTTTTTCTATACCCATAAAACTAAAAATTTATATAAACATTCGCTGTTCAATGATTAGTAATCCTTGTAACCTGTATTATGAAAAGTCTAAGAGAACTTGGAGTCCTTTGAGTTTTTATTTTAATCCAATAAAACTTTGAACATTAGATCTGGCGATCGATTTTATCACGCAGTAGAGTTGAATATAAATATTCCAGAAATTTTTCCAATTTTTTGAATTTCCATAATAGTAAAAATTTAGATTAGGAATCAAATCCACTTCGGAGAGTTAAAACTTTCAACTGGAAAAACAGATTGTTCGCATTTTCTCTAAATCCCGCAACAGCTGAAATACTAAAGTTTCTCGGATCGCAAATCCCGATTTTCCACAAAACCACTTCACCGAGGATCCATTACGAAAATACTGGTTCACCGAATGAACGATTTCCGAAAAACACGAGGAGTAATACGATTGGCCGAAAACTTCTGGTTTAGTACATGGGTAGAAGAAGCAACGATAAAATTTGAATGCAAAAATGTATACGGTAAACTGTCTTCCAACTTCCGCGCGCGGAACGACCGGAAGCCCGGAACCGTTGAAACGTCGAATATCGCTATGTTTCTTTTTCCCTCGGGGGGTCGAATGAATTCCCGACGGCAGTGCGATTTATAATCGATTCGATTTGGAAAATATTTGCCTCTCCCGTCCCTTGTTGGAGGCTCTCCTAAATAAATCGGAACTTCCGGCCGGTCGATTTAAGTTGACGAACGGGCCATAGGAAAAATTGAACCGCCCCCTGACCACCCGTCGTCGGTTTTAAACGCCGCGCCGGTTCCAAGTGGTAGAAAAGGGAACAGCGACCTCGAGAGGATCGCGTTTGATCGCAAACATTTCCGAGTCGCTCGTCGTCGTTCCGCGCGTTTTGAGCTCGCTCCCCCTACTCGGAATTCGACGTACCGATTTCATCTCGAATCGGAAAGAGGGAAAGCCTTTTGTCGCAAACGCGGATCATTATTGTCGATCGACCCATTGTCTCTTCGGGAACCGCTTTATTACCGATGAATATTTCCAGTTGCAAACGATCCCCGAGTAAACAGAACGGCTCGTTTACTCGAATGTATAGGCCAGGGTTTCGATGCGATGGCGTTAATCTTATTTTATTGGTAGTCGCTCGATGGAATCGGCGTAAATAATTAAACCGCGAACTTTCCGATACGGTAATCAATTTTGAACCGGGCACAAAAGCCTGTTCTCTAAGTTTGATCGTTGGGCAACACGTTATTATTAATCGTCGACGCGTAATTAATAGTTTTAATTAAATCAAATTACGATCTGTAACGCGTGCACGAAATGTTTAATATGTAATCGAGATAGTTACGATCGAGATTCGATCAAATGAACCCTTCGATTACGATTCAGTCTTCGGATTTTGATTATCTTTGAGTCTATATTAGATCGGTTTCTAGACTTGATTATTAATTTACAGTTTTTTTGTTGGCTATATTCGTTTACGGAGTGAAAGTGGAACATGTGAGAACGGGGTGATTCTTTGTTTGTTTGCTGTCATGTGTCATCGAGTCATACAGGGTGTCTGAAGGTTTTCCAGATAAACGCTATCAGTGTATTCTATGTACAAAAATAAAAAAAATGCTATCTAAAAGTCGATCATAAGTATTCAAATATTCAAACCAAATTAATTTTTTTGGCGGTTTATAGTAAAATTTAAATCTGAACAGCTGCATATTCTCCGAAGTAATTCTGATTTATAGTTAGATCTTTAATTGACTTCTATCTCTGTATTTACTTAGATTCTTACCAATATAGTATACAATGCATCTTCTCATTTTAATTATATTGTAAATAGAAAAAAAGGGACTTAACCATTTATAAATAAATAAATCTCTCGGCGGTTTTAGTTTCTAGGCAGCAGCTGACCGAGTTTTGAACTTGGTGGAATATTTTCTTTGTTGCCAGGCAATCTGCTTCGCATTTATGTACCTTCGACGAGACTAAACTTGTTCAGGAGATTCTTTGGTCGAAAACTTCAGAAAAGTTGAATTTTTCACTTCTTTTTTTTTATGTCTCATTGTCAGAAATCTACATTTAATACAGAAAATTTACATTTTCTGGAGTCTCAGAAACATGTTCCCGGAATATTATGTTGAAATTCTGAAAATTGATGAAGTTATGGGGCTCGCAAGAGTACGCTGTTATGCCAGTCAAGCACAGGCATAAAACTTTAAAGCCATTCTTCTCAAAAGCACTTTTTCCCAGTTGGCTACTCTTTAAAATGTTCGAAACTAATGAAGTAACCTTTATGAAATTTCACATATATGGTTTGCTTGGCAACTCGCATTTTTCCACTGCTTTTTTCATGAAAATGTTACCATTTCGAGAATTTTTCTCTTTTTTTTTTGTGGCCAGAGGCAGAAATCAGGAAAATTAACAACGATGTCTTTCCTCTAGTGTTTTTTCTTTAAATATGCCATAACTTTTTATGACTTCTTTAGATAATATTTTAACAAGCGTGCAGATTTTTTAACACATTCATTGAATAGATTTTGAAAAAGAAATTCCTAAGTCATACGATTTTTTGAAGATGTCCAGATTAAAAGATATTGTCACATTCATAGTCATTTAAAAAGATGCAAAATTATTAAAGCATTAGAAAAATAATACATACATGTCATTATAATTCCTGTAGTAAATATTAATACCAACTTCCTTATATTTTTGCACAATTGGAACAGTTATTTAACTACAATATATAAAATGTAGGATTGGGAAATGTAAACATCCACAGTTTAGTCATTAAAAATCATCGCTTGAATTACTCTGCCGCACATAAGAATCCCAGAACAGTTCACACATTAATACCGAAGTTACCTTCGAAATATCTACGAGTCTCCAAGGAAACATCATATTTCAAAGTTCCCTGAATAATACCAAAATCACAAAGCTGCGAACGCACGCAGTGGAACAAGAAGAAATGACGAAAGGGTTGTCACCAGGCGACAAGCCGCGGATCCCGTAAATAATAGCAGGGATCGCGAGTCCCCGCTCCCTTAGGCTCGAATAACCGGCACGTTATCAGCTACTTTGCAGAAACTTCGAAGAGGTAAACTGCGTCATTAAGGATGTAGATTAGAAGGGTTGCGCGCGAGTAGGTTGATTGGAGGAGGATGGGAGCCGGCTTCGTTCCTCCCTTGTCTCTCGCGAAGAGGACGCGCGAGGGTGGTACCGCGCTCTTTCGGTTGCAGGGTGCGCCGTTAGGGTGGCAGTAATAATAGCGATGAATTGTTGATGGTATCGCGCTACTCTGTATTTATGCGCAGAGACACGCCGACGTCCCAGCATCCCTCGAGTCACCCCGGTTCTCCTCATCCCTCTCGTACCCCTTTCTCTCTGAGGGCGACTGTCACGCGCGAGTACCGCCCGTGCTTCACGGGACGCATCGATGCTTTGCCGCGCTTTAAAATATGCAACGAACGAAGCCCTCGTTACGACGAATTCATTCCCGGAATCTCCGTGCAGCTTCACCCCCTCGGAGTTGAAGGGGTTCGTCGGAGCGGTCGCGTTTTTCTCGATAAGAGGAACGTGCCTGCGAACGCATCGGGATTCCCTTTATTTTCGTAATCCCAGGGATCGTCGAGGATCTGGAGAGCGCGACCGGATAATTTCGGGCGTTAATTAAAGAAAAATTCAAGGGGCGAAGGGGGTAGGCGCTCTTCCAGGTATCGTTTCTAATTTACGCGAGCAAATCGGCTTACGCGATGGCCGTCCCGGGTTCGTTTCCGTCGCCGTCCCCGATGGATAATACGAACGGTACACAATGTCACCGAGATGAGATCCAAAGGCAGTTAATGCACCAGTAACCCTTTAAAGGTCCCGGTGCCTCGTTTCTCAGACGCTTGTTTCTTGTATATTTCCTTCGAAAGCAGCTTTCGAAACGCGACCTTTGACGGGGCTCTTCCAATTATGGACATATAACTCGGGTCTCGTCGTCGACGCTCGTCTTTGACCGTCTTGTTTCACTCCGTCGATTAAACGTTACCCTAGAACAGATCTCGCGCGGCTCTCTCGTTCGCTCTCACCCTTCGCGGCGTTTTTCAAGCCAACACCTACTCAGGGCGTTAATCGAGGCGCGCTTCTCCGTTCCCATCGAGTCGCGTCTGTGTTCCCACTCATCGTCGACAAACCAAAACATTATTCGGCCTTGCCGCGATAACTTTTCAACGGGAGAAAAGCTCGCAGGAGCGAAGGAAAAATTAGCGAAGTGCGCGGATTTTATATTCGCGAGTGTTCGTCGGGGATCCTTTGGGTCGATAGGAAAGGTCAGTCTTTTTCGTTTTTTTGATGCAGATACCCCATTTTTCAAGGATTTCCGGTAATGTGAGAAAAAAAATGTTGCCAACAAAAGTTAAACAGTATTTAGACATCTATAAACTCCAATATACCAAATTAAGAAAAAAAATTTTTTTAGCAGAAAATCAAGGTCACTTTGATTTCTTCAATTACTAACGTGTATTTTTAATTTCATAATGTTGTAGCTGACGTTAAAATAAATCCAATGACCTACTATAGTATGATGTTGAACCTATAAATAACGCTAAAACAGTTTCTTCCGCCTTTTCGGGCTAAATGCCCCAATGTGCAACGTGTGATGTCAGGCGAGGTGCTCGCGAAGTCATGGTAAATTTGAGGTCGAAAACGACGATCCGCGTTTTAAACGGAAGCTTGTCTAATAAAATGGAGAAGAGGCTTCGAGTGTCGAGGCGGGTTGAGCGGACGCGAATACGCGCGTCGTTGCGCGAACCGTTCGCTATTTCGGTCACGTTTCAAGAGAGAAGTACCTGGCGAATTTATTGCGACGGTTCCATATAATTTTTCGACGATCGGGGTCGATCCGATCCTTAGTCGGGAGTTTGTGGGCGAAATTTTCAGTGAATTGGTCAGTTAAAGTCGTTGCCCGAGGCACTTGGGTTTCTGAAACTGCTTAATCTTTGGTTGCCTTGGAGGAAATGGGAGTTTGGGAGGTAGAAATGTTACTTTTGTGGACGAGAATGTCCCTGAGGGGTATTTGCAGGAAATGTGTGTGGATTATGGAAATAATAATATGATGGTATTGATTTTTAATATTTTGATAGGGTAATGGTTCTTATTAATGAGATACATTTAAATGAATTGTGAAAATGAATACCTCTAAGAAATGAAAGGAATACATTTTTTTTAATTAAGTTATATTATTTAATTCAAAGAAAAAACATATTTTTCTTTTATTTTTTAGAGGAATTCTTTTTTACAACTCATTTAAATGTGAAGGTATACTAATAGGGATCAGTACCTTAGGAAGTATAAATATTTTGAGAAAGTTGGAGACAGTAGATTCTCGATTAACCGACTCTAAATTATCTTCCATTTTTGTTATCCAGGATTTCAATTATTGCTTACACTAATAACAGAATGCACTAGAATTTCGAGTAAAACTTAAACAATAATTTAATAATGGTTTGACTAAAACCAGTTTGTTTGAATGAATTGAATAAAAAAATTCTCCATCATGTAGGACTTTCAATTTTGACTCTGGTCCTAGACCTTTATTATGTTACTATAATTATGCGACCAATATATTTGAATTAATTATATTTTCGCTTACATTAACACTTTTTCTAAGTCTCTTGTGTATAAATTTTTATCTCTTGTACCTATTTTAGGAATCCATTTTTGTTGTCCGTATTTTAAAACGATATTGTTTATTTCTTTTTGCCATTTTCTTATTACTCGTTTTAGATACCAAAAAGCTTGTTTTGCTCTCCACTGAATATTAATTATATTATTATTTTACTATGCATGTTTCATAACTCGTAGAATTAATTTTCGATGCGAACAGGAAACCTCCTACGATGAAAGCAATTTGTATAAACCACGGAAATAATAAATAGCAAATTTGAATTGCAAGGTAGTGGAGATATGATTTTACAGAACGGTTTGTAAACATCCTCCGATAAATAATAAACTCATATCTCTTGAATTTCGTGATAATTCTGTTTCATAATATACATTATAGGTCAAAGAAAGTGTTAAAGCTTTTTTCAGAAATTGTTAGAAATATTGACTTCAGGACAATAAAATGCTTCGAGTAATTATTCAGTTCGATTAAAGTTATTCAATTAAAGAAAAATTCCAAGAACAAAATCAAGAGACTTCTTCCTTAATTTTGAATGTTTAGCAACTCAACTCCATTTAATCAAAAAAGAGAATGATCTTAAATGCAATGATTTCTGAGAAAATAGATAAGCCATTTCCTTCTGCACTGAAACCAAGTGACTCCCATTTTATGAAAATAAGCAACAGCTCATTACCTTACCTACTCGTTAAATACAAAATTAATTAGATCTGAAGATAAAAGCTCGACGGGGCATCTACGGATTCGCATAAATTTTTTTCTATTATTTGTGTGCCCTTTTTCGCCATTCAAGTAACTTCTACATATTATAAACTATTAAAAATTGCAGACAATAGGGAACCATTTTTCAAAATGTGCCTTTTTATATGCAGTATAATTGTAGTAATAGTATAATGTCTCTCTACAATCTCCACAGGTTCTAAAAAATTACTATATTCTATTATAAAATCTTAGTTAAACAATTTGATATTTTTAATATAAGATATTCATATCTGATAACCCATTGTGAAATCGCGTTCTAAATTTAATATGAAGTTCGGCTATATTTCTATACCCAGTGTATTAAATAATAATACCCTGGATAATAAAAATCATGGATTACTGAGAGACGGATAATCCTGAGATCGGGATCCCACAGATCACCGCGAATTTTTCGCAGCGGTAGCAAATATTCCACAGTGCAAAACTCGCAATCGTGGTAGTTTAATGTTCGTTCCCATCACCATGAAAAATTTCGTCATGTTTTATACTGTACCGAAAGGATTACGATAATTCCCAATTCCACGAAGAGCAGTAATTAGGTTCATATTATTCGAAAGGTTAAGCTTCAAAAAGTCTCGTTTAGTTATCCAAAAACGAATATTTCCGATTCACCAGTAAAAGTAATTTAAGAGGGGAGCCTCGTTTAGAACACTAAAGTAATAGTAATATTTTAAGAATTTTTTTGTCAGTAAAGATAAACAGAATCTTTGAAAAACTTTGGGAGCGTTTTATTCTACATTCAGACTATACAATAAATTTTTTGTTGACAATTAGCTACTCCAGTGTTGCTATATTTATTATATCTTGGTAGTGTTGCGCCGCCGGATTGTGTACAACATAGAACATTCAATTCTTACTTGGAAAAATAACCCAATATTTTTCTTCATTTTCATGTACTTACATTGTCAATAAACCAAAAGCATTCATAAAAAAATTTAATTACACAAGTTTTTTGGAATAGATAAGTCGACATTCTTTTTTTGTAAAAATCGTACTTTCTTTTTTAAAGTCGGCAATTTCTTCAATTTCACATTTCTTTTCCTTTTTTTTTCTTTTTTAGTTTATTGGCAACATAATTACATGGAAATTGAGAATAATATTGGTTTTTATTAATTGTTTCGAACCAGAATTGAATGTGTTATGATGTACACAAACCTACGGCGTGGCACTACAAAGATATATAAATACAGGAACATTGAAGTAATTAATTGTGAACAAAAAAAATTTTATTGTCTGAATATAAAATAAAACACCCCACAATTTTGCGAAGGTTCGGTTCATCTTTGCTGTGAAAAAAATTCTTAAAAAGCTACTATTTTAGCGTTCCAAAATGAGGCTCCCCCCTTAACAATTCCTCGCTCCTTTCTCTCATTTCACCGTCGTCACTTTACCTTGAAAACCATAACCAAGAGATTCGTAAAGTTCGTGAACGGGAGCATTGCGACACAGCACCGGTGGTCGTAACCAGCCAATACACGCAGACAATCCGTAGGACATTCTATCTAATCGCGGTGCCGACTCGAAGTTACCCTCGGAGCGTCGCCTAGTTAGCATACAAAGACGACGCGCCGCGCCGCGTCCTACGGAGCATCGTCATCAAACTATCGCGGGGCGGAAGAGGCACGCGTGGGACGACAGTTGGCAAGGGTTCGACGGGGAACTCTGCGGAGGGTCGTTAAGAAAGTCGTTAGACTGGAGGAGTAGACAAGCAGAATCTGGGAAATTTAAATTCGGCTAGTCGAGGAAACGATTAAAACGATAATGGACGGCCGTGAGAAAAACGAGGCGGGGGCGAGAGAAAAACTAACTGAAACGGACTCCCTGCCCCACGGGGGAGGGAAGTAACGAACTGAACGGACAAGAGCGGAGAATTCGGAGAAAACGGAGAAAAGGGCCGAATAAACACTGAGCGAGAGAGAGAGAGAGAGAGAGAGAGAGAGAGAGAGAGAGAGAGAGAGAGAGAGAGAGAGAGAGAGAGAGAGAGAGAGAGAGAGTAAGAAGGGTAGCTCCTACTTCCTACCCCAGTGGAATTCTAAACAAATGGTTTCGACGGGTTATTCGCCCGGTTACTCGGCTCGTAACCGTTATCCAGGACACGGCTATCCACGTACCACACTCGACACCGTTCCCACCCATCAGTCCGCATCCCCAGAGCGACGCAACTACATAATTCCGCAGACGGTTTACCGTTCGAGGACGCTCCGTAAAACTCACCTAACCGTGTAGACGAAGTGCTGGATGCGAAAATTCTAACGTCATTTCAACAGGCAAACTTCTTACCTTAAACGATACACATAGTGTTACAGTACATTCCGCATAAGCCTAGAGCAATCGGGTCCGCATTTCAAGCCTTACACGAAGTGGGAAGTGAATCTCGCACCTCCGATTTCTCGCTTGACTGGTTTTTGTGTTTGGACGCTCGAGCCCGACCGACCGCTCGACTCCCGAAACAATGGGGCCATAATAGACACGGATAGCACTAGGCATTTAAAAATGCTCGTGACTGATTTTCATCTTTTTCCATCGAATTTTCACGAGAGTGACGCCAATCGATTCCTTATACTCGACCGATTACAAAACTACCAAACACGACATAATTCGGTCCATAATTAATGAAATAACGAAACAAATTAATTTTCACGCTTCAATTCTAACTTCGCCAAAAATAGTCCGATTTATGTCGTATTTCGACTAATTTTCATCAGAAAAATGTAAGGAAGCATGTGGTATCATTTTTTATAAACGTTCGACAATAACTAGTAATCGATGAAAATTCAGGAGGTGTATACCTGACTACGCGGTATTCTTTGATATTCGCCAAGCGACAGCATCGGATTACGCGCGTGGCTAGGGTCCTTCGAGCGCTGAGTCGTCAATTCTTCTCAGTTTCCGCGATCTTATCCGTTGTCGTATCGATACAAATGTTTCACCATTGGATTCTAAGCGTTCTCCCGATTAAAATAACACCAAATTTCATGTAAATCGGACTATTTTGAGCGAAGTTAGAATTGAAGCGTGAAAATTAATTTGTTTCGTTATTTTGTTAATTATGGATCGAATTATGTCGTGTTTTGTAGTTTTTTAATCGGTCGAGTATAAGGAATCGATTGGCGTCACTCTCGTGAGAATTCGATGGAAAAAGATGAAAATCAGTCACGAGCATTTTTAAATGCCTAGTGCTATCCTTGTCTTTTATAGCCCATTGTTTCGGGAGTCGAGCTCACGGCCGAGAAAGTTCCCACGGTCCAAGTCGACAAAAAATAGTGGTTGGAGGCATTAGCCTAGGCGTATAAAAAGAAAACTGCCTAGGTTTAAGCAGATTTTACTGTACCAATCGTTACTTATTGTAAAAACATGAAAAACAGTCAGTTTTACGGAATCTAGCAAATCTTATGAATGAAGAATTTTTAAAGAAAAACAATCATTAAATACTTGACTATTACTATAGATTTTATTAGAAATTGTCAAACCGGTGATTCGAACCAGAGTCCTCCCGCTTAGAAGTCTGATATCCTGCGCTTTAAGTTATGGAACGCACTACGAAAACGTTATTAATCAACGTATAAGTATAAGGGGCACTGGAAATATTCAAAGATTTTCTCTTACTATTTGGAGAAATTGATAATCTTTATATATGGTAAGCATCAAATTTTTTAAAAATCCGAAGAGGGTCTACTTGTTAGACTAGTGACTTTCAGCGCGCCTCACGATAGATTAAACGCCCAGTGCAACGATCACAGTGATCTACGCGAGGGTAGGACGATCTCGCAGCTGGTCGTGAGCGCGACTCGCGGCGCCGTTTCTGGTCGCTTCCCGTATTTGATAATAAAGTTACGACGCGCACACCCGCGCCGAGAATTAATACCCGGACACAGCGGGCCGTTCATAATCGACCGCGCATAGATATTACGGGCGCGGCGCGTGCGGCTTCGAAATTGGCCGCGTGCAACAAGGGACGCAACAGCGCCGAGAAGACGGTTCCCCGCCCCCGCGCCGTCGCCATCCCACAATCGCCGTCGCTTTCCTTCCCGGTATCGATTAAGCATTATCTCTTAACTAGACCGTGGCTCAGAACCCGGGCTCCTCGTTACTGGGACTACAACCGAAGTCCCCTTGGCGTCGGAGGCTAGACGTCCCTCGAGACACACCAGACTCCGACGTAAGAGGGAATCGGCTAACCCGACCTCCTGACAACGGTCCGCTATCAGCGCGAGCTCTGGCCCGTCTTTCAGGAACTGGTTCCGGACCGGGCGTCGATCGGACTACTCTGGGATTGCTTTAATTTCGATGTAATCCTCGCGCGAGGAGCAATTACCGTTCGAATCAAGGTACGTCGGTGTCCTTTTCTTGGAGAGCTGCACGGGATTCGGGAATTCGGGCGGTTTTTGGGGATGATTGGTGTTTTTGGGTTTTCCGGGCGGAAAAAATGGAACGCTTGTTATGGATGGGGGGTTTAGGAAATTTAGGGGAACTAGACACTGCGAAAATGAGATGATAATTGGGTCATATTTTGGGATATGTTATCATTGTTTTTCAATTTTTTTGGGGGGAAATTTAATATTTTTTTATAGTTGCCTAACAGGGGCAGTTTTACATACTTTTTTAATTAGCTATTGTTGAAACTATTGTTTCATGTAGCAGTTTTATATTTACCAAGCTTAGTTTGGAAAATTTAAATGTTTCGTTGAAAATAATACAGCATAATCTCGATTGAACGACTTGTTTATAAAATAGGTTGCTAATAATTAGGAGAACGTTATTAAATCATAGATCAAGTATTACTCGGAGTTCCACTGCACACCTATACTTAGTGCGTTAAGTAATTAAGAGCTTAGATAATTAAAAATTGGGATAATTGTGATTCGGATAATTGAGGTTCTACTGTAGTAATAATCGTATTGTGTAAAGTTTAAAATAAATGTAAATTGTAAATGTTTAAAATAAATGTGATTGTAAATGTTTAAAATAATTCCAAAAAAGGTAAAAATTATTGTTATATTCGTAACACCTTTAACATGATTACTCTTGACC
Source organism: Perdita meconis (assembly GCA_030770465.2). Classification (NCBI taxonomy): domain Eukaryota; kingdom Metazoa; phylum Arthropoda; class Insecta; order Hymenoptera; family Andrenidae; genus Perdita; species Perdita meconis. The sequence continues at coordinate 17,817 of JASKOS020000035.1, read as the reverse complement.
ACATAGAATCATAGCAGACTTGACGACAATATTTAAGGGTTTGAATCAGCTTATAGACTGTCCAGAATTGCAGTAACTTGGAAAATAAACCTACAAAGAAAAAACAGCTTCTCAACATCAATTCCTGCCAGACTAATATAGGTAAACTTCGCTGCGTTTACAGAATATGTGTATCTGCGAATAACATCGGTGATAGCATCGATGTTTTTGAACGGATCCGTAGCATCATTTAAATCTTCCATAGCGAAAACACTTTGAAACACAACATTCCATTCATAAATGAAATTATATTTGTTACTCTGCTAAAACTGATATAAAAAATACTCTTGATACCCAAAGGCACTTGTGCTGAAAAATAAGTAACGCTATTTTATTAACATGATACTATTATTAAAATTGACGCTTCGATTCTCAGAGGTATTTACAAAATGTCAAGAAAAATAAAAGTATTCTTTATCAATATTTTATTGTACCTGACTGCTTCAAATATTCTTATTATTCATCGTAAAACAGTTTAACACTTTTATTATTTTTTGAGAGCTTGTGGTTTTAAGAATATAATAAATCGATGAAGTGTAAGTAGATTTACACTGATTGCAATTTACCTGGACAGATTTCGTAAACTTTCATGCATCTACGGCTGCGGTATTTGCATGCAAATTTTGTATTCTGGTTCTTTATTTACAGTAATATTCCTAACTCAATTTAATGCATATTGCAGTTTGTTCAGAATATTTTCCACTTTACCCAATTAACAACTTAGTACTTTCTTTATTATACACAATTTTTTTATTAATATTATTATTACAATACAAGTGTAGATTTAAATGAACAATGGCCGCGACGAGATAGACATTTATGGAGAAAAAAAAAAAAATATTGGTCCCCATATAATGATAGATTGATTTTTTACTGCGTGAATTTTCATATGATGGCTCTGAAAGTAACTAATATTTATGTACTTTTTTAGAAGTAATATCTCCAAATTATAGGAAAAAATGATATTTTAAGCAGATTTTATTTATTGTTTGTTAATAAATGTAGAATTCTTTTCACCACTTCAATTATGTAATTCCCGCTGAGGTGTCAAACAACATCTGCCATATTCCTCTAATTGTAACAAAAGAAAATTTCATTAAAATGAGGTTCCTTTCATTGGAATTGAACCTAATTTATAGAACGAGAATGATAAATTAATAAATTTGTAACGTTTGAAAGAAAAGTTAATTTCTTGCTTAGTTGAATCAACATTATTTCAAGAAAAAACATATTATACGTGAAAATTAGAGAGGCAAATAACCATTTTAATGTAGTCTTTTGAGAACTGTGTGACGAATACAACGAACTTCGTTTGAAGTAGGTTAGTCAATTAGTTTTTTAATCATATTTTTAGCAAGCATATTTTTGAAGCTTTCCATTTCTGACTTATGAGCAGAATGACAATTCATGTTTCTGATCGAGTTACATAAGAATCCCTCTTGAAAAAGTAGGAAATATAATACAATGCGATCCTTGCATAATAAAATATAATTGTAGTTGGAATAAAAATATCTCGAGCACTCGAGTATTACACGGATTTTGTTATATAAGAAATGGATTATATTATATCCCTGCCTTTCTTCAATATCTTCAATATCTTTCTTCAATGTCAATATCTTTATGCACTATCCCCTGCGAGGAATATATCAGATATGGTTCTTTTTATTCGGGAGATTATTAGACTGCAGACTGCAGATATTCATGCAAATTCATTCATACCTTTACGAACGCTCGCATTTTGTTTAAAGAAATGAAAATTTGTAGGTCCTTTTACAGATCCAGAACTTTTTAGAACCAGTCACATGAAAATTACTTCTAAAATAATTATTGTTTCATATTTTTTACTGCTATAGGTAGTATTTAGCAAGCAGAAGGTACTCCTTTACATATTCTACATAGACTTAGTAAAATAGAGTCAGAAAACTTGAAATAATGTTTTGAATTAATTACTGCAGTAATTAAAAGATCTAAAGTCTAAAAGGATCTAAAAGTCCGCCACGGCGTTAAGGGATTAAATATACCAAACTACCCAACCTACAAAAATTACACTTTGACCAACTTTCCTATAAAAAAGTCCTGCTATCTGCCATCGTCTAACTCTCACCGCAAAAACGTAAAACGAAAGACGAAGATAGCGACGGTCCCGTAGGGAAAGATCGGCGTAGCTGCAGCTGCCCCCCGAATCGATCGTGCGTGTTCACGACGTGTACATAGCGTTCTCGCGAGTTTACGAGCTCGTAAAACCGTGTAGGCGAGTCGGCGAGTTTCGCAATTCGAGTCTGGGCGAATTCGTATCAACTGCCCCGCTTCCGTCTGGCGTCCACGCGGTCGAGTTTCCGCGGAAAGCGCGTTCGGTATTTAGAAAAGCCACGCTTCGCGTTCCTTTTGCACCCTATCCTCGACGTGCTCGTGTCGGGAGACGCTCAGTGGGTCAAGTACACGGTCAAGAGAACTTCGTTTACGTATAATAAGTCCCGGCTATCCACGGTTCCCTCTCGTAGCTTCTGCTTAAGTACGATTCTCGTCCTCGGCTCCTCCGCTTTCTTTAGACGAGCCAAGACAGCGGAGGGAATATGAAGAGGAGGGAAAAGTTCGCCGAGAGATTTCGTTGAAGAGATCCTTTAGCGAATAGACCATAAGCACCGGGCACTTGGCGGGGATAATTTTAGTTTCGAGTGATGTCGCCGGAGGCGGGGGAAGAGGCGGAAAACGGGGGCGAGAAGAAGGCGCGGAGTGTTCGTCGGAAACGGTCCAAAGATGGTCGTCGGCTCTGGGCGCGCATCGGGATCCTGTCGTCCGATAATCCGTGCGATGGAATTCTTTTTCGAGCTTGCAAAGGGATTCGAAGCTCGCGCGGCGAAGCCGTCGATGGCGTTCGAACGAGAACGCACAGCTTTCCGACGAGGATTTGAATTCTGTTCGGTCGCGTTTATTGTCCTCCGAACCGGCACGAAGGATTTGAATTCCGCTTGGCAGTCGCCACGCTGGAAAAACGGTCCATCGGGAGGATTAGAATTCCGCTCCGCCAGTGTCAGAGGTGGCCGCGAGAAAAAAGGCCGTTTCGGGGGGCTTTGAATTCTGCTCGAGGCTCCCGTCGACGCGCCGCGACAGAAGAGCAGGACTTCGGGATTCCTCCCGCCGCCCCGTTACATCGACTTTTGCACGTCGCCTTCCCTTTTGTGGATTTTCCACCCTCGACTCGAAGATTTTCTGATAACGCTCCGCCGACGGGAAACGCGCTCGTAAAGTCGGCGAGCGTCGACGAGAAGTTGTTTTTCCAGTGTCTCCTGGTCTGGATTTCGTAACACGACGCCGGGACCGGACTGCGTTCGAGGAGCCGCCTCATTTATTCTTTATCGGGTTCGATTACCCGTCGCTTTTCCTCCCTCCCCGCGTCGTTTCTTCCCTCGGTTTTCTCATATCCGACCGTTGAATTATTAATTCGATTTCCATGACGTCAAGATTGCGCTCGGCCTTTCTGTTCTTTCGCCGCTCCCCATGATTAACCCTTTGCACTCTGTAACGAATTCAACGTTTAGTTCCGACAACTCGATAATTAAATGGAAACTTCTCGATTCGGAAAGCGTGGAGCTTCATTGTAATACGAAGTTATATTCAAAGACGGAAAACATTTAACTTTGCGTTAGAGTTGCGAAGTACCTTTTGCCGACTGCGCCGTCTTTGCTGCATTCTGACCCGCAACTTTTAACGAAAGGGCGGAAATCGTTAATTCGAAATGTCGCGGAGTGGAATATTTTGTTGGAAAAATAGTAGTTTCGTTATGGCAATAATATATGTGTATTTTTACAGTGATTTACAATTTTCGAAGCGGAACTCCTTAATTCGCAATGCAACTTATGAATTTTCAATTGTGCTATTTATTAAGGGTCGCATACACCTTCGCCTCTTCCTCTCACACAGACATATGTATGTATAAATTTATAGATGCATCACAGAAATACTTCAGAGACAATATTTAAATTTTCCATATGTATTATGAAGATTCTTTCACTCGCTTTGCCTATATCAAATTAAATATTTAATTTCTTTTGTTTTCACGAGAATTTGATAACCAATTGTTTTTAGTAAAAGAGAAGGTAGAAAAAAACGATCCTACGGAGATGGAACTGACAGCTCTTTTCTGCTTTTGAGAAATAAATGATCAAGAATTTAGAAATTTTTGTTAATGAATTTCGATGAAAGTATGGAATTCTTTTTTCGTGCTTTTATTTGAGTTTCAATCCCTTGTCGGTCACTTATTTTCTTTTTTTTTAAATATTGCTTATTATAAAAATACTGTATTTAACGTGTTTCTTTAAGATTTTATATTCATTGTTCCCAGTTTCCTGTATTCGTTTCAATAAAAAATATGGAAACATACTCCACATCACTGTTGGACATTAATTAAATTAAAACTTATTTATTATCTGAAAATTGAAATTAAAAGCATAAATTATTTGTTACTTGAATAAATCTAAATGAATGATTTAAAGTAATAAAATTAACTGTTATTTACATATACAAGTTTCGTTATTATTTATTATGAATCGGGTTGTCGAAATTCCAAATAATATTATATAATAAAAGCATTTTTGAAGATTTTATACAAACTTTCTTTATCTACTTGATTTTATTTAAACGTTATATAAATTTTATTCGAACCTTTCAAACGAGAGAAAAGAAAACAGAAAAGTATTTAATATTTATGTTTTACTCAGATTTAAATAAGAAATAGCATGTAATTCGCACATAAGAAATAATAAATACAGTATTTTTAGAATTCTTTAAATAATTTTTATTTCAATAACAAATTTCGTTTTATTATTTAACATTAAAATCATACTTTATTTATTGTCCAGTATTTCTTATTTAAATAAAAGTTTTCCCAACTCTGCTCCACACCCATAAAATCCACCATACTCTACAATCTCCAATTTCAAAGACACAAACCCACAACATAGATCAAAAGATTCTCCGATATCGCAGAGACTGTGAGCCGCTTTCGTCGCGACTATCTCAAAGTCCCGGAAGCCGTAGTTTTTCGGATTTGCTCCCCAGTGACCGTTCATCTTCGTTCCTCTCAGCCGCGATTACAAGCGTTGTCCCCCCGAAGGGCGGCAAACACGAGAAGGGTTTCGAGTCGGTAGGAGAAACGGGGTTGTACAAGGGTTTTCGCGACCGGCACGCAATGGGGTTCTGTGACTTTTCAGGAAACTGCTCCTTCAAAGAGATCGCATGGCGGAGGTACGGAAGTACTTAAATGAAAAATCGAAACGGACAACAGGGGAACATTTCACCGAATAGGGGAGCGTTCTGGAATCGTATCGGGGGTGGTTTCCTCGACGATGACATTCTTTTCTACGACACGGGGTTCGAGTTCCTAAGTGGTGGAGCAATTCGGACGTTGACGGATCTGGAATTTTTAACTTGTTCGCTCGCGGGGAACGAGTTAATTTGCGATGCGATATCTCTGTGCTGGGTGAAATATTCATTCGTCGCGAACGTTTAATATTATTGTAACTCTGGAGTGGCGCATTAGGTTCTTTATGACCTCGGCAATATTTTTCCATTTGAATTAATAAACAAGGATTCATTTGCAGAAAGAGGCCACTTCTGCCATTTTTCAGTGTTTCGATCATGTGGAATTAAATTGCAGCGACTGATCAAGTTATTAGCTACACTTCGAAGTTTTTAATTATTTGAACTTTAAAGGAGAATGAAATAAAAAATACAACTATATGTAAAAAGTATTAACTATTAAGGTTCTTCAGTTGTTTAAAATTACGAAAAATGTTTATATCAAATTATCATCAGATCATTTTTCTGATTTACTTATCTACACTTGTTTAAACGTATTCATACTAAGCCATACAGTTCTTTGCAATATTAATTAATCGAGAAAGACTGCTTCGTAATATTGGGAAAAAAATTCACGTAGAATCTCCAATACTTCATTAAGCTCGTTACCCATAAAACGATTATAAAAAAAAGTTATCTACGCGAAACGAGAATAATTTCATACACGAATTTTGCATAAGTTATCCGCGCGAAATAACCGAGGTCGGTGTCAAGGGATTAATCGCTTTTAAATATGCGATATTAAATAAAAAGAGAGCAGAATTATTCCGATAATTTCGGTAGGGCCGACCACAAAGAGACAGCCGGATCGTGAAATGAACCGTGCGCGCGGTTCGTTGATTTTAATATTTCCTCAGAAATAATTCGCCGATGGAATGACTGATACAGGATCGGCAGCGTATCGTAATGGGTAATATCGCGCAAAGAGGAAGAAAATAAAGCGGATCAAGGAGAAAATAAAGCGCGTGCCGCGCCGGTAACCGGGTATATCCGTGGACGGGACGCGACGGGGGGGGGGGGGGTGGATATCGTGGATCGAGGGTAGCGCCGTATTCACGGGGAAGCACCGTTATGAATTTTATGCTTATCGATCCCGTCCGATATTGCTAATAAAAGTAGCGGTGCTACTCTCTCGTCTCCACTCGTTCCGACTTTCCATTTGGCGTCCGACTGTTGTGTTCGCACCCCGAATCATCCGAGCCATCCACGCGGCACGTAGCACGCGCGGACGGGGGATGAAGCTCTTCTCCTTTGATCGATTTAAGAGTTTACGAGTTGCGCCCGTAGAAAATCGATACACCCTTCGTCGACTTTAAGTTCACATAATCCTGTTTAATTTAGAATATTCAAGATCTCAGCGTTAGGAGATTTATTTGTTTGTTTATTTGATAGATTTAGCGAAAATGCTTTTTCCGGAATTTTTTTTAGTAGTGACAATTTTAATCAAATATTAAATATTCAGGCGTATCTGTGGTCAATTTTGTAAAAATTGAGGCAAATTTTATTCGAATCACAGTATACATAGGTGTAAAAGATATGATTTCCAAAAAAAAAAAGGTATTTCAAGTTTTCGGAACTTCTTTTACATTATAATTAAAAATATTGAGTCATATTTTTAATCTTTGTCCATTTCTGAATTACAATATATTTATATTTACTTTTCCTCTTTCTTCGTTATATTTTTTTATGTTCATTTTTTAGTTTTTAGTCAATCGAACTTATTTGTTGCTTTCAACGATCAATATTTACTGTGCTTTTAATAAATTAAAACTGTCTACTTAAATTTCTACTTCGAACAGAACTTCATATTAATTTTAGAATAATATAGTATTGATTTGTAAAAATGTGTGACTTTTCTTGCCGATGAAGGTAATCTGATTCCTTAAAATGATATTTGAAATATGTAAAGGTTGTTAGAAGAAGACTAAAATATATTTTGTAAAATTTTTATTTGCAATAACTTTAATGTCAATTTTAAGTCTCTTAATTGAGTTGACATCTGATTTCTCATTACAAAATGGACATAATTAATACTTAATCTAAATACATTTGAATTGCTTAAATGCATATATGCATTTTAATTTTAAACAAAACTATTTTTCATTCACTTTTTTACTTACCTTACAGTATTTCCTTTTATTTTTTTAACAGTTTCCTTTAGAAGTTGGAATAAAATTACTTTCCAAAACTAGACTGCTGATTTTTATGCATTTATAACAATTTTTAATATGCAAAAATCTACGGTGCTATTGATAGATTCTAAAATGTACGTGTAAAATTTCAAAAATATAATACAAGTTACAATATTTATAAAATATGACACACTATTAATTAAACTTTCATTCCCTATTTATGCTTATACAGTTTTACGTTATTTGTGTTTGATTTTGCATAAAAATTCACAGTCTAATTATGATAATAGCTGCCCCTCATATTCGCGTGAATGTAAGTGAAACAAATCGACTTTGATCAGCCCTGTCCTTATTAGGCTATACAAATCATTGAGTTAGATTACTACCAAGTGCTGTTCCAGCAAATAAATCAATTTACTAAACAAATTAGTAGAAATATTTAAAAAATCCTAGATCAAAAATACAATCCGAGCGCCCTGACCGGCATTTATTCCATTTACCAAAAATCTGCCGTCTCAAAGCACAAATGAAAATCGAATTCACGGCAACTACCCCTAAAAATTGAAGTCCACATCTAAATAATCCCCTCAGAGCGGAGGAACTTTACCTATAATTTCCCGTATTTCGAATAATTAGAGAAACAGTTCCGTGTACCCGCTCAAACCAATTACCCCTGAAGCCTCGACTTTCTCCCGACGATACACCCAGGATGTCGAGCAATCGAGAAGCGTGATCAAAACTCGGCGGTTCGGTGACAAGACGGGAAATTGGCCGAGGGAAGAGGGGTGGGATGGCAGGTCGAAAGGCGAGAAGGGTGGAAAGACGGGGAAGGGAACAAAGAGGCGAGCAAACATCGGGGCGAATAGAATGGTCCCTCGGTCCCCTCGCGATGTCTCGATTCTCGGACCAGCGTTTCTCTTCCGTTCGGCGAGAGGGTGCACTCTTTCAGTCCCACCCTTTTTCTGGCTTCGCGACTCGCGCACCCTCGCTCGGGTTCCGCCGCATTCAACCGTTAGTATTTTCGGCTTAATCAACCGTGGCCAGGGTCGAGTCGTTCCGGTTACATGGTCGCGTTCTCCGGCGAACTTGATATACCTTTCCGCCGCGCCGTTCCTCCGTTCCTCCGTTCCTCGTCCTCGTTGCTCTCTTTCCTGCGCCTCGGTTCCCTCGCTTATTACCCAAGAACTGCATTAACCCTTTGCGGCTCCTTGCGGCAGTTTCCTCCCCCGTAGTGGCGGCACGACCCGCTGCCCCGAAATAACAAAATCGGCCAGCGTCGGCTAACAGTGGAAACGAAGGTTCGCCTGGCCTTTGTGGCCTTACCCCATCTCATCTCCCTTCTCCTTTGCGCGAATCCTCGGAAAAGCTCCACGAGCTTCGGCCTCGTTCCCGAGGTCCGAGGACAGCGACAGAGAGGGAGACAGGAAGAATTACCAAATTTTCAGGACGTATCGACCAGACGGTAACCCCGTTGCGATGCAAACGAGCACCGAGTAACGCACAAAAGTATGGAAACGGTCAAATATTTCGAAAACGGAATATTTTTGAGAAAAATGTTTTAGAACAACGTTTTAGGGTTTTAAGAATTCTATTGAACGGTCGAATCCGTTTGACCTTCAGAGGAACGGTCAAGGTCACATCAAGGTCAACATGTTTTCTTTAAATAGAACATGCCATTTCTGATCATGTAGTGTTAAAGCTGACGATGAAACCTTTTCAAAACATTAGCTGATGATCTATTTCTCTTGAGAATTGCATCAGTTCTGAGTGTTAAGAATGAAGAAAGTCTACTGTACCAAATAGTCTGGAAACGGTCAAATATTTTGCAAACGGACCATTTTTGAAGAAAATGTTTTAGAGCAATGTTCTAAGACTTTAGAAATTCTATTGAATGGTCGTATCCGTTTAACTTTTAATGGAGCGATTAAGGTCACGTCAAGGTCAACATGATTTTTTAAAATGGAATACCCCATTTTGTATTAGGCAGTGTTAAAGCTGACGGCGAGACTTTTTCAAAACACTAGCTGGTGACCTATTTCTGTTGACAATTGCTAAGAATTGTCAAGAAATAGGCAGAAGACAATTCGAACATTTAACGAGTTAAAGCTCATTAATGCTAAATCTCAAATGCTCAATGCGTATTAATGCTAAAATCGCCCTTTATAAGCCCGTACGCGAGGACCATGATTGTGCGAAGTCCAATCAAGAAACTTCCTCAAGGTGCACCCTAAATAATACTAACAATAATGCTGACAGCATCAAAGCATTTAAAACTCAGCACTTGGGCAATTCTCCAGAGAAATAGATCATCAGCTAGTGTTTTGAAAAGGTCTCATCGTCAGCTTCAACACTGCATGATCAAAAATAGGATGTTCCATTTAAAAAAATCATGTTGACCTTGACATGATCTTGATCGTTCCTCTGAAGGTCAAACGGATACGACCATTCAATAGAATTCTTAAAATCCTAAAACATTGTTCCAAAACATTTTTCTCAAAAATATTCCGTTTTCGAAATATTTGACCGTTTCCATACTTTTGGCGCACCCTGTATGTTATACATATGTTATACAATCATTTCCTGCTTCGATTATTCTAGTTTGTAATTCTTTAGTATATTGGAATGAGATTGCAATGGAGGGTTAAGGATTTTTCTTTTGCTGAGTATATCCAAATATAAGAAAAAAAAGACTTCTTGAACAAGTTCAGCGATCGGATAAATAGACGGTGGATTATTATACATGTATAATAATTCTAAAGACAGTGTCTCATAAAATTCACGAAGAGTATGTTCAATTCGTCTAACCTTTAAAAACAATATTTATCTATACACAATAAAAGCAACAATTAAACGTGGAACCTTAACACAAAATCACAATTGAAAGAAAAAATTAATACACCTGTGTGAATAAACCTGTGAGTTATATGAAATATATGAAAAGAACTATTTCAAAACCTCGAAAAGCAGCAATAACATTAAATGTTCTAGCTGCAACCGTTGGTTTCTTGATAAATGCTCGGAGTATGAGAATGTTTGCAATTTGTGTGGAAAACTGAAGAAGAAATAACATACCAATTCATTTTCTCATTTATTATACTTCTTAAAGGCTACACCTTTTGTTATTATTCATGGTCGGTCTCACTCTTAGTGGATGAACGTTTTAACCCGGACATGTTGCCAGTTGCAATGACACTGCTTTTTATGGAAAATGAAAGTAAATATTTTATTGTATTGCACAATAAAATTGATGTATATTCTAAATTACTTGGGCAATGTTTTAATCTGTTCAAAACGACGAAAATTTGAGAAAACAATACGGTTTTTTTCCAAAAGCTGATCGAACTATCGCGGATTTACCCTATAACTCTGTAATAAAGCCTTATTAATTATTAACCTTCAGATAATATTGTTTTCTTGTTTTTGTGCCATAGTATGCGCTGACGTCGATTGTCCTGAAAACGTCAGACACGCTGTATAAATAGAGTCGCGCGTTGCCCGTAACGAAATTTTCAATTGCGCATTCGAGGAAGCCTCCGGTCGTGTACTGATTCACTTCTATTTTGTGCGACGACCGACGACCTCCTCCTTCCGCCTCTGTTCACGCGGTTTGTCTCGACCACCGCGTTTCAGACTCTTTTCAGACTTCGCTCGCACCCTGGTTGACCCTATGTTTTTTCGTCGCTCTTCTTGCCCGTCTTTCGCGTATAAAACATGCACGCCGGCCAGCCTTCAGCCCCGCCAAATTAGATTCTCCAAAAAATGCCCGTGGATTGTTTTCAACCCGCTTTCAGCGGCTCGCGCTCGTTCTCGCGGCCACCCTGCAACCTCCGACGTCGCTTCTACGACCTTGTTAGACGAACCATTCCGCACGCTTTACACTCTGTTCTTCTTCGCTAGAGAACCTTTCGCGGGAATTCGAGGCGCGAGAAGATCAATGAACGTGAAACCGGAACTCCTATGCAAATTTTTTGGGGGTGAGAATTGTCTGCTATTTCTTGCAGACTGGAATGTAATTTTAGGGAGGAGAAATATAGTAGTGGATGCATAAGGAAATTTTCGAGGAATGTGGAATGATCAGTTTATCTGAGGTACTTATTCTTTAGTCCCACAAATGTGATTCAACTTTGATGCGCTGGATTTTTGTTATCATCGCTGCATGTTGACGTCGAGTTGCTTTATTATTGATCCATTTAAGTAATGGTTTATTAGTTTTTTAATTAGTCGACGTTTCTATTTTTTACTATAATTCGGTGGGAAATGGCATCACAAATGATACATAGTGTGGAAGTTGAATTAGGTTTGAACTTCAACTGACCGTTTAAAATTATCAGATCCGTAGAACCACGAATATTTATAATACAGTCCTGTTCTACTACGAAATTAAATAAAATGTTCCGTTTTGCTACCTTCAAGAATTAGTATTCTGCTTTACGTATGCAAATTCTCACAAAGCTTGATTAATATTAATCTCTCCAAAGAGGATTATCTAGGTCATTCAGGGCAGACGAACAAACATTTTTTATTCCTGCAAAATTTTACTTTTATTAAAAATAATTTCAAACTTTTGACTTGCGGATTGTATAACATAGTGGAGACTTTGATAAATATTTTCAAATTTCGAACAGTGAAAAGTCGGACTTCAATTCCCTTTGCCTTCGAATTATGAGAAAATATACGTACTTATGAGGGGTTAATTAACTGGAAGGCAATGGCGTAAAACCAACTAGATTTTCAAAAATGGTATTTGTAATTCCAACAAAAACAACGTGAATTCAGACCAACCTCTGAGTATAATATTACCTCCTGATACTGACATTTTTCTCTTGATTGTAATGCAGCAGGAACCTCGATTATCCGACTTAATATTTATAAAATAAAATACTAATAATTAGTAGAAAGTTATTAATTCACAGTTCAAGTTTTACTCAGAATCCTACTGAATTCGTATACCTACTGCAATAATTATATTAAAACTCTAGATAATTAAAAATGGGAATAGTTGTGATTCGAATAATCGAGGTTCAACAAATTTCGACAAAAGGGAACTTTAATTTTTTTTTGTTGTGTATTAATGAAAATATATTCAATATATTCGCAAGATTTTCCTGATAAAAGAAACGTAAACACGACACAATTCGGATAATTTTGAGTTTCATTTATCAGTTTTACTACTGTGCAACCATTGAAGGAAAATGTATCTATCTATTCGCCAGCCATATTCCTGTTAAAATGAATATCATTGAGTACATTCTTAGGCCCTGTTCTTGTTCGGATTCATCGCAATGTAGACCTGGGGTTGCAGACATGATGCACCTGGTGCGTTAAATTGAACAGATTCTGACGCACACAACGCGTTGCTAGTTTTAATTACTTCAAATTAGAATTTAATAAAACTCCAACGCAAAATTTGGAGATTTAAGAACTTTGTTTTTCAATATTTTCAAAATTCAAATGTTTCAAATCTAAATCACTTCTATTACCTATTTGATGCCTTGCAATTATTTTCACTTCCTGTAATGCCAATTCCAATTTCCTGTCATCTATAAACCCATAAAGATCCTCTTATGTTTTATTAATCGAAATAGTAAAAGCAGCGAGCTCTTTACCAGCAACGACGTAGAATTTCCAGTCCAGTCACGAAATTAAAAAGAATAGGATAATTCGTTGCGCAAACGGCGTCACTTTTTCTTGCGCGTACCACTCGGCGAATATATTATCGGCTCGTCGAGGTTGGTACGAACAAAAACCAGTCGCGACGGTCCCTCCCCTATTCGCTTTTCGACGGAACGTCGGCAAAAATTTTAGCTATTCGAAGTGTCCAGAGGCACGAACGTCATCGTGTGTTCCCGTTCATTTTTAACCGTGAACGTTGTCGGTCAGTGTTTGCAAAACGATTATGAAATGTTTTGAAAAGCTGAACAGGTCAGCACGAAACGGCTCGGGCGTTTTTAATATTTTAACGATAATTTTAACGAACTTCAAAGCGCTCGTTTGATCGCGGTCCCTCGGTGGCGGCAGCGAGGGGAAGTAGGTATCATAAATACAGCAGCGATTCCTCGAAGGGAAGTCGCCGGTTGAGGGGTGGGGGAATAAATTTGAGAGCAGCATTCGCGACCCCGGCGAGCTGACACCGTAATCGAATGATATTCAAATTTAAATGCCCGACGTAATAAAGCGTTTAAGAATTTAAAACTTTATTTGACTTTCAGTGTGACTTTTCCTCGCCGCCTCCCCTCCGTCAGATTCTTCTCCTCCCCGCCCCGACAAGCTGGCTGTTATGAGCTCGGCCCTCGCTTCCACCTTACGACCCTGCCAGGACGAAGAGTTCGCAGTTAATTTCGCATTTCGTCGCTTTTACCGTCTCCGCGACGCTCCTTGCCTCTCGCTGCTTTTCTTCCACTTCGCGAAAGCATCGTTAATGGGTCCTCCGAGCGGAAATAGCGAGCTTGTTCTCGCGAGCGTCGTATTATTTCCTTGGCGTGAGGTCCCTTTCGCTTTTGCGATCGGTCATTAGGCGTTGCCGTGTTCCGAATTTACGATTTATGGAGGAATTCGATGCTCGTATTTATCTCGAGTTCCAGGAGTTTCGAGAAAGGTTTTGAGAAGCTGGATTTTTTAGTGAAAATAGGGATTTTGAATTATGATCTTGAGTCTTGAGGAAAACTACATTTGTGATTGGGAAATAATGAACACTGAACACTGAATTTATAGCTTTGATTATCACAAAGTTAGGGGTTTTGGACAGATACTTTGCAGCATAGCTGAAATATATAAACAGGAAGATAGTTTAAAAAGATTTTAGGATGATATGTCAATACTAATTTCTCTACTTTGATATCATTTTTAAACCCTGATACGACTTTCGAATGTTTTTTGCGTCAGAGGTGGATTTTATTTTGTTTAATAACTGCTTTAATTCCGAGGAAAATACAAGAAAATTTATATTAATGTTTACATTTCCTACGCTTTGACATTATATTAAAAATTCATTGCCTACAAAATTGCTCTAATTAGAATTTTTAAGAGGTACATAGCAGGGTTAAGATACTTTTTGTATAATTGCTGAAAAATTATTATCTTTGAGGAAATGTATGTATAAATCGTCTGAAAATTGAAGATGACAGTGTAATTACATAGATACTAACATACTTTTTCTGTTTTATTATAAAAGAATGTGCTACAGAAATAAGTAAAAATTATTTGCCAAGCTTACATGCAGTAAAAGTAATAAAAATTTTCTACAGAAAATTGTAGTTAATAAAAAAAAAAAAATATAATATACCTTTTATTTACTTCCTTTTGCTGGAAATGAAGAATTTGAGCTTTATAATGAATCTAGGAGAAATAGAAACTAACAGACTAAATAGATCAATTATTTAATTAAATCATCCCGTGATGGATTCTTTCAACATAAAACTCAATTATTACTCCAAATACATAATACATAAAAAAAACCATTTCTATTATGATCGTCAGGTCTTTCTTCATCCAATTATGCATTTCGTTTTACTCAAAAAATGTTTCAATTAAAAAAAGCAAAATACAGTAGAATCTAAATTAATTAGCACTTAATACTTTTCTGTTTTTATTATTCTGAGTCTCAGTTATTAGATGTGATAACGATCAGAATACAGTAAAATGTCCAATAAACCTTCAAATTTTATTTAACACTGGTATACCAAAAATAAAGCAATCCTGTATAAAGGAAACGCTTCAGTTTTTACTCCAATTTCATGCCGTTTAATCCAGGTTTTATTGTATGTAAGAAAGTTAATCTTACAGTACAACCTCGATTATCCGAATCACTATTATCCTTATTTCTAATTATCTAGAGTCTCAATTAATTCATATACTAGGTATAATAATACAGTGGGACTCCGAATAAGACTTGATAATTTAATAATGTTCCAGTAATATTCGCATTCTATTTCATAAATGTCAAGTCGATTAGACATTCTGCTGGAATATCTCCCTTTTTGTATTCTTGACAATCAATCAAAATTTCGATCCCCAGATTGATAATAATGATACCATTAAGCTTCTTATAAATCAAATTTCGCACTACTGAAAGCCAAAACTACACACGCGCCAGCCCAACACAAAAAAGCGTAATTCGCGAGACAATCCCGTAAATCAAATCAGTCTTAATTAATTCTCTTTTCACTGTCGTCCAAATTGGATTCCCAAGTAGAGCGTAAAAGTTACGTCATTCTTTATATAAAAATTATTTTCGGCCAATCGTCGCGATGCGGGGGAAGGGGACAGAGGCACAGAATAGGCAGTCGGCGAAATCCTGTTGCGCGAAATAACATTAGACGCGGGCGTGGATGTCGGCGTCCGCACATGACGATATATAGACGCAAATAAAATTATTCCTTGTTACGTCGCGTCTGTCCTCGTCTTCTTCTCGACCGGGGCGAAAAGGCCGGGGCCAGACGTTGATTGGCTCAGGCTGCAGCCTTTCTCCCCTTTTGCTTTTCACTCGGTTACCTCCGTCTCCTTCCCT
This sequence comes from Perdita meconis, assembly GCA_030770465.2. Lineage (NCBI taxonomy): Eukaryota > Metazoa > Arthropoda > Insecta > Hymenoptera > Andrenidae > Perdita > Perdita meconis. The sequence continues at coordinate 1,782 of JASKOS020000035.1, read as the reverse complement.
CGTTTTCCTTCTTTCCGATGTCCTCCACGAAAATGTTTCCACGCGCGCGCCGTCGTCGAGAACGAAAGCGCCCTTTCCCCATTTTCGCTTTCCCCGGTTTTCCTTTGTTCCCTCTGAAACCGGTCGCGTCGATTTCTCACGGACGCAGCCGAATTCTGGAATCTTGCGTTCGCTTCTGTGTCGTTATCTGCGAGTCGGTATCTCGATTGCGTCAGAGAAGAATCTAGAGATTCAATTTCGCTGCGTCGATTGGACCATCCCCTCGAAATAGAACGCCTTCGCTCCGTGGCTCCGCTTAATTGGCCCAGTTTACCCCCGAATGATAAAGTCGGCGCGCCCCCGAGAACTCGACGCGAGATCTTCCGAGCGGAGTTTCCACTTTTTCCATGCCGGAGCTCCCTTCGTTATCCCTCGGAATTCGTCGGGGCCGCTCCTCGATCTTCATTATTGCAGTCGGTCGAATATTCGACCCTTTCGAAGGATGCTCGAAACCGGAGACTCGCACGGCACGGCGCGGCGGCAGAACTCGAGCCGCTAACCGGAAGCCGCCCCCGATAACCACGGTGCAGTCTTCTTCCTTTTGCAGTGGGGGGCGAGCTTCCCGTTTCTGGGGCAATTTTGTGCGGCGTGACGGCGGACAGGCGGGCGAGCGGGAAAAGTTGAAATAAAAAGCAACAAGAAAAGGCAAACGAGCCGGTAGCGCCTTATTACCAACTTGAGACAACTTCGACGGAACGAAGAGTCCGCCTGGAAACGTACACTCGGGGAAAGAGGACGGTGGTGTGGGTGGCGGCGACGGCGAAGGGGCGAACGTGGGTGCCGGGAGGGCAAGGGGCGGAACGAAATCAGACGAAGACCCCGCGGTGCATCTCGAAATCCCGCAGGAAACAGACACCGTGTCTGCCGTTTAATTTCACTTCCTTATCTCCTTGGGCTCTCCGTATAATCCGACGGCTGCAATTTTCCGAAGATTCTCAGGATTTCCCGTAACCGTGTTTCGCGTGATGCCGAGGGTAGCTGAAATCATCTAACGAGGGCTTAAAAATACGTTCCGAATTGTCCGAGAATAATAGTTATTTGTAGAGCGTCTTTGGTTCACGAGGAAATATTCGCGAGGGTAGAATTGAGAAGGAATAAAAAGTCTGGCAAATGAGAAGATCTGTTTGGAAAATTATTAATTATAATATTTGGGAAATACTTCTTTCAATACTTATTCTTAGTATAATTGAACCGGGATGAATCACTTTGAAACAACATTCGAAATTAAGGATAAACTTCAGTAACATTAAAAAATATACATTAGTAAAACCCTAAGCAAAATTTTAGAAAAATTGATTTGGTAGTTTTTAAATTTTTTAACTTTGAATTTAGAAAATTAAAAGTGAAGTTGCTAACGGTTGCATTTCAAGCATAGAGATATGTCTATGATTTCAAGTTACATTCCAACAAACTAGTTTATGACAATATTTCTGACTGGTTTTCATCACAAGAAAAAGCCTTCTTATTAATATCGTGGAATTTGATTAACTTTTGGCTAATTCTAAGATTGTAACTGAAGTTCGTCCTTAAAGCATATTTTATTAATCTTCAACTTTAATCAAGGACACAAATAGGTGATCCAGGAATATTTTATTCGTATGTGACAGTGATTGAATCTTCTCGATGAGCTGAAATTTTTAGCGTGCTAGAGAAACGAGAAAATGTCTGAAAATTTTGCGATAATTATTTTAGTAACTGGTTTTCAGAATATGTCACGAAAGAATGAAATGAAATTGGTAATAA